>CAOKZL010001110.1:0-419933 GCA_948472985.1 Iguana delicatissima | reverse complement strand
GAAATATTTAAAATACAAATCTCATTAAAGCCAGAGATATATCTATTAAACATGGTCCAGATGATAGATCAAAAAACTTTTAAGAAATACTGGGGGATTTTATTATATCTTATTACAGCCACTCGAATCTTAATTGCCAAAGGATGGAAAAATAAAGAACCCCCATCCATAGAGCAATGGATGGTTAAAATAATAGAAATGAAAGAAAATGACAGGCTTACTATAAAAATTAAAGAGAAATCGGATGTGATATTACAAGAATGAGATCCCGTAACAAATTTCCTATGTAGTAAATGGGGTTTGAAATATATAGAGCATATATAATGTCTGCAAGGAATAGTAATAAAGTACAGAGATGAGCCAGGAAATTTATAATGAAGGGAGGTACAAAAAAGCGGGGGAAAGCTGTTACTATTACTATTGGTTGACAAGGGTATGAGTTCATAATATTCGGGAGTTTTTTTGTTTTGTTTTGTTTTTTTCTGTTTTGTTTTTCGTTTTTGCTATTTTAGTTTCAGAGAAACTATGTAAAGAAATCAAGTAAAGAAGAAGTATTTGATGATGTTGTATCTGAACTACAGAATGGAAACTAGAACATGTATTACACATATTATATATATATTTTTTTTTACCATTGTAGGTATTAGCTATTATATCCTAATAAAAATAATGGGGGGGCAAATAACTATTTGCAGTATTTATAAATAGTGTGAAAATAAAGATTCATTTAGAGTTGCAATTATAATAAGAACTAACTATAAGGAGGCAGCCTTGAAACTGTAACTGATGATTTTTTTAAAAATAATAATTTTTCAAGCTCTGATATAGCGATGTCTCTCTTGAGTAAAAATGGTGTGTGAAATCCTATCAGAATCCTGGCAGAATGTAAAACTCCTATAAAACTTGGGGATGGGGTAAGGCCGATCCTTTCCTGCCCGCACAACACAAGCTGGATGGGTCCTGGCTGAACCCATGTAACCAATCCAAGAAACCAAAAAGATTCCAGCGTCTCCCTATATAGCCTGCATTTACATTGTGCCGTAATCACTGCTAAGAAACATCCCATTTATTTCTCCGGTTCATCCCTCAAACCTTGTCCATGTCCTTCTGTTTATTTTGAAAATACCTCCCCTGACTGTCAATAATTTTCTCAACCATTAATGCTACCAATGCATGTTTATTCATCAGTCATTCAGAAGTTCTGCTGCACAGTCAAAATAATTTTCCCCATCAGCCATCTTCTTCTTTAAGGCTAATGAATTTATTATGGCATGATCTTTGTGGACTACAGTACACTTCATTAGAGGCATAAAAGTTTATATTAGTTTATAGTTTAAAAGTTTATATTAGTTTCTGGTCCTCAAAAGTTTATGCCACAATAGATTTCTTAGTCAAAAGTGAAAGAGGACTCTTCTTGCTTTCTGCTATAGACAGACTGTCATAGCTGCCCCTCTACAAATCAGAAGGTTGATCTTCACCTTTGTTGTCAATTGCCATCAGGTTGGCTTCAGCTTATGGTGATCCTATGAATGAGAGATCTCCAAGATACTCAGTTATGAACAGCCTTGCAACATCAGGGCTGTAGCTTCCTTGGTTGTAGCTATTCACCTGTAATGCAGTGTTCCTCCTTTCTTACTGCCTGCTACTTTACCAAGCATTATTGGCACTCTTTTGGAGAGTTACAAATGTGTAAGCACTGTAATTACAGGAGAGCAGCCACTGTGATCTATGGAGGTCTGTTCCCCTGTCAATTGGGAAGCTGTTAACTGGTGTTCCCGCCCCCTCCCTTGAGTGATCTCTGGTACAACAGACAGAAGCAGGGTCCTTATCACAATTCCCCCTTGTGCTGGAGATTGCTCACATGAAGGGGGTAGAACTGTCAGCCAGTCCTGATCGACAGGGAAACAGATCCCCATTGATTGCAGTGACTGCTGCCCAGTAAGTGGAGACTATGGGACTTTCATAGTCCCTATAGATCCCCTAAATTAGGGGATATGTCAGGAGTGTAACTACAAAACAGTCACAAGTGCCTAACTCTAGGTTATACATGCATAACAGCTGGACAGGATTCCAGCCGTTGTCTTCTCTAATAAGTTATGTTATCTCATGATAGGGCCAAAGTATGAACACCTCAGTTTAGTCATTTCGGCTTCTAGAGAAAGTTCAGCTTACAAATACATCTTGGCTCTGCTGAGCTCCCATCCGTTCTGTTATTTTAATGCTTCTGTTTCCAAGACAGGCATCATAGATGCATCTGTTCTTGCCCCTCTTTCTTAATTTTTTCTTAGAAGAACTTTGAGAAATGTTGTTTTGATAGCTTATTCACTACCCACTCTATAAAACAGCAGGTTTGGTAAAGTGACTGCTGTTCTGGGCTAAAACAGATGACCATCACAAGCCTGTATATCCTTTTTACTGGAATAAGAGCTGCCCAGAATTGGCTTGTGTCATCTAGATTACGATCAGGATTTAGTCTGTAAAGGCTTCCAAATTCAGTGCATCATTGAGCTTCAAATAAACTTTATTTGGTAGGTTTCAGATGCCAAAGGGAAGCTGAGGGAAATCAGGGACTTCTGGGTAGCCCTTCCGACCACACTTTGCAATGAAAAAATATCATCTGGTTCTGTGAATGAAGACAGATGCTGGAATGGGATGACCAGAGGCAGGTAAGGCTGATTAACATGTGAGGCAGTGACCATGTGAAGCATTGAATAGATGCCTTCATGTATCAGTTTCATTAAATTTTGGAACCTGGAAAGGTGATATTCCATGATGGAGGATGGTGAGAAAAAAGCACTCTCACTGGAGGAGAGAAAGCAGTATTTATACATGATTAGGATCCTATTCTAATCCTTGTTTAGACTGGCAAATCTAGATGAAAATCCTATATGGTGAAGCATAAGAGTTCCATATATAGAACTTAATTATGGCTCCCCGTCAGCATCCCTGAACTCACCATTGCACTGTGATGCCCCCACCCCCATGGCCATTCCATTGCTCCCCGTAGCCAGATCCAGTCCAAAGACATCTTCCACCAAGATCCTCTGGAGTCCTCTGGAGGCTTCAAGAGATGATGCCATCAGTCTGTGTCTGGCTATGGAGACAATCCCCCGATTCCACTCTCCACCAGCAGTGGAATAGCTGTGCGAGGGCTCTCACAGCACAGTGGTGAGTGGAGGGGATTTGGACATTACACAGGGAGGAATAGAATACCAACTTCCCCAAGGATCAAAAAAATAGATGCACAAGCATAAAGTGGACTTAACTTGTATATGTCACTAACAGGATGCCAGCCACAGAAACACTTCCATAAGGAAAAAAATACTTTGGTTGTCCCATATATCCAGTTTTAATATAAAGCGAAACTATGACTTAGGGGAAGGCAGCCATAGGAATACATTATATTGTATCCTTCTCTCAGCCAGGACAGGCTCACAACCTTTTGCTGACTGATACAGTGGACAAGTTGGGGGCCCCGTCCTCCCTTCTCCGTGCAAGCAGCAAGTATAATTGAATCATATATCAGCTTTGGTGACAAGACAGCAGGCTAGCTTGAAAGGTATAGAATAGATGGTGTGGCACACAGGGCTCTCTCCCTCCACCCTGAGTAATTTCCCACTCTTCTGTGCCCAGTGGGGTGGCTGCTTCATCCTGCCTAATTGTAAGACTGGCTTTGCCTCCACCCCACACTCATCTTTTCCATAGTTTGTAATTAAGAACATGGAAAGAGCCAAGCTTGAAAGCCCACAATAGGACATGATTGCAGTAGGAGTCTCCCCATCATTTTCTCCATCAACTGATATAACTGTACTTCCTCTGATATCAGAGGAAGCATGTATCTATTGGGACTGTATCTATTGTATCTATTGCTATTGACAGCCTAATACTCTGTGAATAACTCTTATTTTTTAACAGAAAGTAACCATTTGATCAATAAGAAAAACAGAGGGTGTAGCTCCCATGAGGTTAGAAGTGCTGGCAAATGAGGAAGGTGTAACTCTTAGACCCTTTATGGTATCCTGCCTTAGGCCCTTTTCACACCTTACCTTTTCTCGCTGCCATCGTGTGGGGATCGCGCGAAAAGCCTCTTGCGGGAGGAAATTGTGTCCCCTGCGCTTCCCTCCTCATCAGCTCCATGCTAGACAGAAGGAAGCGCAATAGCTCCGCCCTTTCCTTCCACAGCGCAGCCAGGTACTTTGCTAGGCTGCGCTGGGGAAGGAAGTGCAGCCATCGCGCTTCCTGAGGTTCTGCACGCCAAGTAAGTGTGGGAGGGGCGTGGGAGGAATGCACAATCGCGGGTCATTTTTGGCAAAGAGACGAAAATGATATAATCCACAATTGCTGCGGGATCGCTACAGGAGCGCTGCGCGATCATGAGAACATCATGAGGAACTGTCCTCGCAATCCTGCGGCATTCCCGTGGCTGTTTCGCATGGGAAATGGAGTGCAAAAAGGGCCTTAGTTTAAATCAAACTAACCAGAGTGTCCTTCCCTCATTCTGATTTAACATGTAACTCTGGTTAGGTTAAAGCAAGGGTGGGCATTTGTGGCACTCTGGCATGTGTACGTATGTATTGTTTACAGTTCCCATCACAGTTAACCAGCAGAGCCAATGATGGGAGCTGCAGTCCAAAAACATCCATAAGGTCACAGTCTCTTGGTTTAAAAGCAAAAGTGAATGTTTCTCATTTCTTTATGGACAAGTCAGAGAGAGAGAGGAAAAAGTACGCAAACCAGGTATGTATGTTAAACTGGCTACAGGGATGTCTGATATTCCAGAATTGGCTTCCCATGTGAATGCACATGCAATCCAGTGTGGTGTAGTGGTTTGAGTGTTGAACTATGACTCTGGAGACCAGGGTTCAGATCCCCACTCAGCCAAGGAAACCTGCTGGGTGACCTTAGGCAAAGTCACACAATCTCACCCTCAGTAGGAGGCAAGGACAGCCCTCCTCCAAACAAATTTTTGCCAAGAAAAACCCATGATAAGTTCTTCCTAGGATCTCCCTAAGTCGGAAATGATTTGAATGACACAATAACAACAGTGAATGCACATGCTCTTTTTAGATATCTTCCAGATGTAATGGGAGATGGTCTGGCCAGTCAGATCAATAATCCAGAGGTGGATGTAGATGTCACGAAACCAGATATGACTATTCGCCAGCAAATCATGCAGTTAAAGATTATGACAAGTCGACTGCGCAATGCATACAATGGAAATGATGTGGATTTCCAGGATACAAGTAAGTATGGTGCTAAAAAGATGAATCATTGTGGTGCTGCGAAGGTGACATGACATAATACGATCCATGATGAAAGAAAGATGTCTGTAGTACTCTGTGTTGATTCCAGCACATGAAACCAAATTGAAATCAGCAGGATAAAACACTACAAAGGTGTAGTAAAACAATTGTTCAAATGCCTGGGAGAATTTAAAGGTCTTTACCTGGCACTTTTTAAAAAAGCGTAACATAGTTATCAACCAAGCCACTTCTGGGAAGGAGTTCCGCAGATAGGAAGCCCATCTTTTAAAATGCCCTTATTCTCATATGACCCTCCTTACCTTATTTTTGAGGGGCATCCAGAGGAGCATCCTTAGGGTTCAAGGAACTAACTATGGGAAGAGATGCTGCTTCAGATAACCTAGCCCCAGGCCGTTGAGGGCTTTAAGGATTAAAACCAGTACTTTTGTCTCTGAAATGGACTGACAGCTGGTACGATCAGGGGTGTAGCTACAGGTAGGCAAAATGAGGGCATTGTCCTTCCAATAAGAATTCTACCCCCCAAAACAAATTTTTCCTTCAGTCTCCAGATTTCTAGTATTTAAAACTTCAGTTGAGCATTCAGGACTGGAGTTTAGGCATCCAAAGAAAGGGAGCAGGCAAAGTTATCAAGGGGGAATGTAAACACAGCAAATATAAGAAGAGTACTAGATGTAGACAGTTTTCAGCATATCACTTTCTGCAATGCTAGAAGTTTGGGGAATGAAGGAAAATTTCATTGGTGGAGCAGAATTCTTACTTGGGGAGAAAATGCCCTCATTTTACCCCCTTGATTCACTAGCATAATATAACAGTCCCCCCTTGCTCTATTTAAAAGGTGAATTACCATTCCTTCAGTCTTCCAGAAGAGGCAGTTCACTTTTTTCCAACAGTAAGAGTGCAGTCTGCAGAGTTTGGAGGGGCAAATTGTTACAAAAATAGTTACAAAAATAGCCATGCAGAGGGATGTACTGTGACCGCTTCTGGAGGAGAGAGTGGTATTTTTTACAGATTAACTAATCTAAAATGTGCATCTCATTCCATTTTTTAAAACTTTGGTGGTTGTCAAGCCTGCAAATCCAAGCCACAGATAGAATGAGAAGAGCTCTAGACAGATTTTCAGAGAATGGTTAAGAGCCTACATTATTGTGCATAGCATTAAGACTTCCCCATGTTGGACTACATTACAGCACCTATCACCAAGTCCAGGATGCACCACTGTACTGTAATAGTGCCCTCCGCCCCTGCCCAGACCATTCAGTTACTGCTGAAGAGCAGCAAGGATCTAAGACCAAGGTCGTCTTCCTCAGAGATTCACTGGGGTCTTCAGAGGTCTCAGTGGATTATGTCATTGGCCTGCATCTGGCTGTAGGAACACAGGAGCCAGACACCTTTCCAAACTCCACCCCCACCCCCCGCACAGCTCTCCACCAGCAATGGAAAGACTGCTGGGGGTGGCTATTGCAGTGACACAGTAAATGTCGGGAACTTTGGACACTGCAAAGGGAGGAAGAGAATACTTGGCTCTGCAGTGACCCCCAAAATACTTGTGCAAATGTAAAGTGGAATTAGGAGGTCAATAACAAGATGCAGCAATGTGTGCTGAATGGATCCATACAGGATTTGCCTCCTCTCTCTTTGCCACTGCTGAACCCCTCCTTCCACAGCCTTTTTGCAGCTGTGGGCAACAAGGAGCAAGGCATGCAGTAAAGCAGTCACATTAGATAAAGCCTGGAGTACCAGTTTCTTCATCCCTTCCTTCAGCAGCATGTCCCAATGTGCTCTTGCAGTGTGACACACACCACAAGCTAATACAAGTTTAAGCTTTTGGTACCTGCAGCTCTTACTTGAACTTCCTTTTGGACAGGTGACGACATGAGTGGCTCTGGAAGCGGCGACGGCTGTCCCGATGACGTCTGTGGCAAAAGACTGTCCAAGACGACCAGCACCAGGCTGCCAGAGATACACGCAATGCCTAAGCAGTCCGGGCAAGGTGTCGGTGGAAGTAGCAGTAGCAGCAGCAGCAGCAGCAGCAGCAGCAGTGGCAATAGCAGCATATTTTTGCCTTCTTCCTTTCTTTTATTACTTACTGTGGCTGTGGTCGCAATGCAGTACCTGTGGCGGTAACTTCTTCATGGAGCCACAGAAGAGACTGTGGTGGTTGAGGTCTCAAATTTGCCAAAAATGTGGACATATTTAATTCATCTTGGCAAAATGAGGGAGATAAAAAGTTCTTGATTGTTTGTGATAACCTGGCAGTGCTAGAACTGGTCTTTTTTCCTTTTTTTCTTTTTCTTTTCTTTTTCTTTTCTTTTTTTTGGGGGGTGTTTTCAAATGCTGGGCCCTTCTTTTTGTACCTCATTATGAAGAAAAAAAGAAAGAGAGAAAGTCATTAATTTGCCATAAAAAGGCACCCAGGGGGATACAACAGATCTTGGCAGAAAGGTTTAATGGAGGGGGGGACAAATGACCCTCAAGGTGATACCATTTTTATTGACTGCAATAAAATTTGCAAGTTATCTCATATTCTTATTTAACTGTAGCCAAGACAGTGCTACTTCAGTTTAGAACAATACACTTTTTTTAATTTCAAGATTTTTAGAGTTCTGTAATAGGGAAGTCAGTTCACAATTTTCCATCAAGCAAGTGGCAAAAGGTGTCTCCTTTGCTTTGATGTAGGAGTACATATTCTGTATAATCCCAGACCGCAAAAAGATTCATTATCCTGGAATTTGGGATGAGTCTTTTAATTTGTGAATACTTTTCTCTGCTAACATTAGTAATTGAAACCACATAGTATTTCTCTTACATCTAAGTAAATTGGAATGAGACTTTGGTTTTGCACGTTCCTTTGAAAGTAGCAATCAGATTGATAAAATGCAATACAAAGTTGTAATATGCAACATTATGATGGAAATATGCACGGGAGACTGGCAGGAAAACTCTGTTTTCAGTCTGAGGCTGAAAATCTTCCTGCTATTAACAGGGACAACAGTCATCTTTTACCAAAGGGATAATACAAAGAACTGTATTTGTGAGATTTTGTGTATTACTGCTTGTCCTGTTAGGAAAGCCTGAGAGTGATGAATTGAACAGGCCAGGGAACAGTTAGATAATATCAAATATCCCTGGAAAATTTATTTCGATGCAGTATCAGATTTTCAAGAGACTGCTGGCGCTACCTGTTCTCCATCAGTTATATGTGATGGCTATCAAGAAGACCAAAGCCATAGCTTGCATAATCAGATCAACCAAATGCTACCCTTTCACACCTCAGATGGCAAAGTTAATCCTATGTTACCTATAGCCATTTTGTAGAATAAGCTCATCACTTCAGCTGATTTTCTTTTTATTAAAATAGTGACCAGGTAGATTGCCTGATGTCAGGTTGGTTGAAATGAGGTTAAGGAAGAGGGGATGTCCAGCCACAGATCTATGTAAAAACATACAGATAACATATTTCTTTGTTGAGGCCGTTTTGTTTACTAATCCTACAGCCATAAGCATATTTTCTTTTTTCAAAAATACATAGCATATCAAGGTGATCTTGCTGATTTGATTGAACAGTGGAAAGTTCTTGATGTGAACTTTGCTGTTAATTCAGTTTGTTTCACATTGTGACTTTTCTTTTGGGGAGCAGGAAATATGTGAAAGCATATTTTTTACTTTTTAAAAAAATAATATAGGCTTTGCACAAATGTAGACACATTTCTACTGTGTGTCTTGCATCAAAGACAAATGTTGTGTTTCTTAACAACAGCATCCAAAAATGTACACTCAGTTACGAGTAAGGGGAGCATTTCAGGCACCATGACTTTAGAAATGGTGAAACGGTAAGGAAGCAAATTAATTCAGTTCGCCTTCCCATTCCTGGTCCCATTGGATTCTATGCAGCACACTCCGTTGGTAATGGAGATTGCCAGTAGCACTGCTTGAGTTTTGAGGTCGTGATATCAAAATTTGGTTCCAGCATAAGTTCTTTGATCCAAATTACACCTGCTTTGCACACATTGTTTTAAAGCCCTTATCAGAAGAATACCCTGTTGACTTTCATTACTGATCTTGTCAACCTAGTTATTTTTGGTTTCAGTTACACCATTCTTAAAATAATTCTAAATACAAATGAGGCATGAAAAGCCAACATCCTGCCTCCTTTGAATGTAAGCTCAAATACAGGAAAAGTGGATTACTACAGTCAAATAGTGTTGCATATGTGGCCTTCTTGTGTTTAGAGAAATAAACTGTTATACACAATGCAGGAGAAAATGAAACAGCTATCATTTTCTTTCCCATTAATGAAAAAATTTTGCCAACCTTCTAGAGAGCTGTAAATACCCAATTCAGGGACCTGTTCCAGACTCCAACTATGTTTAATGCTGGTCAGTGTGTCAGTTTAAAAACCTAAGCCTGCACAAATCATATCTAAAACAGAAAAATGTTTTCTGTTTGGAAAGGTGAAATTGTTAGAGCAAAAGCAGTATACTGATGAGGGGAACTGATGATACACTTACTTTTCCATAGCTTCTCCCCAGATGTTCAGAGCTTGTAAAAGTTAATTTTTGTAGACCGCAACTTACAGATTTCTTCAGCCAGTAGAGCCTCTGGCCATGCTTGTCCAAGGGAGCCTGGGAGCTGTGGTTCAAAAATCCAGTCCTTTCCAAACTTTGTAAGCATGTTTCCCCGAACTAGATTCTCAGATCAAACAGATGATGGTGTTGGGAAAACAAGTATTAGGCAAAAAGCAGGCTTAGTTCCATGTGCCTCAGAGTCCCTTTCACTGTAAAATCTGACCACCCAATCCTCTACTTTTATACATAGTGGGGAAGACACAGACTTAAATGCCTCTGCTGCTGCGATCAGATGTAGTTTGAGCCTGCGTGTCTTGATAGGTGCTATATCTCATGCTCATGGGATATGAGTTTTTTCTTTTTTAAAAAAAAGTTTCCTTTTTTATAACCATGGCAGTGCTCTGCTTCAAGGTTTAAAAGCACTCAGCCATAGTGTGTATATATACTGGCAGACATAGTAACTGGACAATGGAACTTAACACCCAGGCCCCATTCATAGCTGTCAACCAGAAATCAAAACTGTCGCTGTACAACATATTCTTTTTGTGCCATAATATCTGTTTCAACAGAGGGCAAGGGTTAACAGAGGCTTTAAGAGCACTAATATTTATCTTTTACAAATGACAAACAACCTGTTGTTTTCTGGTGGGCTTGTTAGGGAGTTGAAGTACAACCATATTCCAAATATACACCTTGGCTTTAAAAAGAAAACAACAACAACATGCAGTTCTATCTGATAAGCTAAGATTTATCTCACATATTGGCACACTTGGCCATTTATATACTTTTTTTGGTTACCAAGATACTTGTAACTATCTTGCACTGTTGAACTATGTTCTTTGGATCCTTGTATAAATAAAAAAGGCTGGAGACTTAAAACTATATGGCTGCCACTTGCAACAAGATATTGTTTTGATTTCTTCTGCTTCTCTACAGTTTCACCAGGCTAGCATTGGGAATATTAAAGTATTCACCAGCCTTCATATGATATAGCACGGAGAAGGTATCTGACTTGGTGAGGTGCCAAAATATATGTCCCAACCAGAATCAGCATGACATTTCAGTAGGTACTGGCCACTCCTCAAAGGCACCATGTTGGCAAGTATGTCTATGTTTAATTGAACATAGTCTTTATAAGTATATTTAGAATCACACCCTTAATGCTCACATTTGGAGGCACTGGTGAGCCACACAGCATCTTTTCTACATATGATGTAAAAATCCACACATTTTCTATGTGTGGTCTGGTGCCCTGTGGAAAACATGTGTTTGTGGCACATGACTACATGTCATTTTAGCTCCCTAACAGAATGCTGTTATCACAGTGGACTAATTTAAACTTGATAGACAACAACATGCATTCATAGTGGTGTTTTACAAAAGCGTTTTGCCTTCATGCCAGCCTAAATAGGATTGCTGAGTACCACAACTAGCCCTTAAGCATGACAACTCTTTGCTGGCTTGTGGCCCAGAAATTATGGACTAGATTTGTTTCACACTCAGTTGCAAACAGAATACTGCAAGTCAAGCAGCAACTGTGCATGGATAGGCTAGCACATGGTTAAGAGCTTTGTAAATGTTACTCCCACCACACATAGCTCTCACATGGTTAATTATTTGGTATACAGAGATGAGAGAGAAAGAAGTTGCGACACTCAAAACCATTTCCAAGTAAACTTGTTTAAAACTGAAGTACGCTAAATGATCCTGCAAACAAAGGAAACAGCAACTCTGGATGACCAGTGCCTACTGCAAAAGTTCCTACAATTGTTTCAATGAACAAGGTAGACTGCACTGGATTGTACTATCCCAATCCAGCAGCAGAGATCCCCAACTGGCTTCACCCAGGAGCACAGAAGACTCCTGTGAAAAAAAGTATGTGCATCCAGTAGTTTGATTCCACACCCAGCACAATTATATAGGAGCCCAATTTCAGTGCACACATGTATTGCATGTGATAAGGCAGTTCTCCCAATCTGAACCACCTTTTAAATAAGGCAGGAAGAGGCTCCCCAACCCAGACACTTGACATTGTTCAAGGAGCAACTATTCTGTAGCCCGCTACTGGTGACAAAAAAATATCAGATCTTTACTGTGTTCGTAAGTCAAGAAAACAAAGTCACAGAATTTTCAGATGTGAGGTCTATCTGCATGTTCTATCAAGCCTGCCAAATGAGAGCATTTCTTTTGGAAGTACTGTTTCTATTTCTATAAATAAAAACCAGGCAAATGACCCACACACATATATGAAATTATGGTGTGTCAATACCAGGAGTGGACAGTCTAGAAAACAAGTTTTGTGCCTCTCTCCTGCAATCTGCTACTAGCTATACCTCCTCAAAAAGGGATTTTTTTTGGGGGGGGGGATCTTTTTCTCTTAAAACAGAATTGACCAGAAGTTCACTTCCAGATTGGGGAGGTGGCAGAGAACTGTGTGTGCACGCGCACGCTTGCTTTAATGCTGCTTTAGAGAACTGTTGCTATCCAAACTTATGACAGTTATCCCATAAAAATCAATGGGACTTTGTTCTGAGTAGACTGCACTTCAGAAAAATACAGACATACAGGTAGGGTTTTTTTTGTTTATATCTACTGCATAAAAAGGGAACAAGAATATATGGTTTCAGAAATATATTTTTATTTTGCAACATTTAAAATCCATTGCATTATAAGACACAAAAACATACAAACCAACCGGCTTGTCCATTTTAATGCTATACTACTGGGACCACAATTAGCAGCCTTAAGCATGATAATTCTCTGTTGGCTTGTGGCCCAGAAATTCCGGGCCCCCTTTTTTTGACACTCAGTTGCAAACGGGAACAAACATTTGCTAAGTTCACCCACTCACAAATCCTACAGACAGCAGTAGGATCTATAATTGCACAGGTCACCAATATATATTTGTTAAGGGTGCAGTACGTGCTGAGACCACTTTTGAGAATAATGGCTTCAGCCAATAATACTACTAAATATTTTCCAACTGAACTTCAGTTAGATCTCTCATATTACAAGAAAGTTTAAGCCACCCTTATACTTCATATCCCAAGATTTGATCCTGAAGTCAACAAAAACTCACAGGATTAAGGATTGGGAACTGAATGTGTCTAGGACCTTACTCAATTAGATCTGTGATCTGTTCATATTCCTACCAAATCTACAGGAAGATTCCTTCCCACTCACTTCCTGCTCTTGTCTGCTTTCAACAATAAATGGCTACATCTCCATAGGTATTTAAAATCCTTCAGTGGGCAATCTGGAGGGCAAAAAGCAAAAAGACAACAACCTTGTCTTTCCAGCGAAAGAGTATCAGCAGTTGCTGGGCAAAGTCTATATTGCTGTGGTGACTGAGTTCTTGGTAACAACCAAGAACAGACTACCCTATTTATATATAATAATTTGCTACAAACTGAAGAACCAGGAGAACGGGATAGTGGTTGAAAAAGAAAAGGAGCTTTCCACTTCTGTACTGCACCTTCAGGAGACTCACCACAGAATCCCAAGGCAATGCCTGGTGAACTGTTTATACATTCCTATATTTTTAGATGTGAAAGCTTTGGTTTCATAACTGTATCAAATTGCCTTTGGAACAATGGACATTTCACTATTTAATACATGAACAGAATTATCTGGCATCCTTTTATAACCACAGTAAGTGGTTTTCAGCACCTACACAAGATTGTTCCAGTTTTCTCTTCTAGTTATCTTTTTTCCCTGTATTCCTTACACAGTATTTCCCAAATCAAATTACTCCAGGACAAAGTAACAACATTTAAATGAAACTATAGTTTCCAGTGTAAGGGAGATCTGCAATACTGCTACTCTTCTCAGGCTTTCGTCGGAAACTGTCTTCTTTGAACTTGTCTTCTTTTATCTTTTTCTCATCCAGTTTTTTATATCTGGTGACTGGTACTTTCTTGCTTTCTTTTACCTCCTTTGCCTTTCTGGATGGAGAAGCTCCTTTGCCTTTTGCCCCTCTACTATGCCTGCTCAGCCGCACTGCCAAAAAGAAATTTAAAATATATATATAAAATTGGCATTTTGTAAAGCAGAATATTATAATTTTATGATAATCCTATGCAAAAATGTACTGGATTATAGAGGATGGGAATAAAAGGATTATTCAGAACAGTGCGTGCTGTTGTTTTAAATGACTCCTGCCTGACTTTTCCCTTTCATGGGCCTTCAGATAGTAAACCCCATGAAATTACCAGTACACATTGCTTTCACTTCAGAGAATCCAAGTCTGGTCTTGAGATGTCACCTACATCCCCTTTTCTACTTAACAATGAAGCACAAAAGGCCCACGTTCATGTCTTCAGAATGTACAAGTGTAGCAACAGGGTAATAAAATATGATCACTCTGGCAGGCTACTTCCTGAAAATTCCTTTTGCCATCGCTCTGCCATGTCAGTTATCAAGTTCACATTTGCTCACCAGAAATATGCCAACATACAACCAAAACCATGCAACTTGCATTGCCTCATGCTGTGCCAACAATAGTGGCATTGTAATGGTGTGAGGAGTAATGTCAACAGGTAATGTCCCATAAGCCACCAGTCTTTAGCTTAGAAGTATGTGCTACACAGAAAACCTATGAGGAAAAGAATTTCTTCCTGTATTCGCCAGATGTGTGTCTATGCACAGTGAAGCTCATCTACGAGAAGCTCATCAACACACACACAAGACTGAAAGAGGTGGGAAGACGTTAGTTGTGGGTTTAATACAGTAAAGAAATAAAAATATGCAAATAAATAATCACGGGACAAGAGTAACATAGCTGAAAAGAGAAACAGGAGGTAAAATGGAGCTTGCTGAGGATTTTCTAGCTTTAGGGAGGCAGGAATCTATCCCTTTACTTAATTGCCATATGACTAGATGACTGAATACAGTGAACACTAGGCATTTTACTAGCAGTCATCATTTGGATGCCAGATATCCATGTTTTTACAGGGTTCCTAGACACATGCAAATATCTGCTGTTTGGGCAAATAAATTAGTTATTTTGCCTCTAATGGGATATAATGAGAAATTACACAGGCCATAGTCTATCCAACTGCCCAGTAAAGCAGAAATCTAAGTCCGACTGCAAGTGTCCAGCCAGTGAGGGCAAAGATACTGGACTTATCAACAAGAGACCTAATTTTCTTTCAGCCGCATTTCCACTGAAAAAAGGAGCAGCCTCTCTGTATTTTCCCTCCCTTGCCATTAATGGCTAGCACTTGCCAAGTATTCCTAAAACACTATTAAGAGGGAATCTCTCATGCCAACATACTCCTCTCCAATTCTCCCTTTAAGCATCTCATGGCATTTAGAGAGCTTCCCATTGAGCAATCTAAAGAACCTGAAGGATGTGAGGAGACAAAGGGAAGCACAGAACTACTTTCTCCAGCCCTTTTTAACCTCTAAGAAAATGATGCAAGGGGGAAGAGCACACAAAGCAGCACAAACGGACCATCTGCAACTGAAAACCTCATTACCTAGCTAACTAACTTCACATGGCCAGAAGGCAGACCAGGGCTATCAGACCTCTCATGGATTCCCTAAACACTCTGACCAAAACAGCATGAGGGCATATGAATTTTGCTGGAGGCAAGGAAGATCATCTCTGGAGAAAGGAGTTGAGAGACCTTTTGAACACCAGCCCTGCTTTCTATAAATACCTCATGTTGTGGTGCAATGGACTGAAGAAAAAAGCAGCACAGAACAGTGTGAAACACCACAGCAACCATTGCAAAGTCTGTCACAACTGCTTGTCACACTGCACCTCAATGGTAGGAAAGGGCTAGACGCATCATCGTTCAACACCCTGCTCTCCAAATGCTTAGAAATTCCTTAGGTTGGTGTAGCTGCCTAGCTTCTAAAAATAGGTTTAGGGGAGGCCATTTGCAGTCGTTCCAATAGTGACACAGTTTTAAACAGGAACTGCAATATTTAGGGTGTTGTAATTCTGATCTATAAATATTTCAATACTGGACAGGATGCCAGCCATAGTAAATAAATAATCAGGATTTTCTTGTTTTTGCAGAGTCAAGGTTAAGAAAATCATCTGATACCAATAAGGAAAAACCCTGCTCCTAACTCATTTAACCATGAACCTCTAAGTTGCCACCTCTGAGCATCAGCCACACTCCATCCTATTTGAAATATAAAAACAATTATCCTTATTAGCTTGGAAATTATTAATTCATGCAGTTTCCTCCAACATGGCTAAACTCCATAGATTTCCTGACTAATGGTCAATAAATGAATGAATGAATGAATGAGTGAACGAACTGAGGTTATTGCTACCAGATTTGGTAAGACAGGAAAGCCTCAAGAGAAGGAGGATTAGGGCTGGAGGAAATGTATTACATGGCTCTATGCTGGCTGCCTTGTTCTACAGAAACACTAAAATGGTAGAGGCCTTGGCTGAAATGGAGAAATGGAATGGAGGGGATCTATTTCTTCAGCAGGAAGATTTAATTTAATTCTACTCTATTAGTTTTATTTTCTGGTTTTGTATACTACTATTCAAGATGACCCACAATTGTTCACTTTGTACTATTTTGTGACTTCTTGATACAGCTAGCTCAATCCATGACACAGACTGAGCTTTGTATCCAAACACTCACTGCTCCATTTACAGTGGATCAGTGTCCTCTAGGTGAAATAAATACATCATTCCTTACTAACTTTAATGTCATTCCCTATGTGTCTTTAACCAGCAGGGTATTCGGAGGGTGAATGAACAATGTACCTGTTGGGGAAGGTGCAAAGAAGATGAGCGATACATATCAGTGACAAAATGTAACTGAATAGATTGTAAGACGAGAATTCAATTTCAAGTTTCTTCCAACCTGAAGTTTTGGACTTCCATTGTCATAAGGCAACAATTGTATTATGCACTCTGTTGTCCACGCTGGGGAAAGCAATTTAAAAATGTAAAGAAGACCACTTTTGAAGGAACTAATAGCAAAATGCACTCCCAGACGGTCAGTGGTGACAACCCCTTTCCATTCTCTGTAAGTCCCATGGTCTACTCTGAAAACTATCAACATATTAATCAACATGATTGGTGTGAACTGGTTAATGAAATCAACCAATTACCAACCAATTTCTACTGGTTTATCATTAAAGAATTATTCTTCAAACCCAAGACACCAACAGGTGATCCTAATGAACCTTACAGTACTGCTACATCTTACAGCTATGAACTGGTTTTAGCACTTGGAAAAGTGATAGATGGTCACCAAGTATTAGTATAAATTAGTGGGGATGCAGTAAGTAGCGACCATAAAGATGGATTATGATTCAGCTGATGACCTTTGCTTCTCTACTGGCTTTGCCCCACTTCTCTTTTTGTTGGTTTCCATCCCTTCCCTTTCTCCATTCTTATGAATGAAAGACTGCAGTCTCCCCCAATGCAGTGAATTGTTTTCCCCTTGACTACTAAGTCAAAGCAGTTCAGGAGGAAAAAGGCAGCCAGACCTATGAATGTAATGAAACTTACTGGATAACAGAATACACTTATTCTGTTGTCATCCCTTTCCTTTCTCCCTTCTAGAGAAATGAAACAATTCAGGGGAATGGCAAAGAGGTGGGAACAATTGTGCACAAAGAACAGAATCAGAGCCCCTAGTCATGCATGCTTTTCTCTGCGTCTGCCGCAATGAAAAATTTTAGAAAGGGGGAAGAAAAGGAGAGAGGAGATTCACAGCATGGGAGGAGGCAGCTGATGTTCATGAGATCTATTCTTGCTGGTAGGTTAGAAGTTATCATCCTTTACAGTGTATTATTATGTTGCAATTTTGACTTAAACTAATTGTTTGGCTATCTTTTTCCTATTGCAGTTTGCAAAAGGCAGGAGCCACAGAATTAAAGTTGATGTGGAGGGAAAAACAGCTTTATCACTATCATTTCATTTATTATGTCTCCAAAATCTTTTAAGGATTACTAGAAGGTATCCAATGTATTCACCTACTCCAGAAGTCCAACCCCTTAAGTAGGTTTGTTTCATTTTCATGTTCTTTATTGGCTAGTAACACCCTGCAACTGGTCAAGGGACCACTTCACTCTAAATTAGTTTTATTTCACTTCAACAATGACATCATGTTCAATATACAGTCCTTGAAACGTGGGAATCCTGCAGTGAAGCAAAATGAAGTCTCACACGCACATAAAAATTGAGCTGAATCAGCAATAGGCTAGGGAAACAGCAGCTGCAAACCAACACGCAAAAACAAACACATGATAGGCAGTCACAAAGGTTTCTCGTGCACTTTTTCTACCACACTGCCTCTGAAAAAATTTCTTTTGCACACACCATACAGAATGACTAATATTTGGCACTGTCCTATTATTAATGTGTAACATGACAAAGTATGTATCTTGGAACTCATGATTTCTTTTATCTATATTGTGGCAACCAACCACATCTAGCTTCTCTCCTTGTAATTTCTAAAATATATGAATGTCTCCTTTGCCTTGTTTAACCTAACTTGAAAGAGAGTCCTGTGAGTTTAAAAAATAGTAGCTATACAACATGTTCTATATTCTGCTTCTATAAGACCAATCACACCATTGCAACACCACCAGGGAGGAAATAAATTTGAGGATGTAGAGCTCCAATGGATATGCTTTAAATAGCAGAGAGATGGAAGAACACACAGTTGTACTAAGTTACTCATGCTTTAGTCATGACAGTTTTTACCATTCAAACAGAAAATATCAATAAAAATAACAATATTGGAAAACAATAAGCCAGAAAAATGTGGGAATGAGGCACCTGCGACTAACCCAATAATTTAAGTAGCAGCGCAAGGTCTTAGTAAAAGAGAAAACAGCAGCAAAGGTTTACAATTAATAACCATTTGAGATATTAGAAAAGAAAAGCAACCTCCACCCCAAAAAACCAAACCCTACGAAAGAGATCAGGGTGACAATTTACTTACTTGACAAGAGAGGTGAGGATTCTTCTTCATCAGACCCAACTGGTGATGTACCATCTTTTGCAAGTAATAAAACAAGGTGCAAAGACATTTCAGAATGTTCAACAGTAAGAAAGTATTACAAGTGCCTCAAAGGAACTGTGCCTTCTACGGAAGGGCCAAACACAGTCATTTCAACAGAGTCTTAAAAATTAGCGATGAGATTTTAATTTATTTTATTGCATTGATTACATTTACAATTTGAGTACATTTCTACAGCATGCTTTAGGCCACAGTTTCAGTATCTGTGACATAGCACAACAAACAGAAATTGCAGTTTTAAATCCTCAGTGTGCTCATTTTGTATTTACACAGATGACGTTTCCTTAGACTATGTTCACATCAACAATGAACTTCGTTTTACGGTATCTTAACACAACTTAATTTGAGAGCTTTTTTAAGAGAAAGAAGTTTAGTGCATATGAAGCTTTTTTTTTTAAAACAAGAAATGGATTGCTCCACTCATAGAATCTTTTTAAACGTTACTCCTCTGGACATTATCCTCTTATGGAAAAAAATGGAAAATCTATTCCTGTACTTAAATGTGTGAATTTACTTCTAATACCCAACAGTCTTCGTACATACGTAGCCTCAAATTAAGATATCTTCAGTCACTGGAAAGTTGGTTAAAAAGTCACCACCAACTTTCTATCAATCTTCCTTTAACCACATTTCATCTGATACTTGCACATATTCATTCATCGAGATTTTTGTCACTATTTCCTTTAGTGAAAGCAATGGAATATACTTTCAGAAGTCTTGTTTATTCAGGACTTTGTTCAGTATCACAAAAATCTCAAAAAAGTTATCCAGGGTGCTCCAATGGAAAAATCATGTTTACAAAACTGGATTCTAACCTCAACACAGCTGAGGGAACCAGGTGATTGGATCGCCCTCTCCCAGTCCTTATTTTGTATTTGTATGGTATAGCCAGCATGGTGTAGTGGTTTGAGCATTGGACTATGATTCTGCAGACCAGGGTTTGAATCCCACTGAGACATGGAATCCCACTGAGAGACTTTTGGCAAGTCACATTCTCTCAGCATCAAAGGGAAGTGAAGGCGGCCCTCCCCAAACAAATCTTGCCTTAAGGTCACCATCAGTCAGAAATACTTTGAAGCACATCATAACAACAACAACATGCTGCAGCTAACAGTGCTCTAAGGATTTTCTTCCAGAAAAAAATGTTTTTCCTAAGATCTCAGTATATGCAACAAAAGGCAGAGTATACATAGTTACAGCAAATGCTTCCATAGAACTCATTACAAACAGTATGTGTTCTCCATCTTATTGTCTTAACAGGCCCAGTGTCACATCTCCTAGTAGTTCATAACTTCCAGTATAACTAAGGACCTTACTACCTTACACTGTTATAGTGCTATTATCCCCCTTTCAACATCCTATGGAATCCTGGGCTTTGCAGGTTAGGGAGGGGCCTTTAGAATTCTCAGCCAGAAAGCTCTTTGGCCTCAGTAAACTCAAAACCACAGAATTCCACAAGATGTTGAAAGTGGAATAACAGCACTAAAAGAGTTTAGTGCAGATACGCCCTAAGCTTGATATAAATTAGACTGGTAGGTGATAACCAATACACATGTGATTTGACGCACATTTAGTTCAATTTGTCATAGCACAAGAACCCACAACAAATCTGGAAAGTCTGTCAATGAGTAAAACAACATTAAGTAGTCTCTCATACTGACTGCCTGTGGCACACATCTTCCACAGAGGAAGAAAAGTAAGTCTTCATGCCTATACACAAAATATTTACAACATTCAAAATTAACATTTCTGTTTTAAGTCTCTGAAAGCTTGGGAAAATATTTGCCATGGTTGTTCCATCTACCTCATATTTCTATGCCAGATTCTCCATTCTTTTTATCTTCACACCTTCATCATACATCATATGCTTTCCAACACTTCAGCTTTCAGATTAATTCCAAGATTGATTAATCAGAACCCTTTCCAAAAAACATATTCAGTGGTTAAAACCACATCCTGTTTATGTATAGAACAGTCATTTTGCCCATGTAGGTGTACAGAATCCATTTAAGATAGCAGAAATTCTCATCCAGAGTCCTCAGCTTGGTTCCTGTCCATTCCACTGAGTCTAACTTCCCCTTTCATGTCAACTTCCACTCAGTCTTCCACTTGACTTTCAGGTTCAGATATTCAGTTCTATGAACAAAGACTTCTCTTTTTCCATACTCCTGTGCCCCGGAGAATAATATGTCTCTCTACATGCTATGTGTGTCTCTTTCTTCAGTCTCAGCTAATACTCTAAGTCAAGCATAATTCCCCAAATTCAGTACCTCGCACTTCATTCAGAATCCTGTTCTTGATTTTTCGCATACAATTTCCTATAGAAAGAAAATGAACTTTTATTCCATCTAAGGCCTATCTGGTCTGGATGAAAGCACTGAGACTTTCCACGATTTTTTGTTTCAGTTGTATCTACACATCACTGCTTCCACATCCAAATGTTTCTTGAGATATCTTGAGTTTTCTGTTTCAAAGGGGCAGTAACTCCCAGAACCTCAGATCCACATGGACATTTCTTTTTTCACTCATTCTTTCCTCTTCTTCTTAGAGAGTTGTGCTTGGTTTATCTGTGGCCATGTCTGTGAGAAGTACCTTCCCCTTTCTCATCCTCCCCAGGAAAACATCACTGAAACATCACTGAAAACCTCACAGGAGGGGCTGACCCATGGAGCTGAAAAGTCCAACATAGCAGAAACAAGCAGCCAGTAAACTCCGATCTACTTCACCCTTGAAAGTACAGCCTTAAAACAAGCAGGCCTGGGAGTGGTATAAAAAGTCTGATCATCTTAGGAGGAAATATTCTGGGATGAACAAAAAGTTGTTTGGGTCTACAAAGTAAAATCAGAACAAAATCTGCGACTTTGGTTTTTGTCAGTCAGTCTGGTTGCTCTCTTTTAAATAAAGTATCCATGGGGGGATAATTTGCTTCATACAGTGGGGAGAGATGTTCTTGTGTTAAATTCTAGACCCCTTGCTCTGCAACAAACTAGATATTTGTTGGGAGCTTAAAGAGATTTAAATGTGCGTTTAATTTTAACAAATTTTTAAAAGGAACGTATCAGGTACAAAAATAGGGTTAGGATTAATGATGCAGAAAACCTGACAACTCTTGAAGAAATATTTTTCAAAAATTTGTTTTATTTTATCATGTTCTGAAATCAACTTCTTGCCTTCAAGACTCTTGAAAGTATTCTGGAATGGCAGTTCAATTAACCATGCACCCTCAAGCCCAATTTTTCTCAGAAATTTCCCACACTGCCTGCCACAAGCTGCATAAATAGCAAGCCACCCATCTGCTTTGAAAAGGAGTGTTAAAGCACTGGTAGCATTATGAGGTAATGTTGCTATAACAGACAGGTTAGCAACTGACCCAATGAAATCAACCATTTCCACTGTATGCCCCAGCAGTGGGCTGTACCAAGTTATCTCCTGTGACCTGGAAGAAAACTCCAATTGCAGTAATCTAGATAGAAATGATGAGAGCTGGCATAGTGTAGCTGATTTGAGTGTTGGACTACGATCCTGGAGACCTTGGACACATCACACACACTCAGCCCCAGAAAACCCTGTGATAGATTTACCCTCGGGTTGCCATAAGTCAGAAACAACTTGAAGGGAAGACATACAACAAGAACAAGGTGGAAATCTGCTATGGAGGGGCGAGGAGGAAAGTTTTATTCTGCATGGGGAGGACTAAATAAATTGGTGCATTTTTTAGGCTGTTTTGCAGTGGTTTGACCTATTTCCAGGTGATTTCCTATCCAATTTTTGAAAATGTATATTTGAAAGTTGAAGGGTTTAGGAGTGTCCTAGGAGCTTAGGGGTCAGAGATCAAGTTTCATCCATGGTCATGCTTTTCCCTCCTCTTACCCCCATTTTACAGCATTTAGAATGGAGATCAATTGTTCAAAATGCATGACAGTTTTTCACATAATCCAAACATATCCCTACACAAAAACAATGTGACTTCTGCTGACTGATTTCTTCTGACCCTGACCGTGCTCATGTGTACAAAGTGCTTTATGTTTCACAGAAAAGATAAAATGCTTGCAAGTTTGGGGTTGTCAGTTGTGCTCACTGTCTCTCAAATTATATGACAACCCTTCCAGATAATGTTTCATTTGTCTTCCTGAATATGCTGTAGTTTCTCACAAGGATGAGTAACCTGGTTAATTTTTGTGGATGAAAAAATGACTTGAATAAAACTGGATTATTTACTTTTACTCCAACATTTTAGCTTCTTCTTATTTGTCTTTTCTTTCCAATATGTATGATAGAACCTGAAGTGGACAAACACATCCTTCCAGTAGGTTCCCCAGCAAACTGAACATATGAAGTCCCATGAGCGTCTGGAAGTGCATTAGGAAAGCACATCACAGTCCAGTCATGTTGTATGGATCCTCTAGAGAACTGCTGAACACATTCCTTCTGGGAGAGTCTTCATATTCTTTACAATTGTTGACAAATTATACAGTTACAAAACTTGCAGAGGCACAGTGTTTCTGAATCAACAGGTTAGTGCAAGGAGGACAAAAATCTACCAGATTGGTATATGATTTTTGTTGGTTTATATTTTCTTTTTAAAATAATGACATCTAGATAAGCTGGAAATATGTGCAAGCTTGTTGCAACACTTGCAATTTTGATTTTTAAAAAATACCTTACTAGTAGCATCTACCAAATAACATTGTTATATTTTACTCTTGATAGTAAATGGGTGCCAGCTAAAATTCAGAACCTCTAGGCACTGTGTGAAACTAACTTAGTGGTTCCACTAGTGACATACCATCGAGCTAAGCAGCATTTTTGCAATCTGCACTGAACGGGCATCTTACTGTGTGTACTACCAAACCAACCAGCCTACCTGCTTGCAAACATTCTCGTTTATGACGTTCATTCCAAGACCTCACTTTACAGGACTTGCTGCAGGTGTAGGTGTCATAACAGCGTGTGCAAGGTACGAGATTCACACCAACTGATCTCCCACACTGGTAGCAATATTTAAACAAGGGCAGTCTACAATGCAGAAATGGTGTAAAAAGCAACATCAGTGACATTTACACATGTTAACCTGCTCAAAATTAACACAGCAAGTAATTGTATGGCTAATAAAGAATGGGAAAGTTTAACTTGTCGATATAAGAAATAAAACTATTCAAACTACAAAAGTGATCAAAAACTGTGAAATACTGGATCTGCAAATTCCAGGATTCTATATATGTTGAAAGTGGAATAACAGCACTATAACAGTCTAGTGTAGAAATGGCCTTAGATTCGATCTGCTTCAAATTCATGATTTTCCAAACAAGCTCCTGCATCCCCAAGTTTAACAGAACAGTCTGGGGGATCCTCAGTGCCAGTAATGTCATAACAAGAAACAGCCACCACCATCCATCTTCTCTTTTTCTGGATTTTACTTTCAACTGATAATTTTCACACCACACGCGTGTCTTTCAAAGTATTAGCATGGGAGTCTGGTGGTGCAGAAGCCCATTAACAGGAACACACTGTGAACTAACTCTGCATTGAAAGCACAGGGCACTAGAACAAACCAACATCTTTACAAATTTTAAATTTATGCCTCAAAAAATAACAAAACTATAACATTATGCAAGGAAATGATAAAAGGAACAAAATGTAGGTGGTTTCTATGTTTTGTGGGCAGAATGTCAGAAAGAGAGAGAGAGATCATTATTTTCACACTCAAAAGAAGGTTTTCCAGAGGGTCCAATGAAAAGACAGACCACTATATAGATTACGTGATACTTTTAAAGACAATGTGAATTACGTTTTGGCACACTGATCTTACTTTGACGAATCTGTTTCTGGCGATAGTCCTCCACCCACTGCAGATTTCTTTCTTGATGCTGCATGATAATAAACACATAAATGGGGAAATGGAAGACTTTTCATTTGAAGCCAAAATACGTACACTTAAGGACTATTTTTTTCAAACATCACTGGATTCATTATGGGGCTCTGATCAAACATTTCCTTGTTTCTATCAAAGCTTTTAGCAGAATCATTTATTCTTTTAATAGAAATAACAGAACAAATGCAACCAAACTTCTGAATCTGAGGCTGAAACAATTGATGTTGCTGATATATTTATCTGTATCCCCAAATTCTCTCAAAATTGGGATTCAAGGCAGCTTACAATTTTACAAAAGAACAATATAGCTAAAAACATTCAAAAAGTGAAAATTAAAATGGAATTAATCTTTTAACCATATTAAAACAATTTAAACATACATTTAAAAGCAATTAAAATATAACACCCTTTGCACATTCATTTAGAAAAAGTCCTGTTTTAAAAGCCTGTTTGGAATAAAAAAGGTTTTGCCTGCCAACAGAAGGACAAGCAAGGGGGCGGGTGTTCTGGCCTCCCTTGGAAGTGCTACCGTCTGGGACAGTCACTGAGAAGGCCCTATTTTGCATCCCCACCAATTGTGCCTATGACAGTGTGGGACTGAGGGAAGAGCCTCTCCTAAGGATCTCAGAACCCAGGCAAACCGACAAGGGGGAAATACAGTCTTCCAGATAGCTCAGATCTGAGCCATAGAGTGCTTTATAGGTCATAACCAACACTTTGAAACTAGACATTTTTAAAAAATGTATGCTCATCACCAAAAGTGGCAGTGTGACATCTGCCTCTTAATCTTGTAAACTAAGATAGGTGGCATGGTGTCATCATATTTTAAGCTTCCCTGCTATCACAGTAGTAGACAATGGAGCGGGAATACAGAAGCTCACAATGCAACATAGTTGCATCTCACACTCTTGTTCATTCAGACATCAAAGTATTTCATTACTAACCATTCTATTCTCAAATCTAGAATAGTTCTGTGATATGGACGATTTAACCTGAACCCACCAAACTTGTGTTTTCGAAGTTCCTCTTTATCCCACTGTTTTTCTTTCCAGATGGCAGCCTCGCGAAGCCGATCACTCAGAAACTCAAGCAACTTGCGACGAGCACCAAAAAGCTCTCTCTCTATTGGTGTAAGAGCATGGTATGGAGTCCTTAACATTCTTTTATCCTGCAATACATAAAGACCACATCATGCCACAATGCTATCAGGAAAAAAAAAACACTTCCTTGGTGAATTAGCAGAGAGGGTGCATGAAAATGGTATAGGAAAACCAGTATGAAATAAATAAGGAATGGCACTAAAACTCTGTAAAATGTTCACTAAATTGCTGTAGTTTTTATATGGAACAAAATTTGTTTATCTCTCTTGCTTTGTACTTAATCATTTTCTTAAAACAAGATGTATATGGTTAAAAATAAAAGCCCCATGTATTTAGTTTTGTGCATGCAAAGTGATCCATTACGGAGCATCCCCTAACTTCCAACATATATGGGGAGCTGAACATATGCCCTTAAACATACAATTGAAGAACAAGACTATACACCCAATTTACTACTTTTCAGATCTTAATTCTACTAGGTGTTTTTATTAATCAGTAGGTGAACATCTAGGACAAATCTTTTGACAGACAAACTACCTTGTTTCTGTTCACTGATCATATCTCACAGGGCCCAAGAGTTATATGGACAGCCCTTTTGATGATATCTCCGTGTTCAGCCTATCTACTGTCCATCCATGTAGTTCACAATGATTTAACTTGATTCTCAGGCAATTATCACCAAATTTTAATCAAAGCATAATTTAAGCAATTAAAAATATATATATATAGGATTTTGTATCCCTCTTTTATGCTGTTGTGAGTTTGAGGATTTGGACACAAAGGGTCAGTAGAGTCAGAATTCGATAAAATTTCTCAATGATCAGTAAGCCAAGTTGCCAAACACATATTTCCTGGGAAATGGCCACTAAGGAGAATGGGAACAAATAAGCTACATTCCTGTGAAAGGAAAGGAAATAAAATTGTTGTTTGAATAATGGAGACATACAGAGATAAAGAGAGGGAAGTGAGCTGAATTTAGAACTCTATGAACTAGAAGTATCTAAAAAAAGATGAAGTGCCTCTCTCTGGATATCTGAGTGGGGGCTATTGTTTTTAATCTTGAAATGTTAAACTATGACTGCACTAAGGGTCAGCCTATTCCTCTGGAAATATATTCAAATATTAAGAAGTGTCATAATCTCCTTCTTTGCAAAGGGAAACTACATCTAGGCAAAAATCAGTACCCTTGCAACTTTCACACCACTTCGGAAGGTAGGTCATATGTAACAGTACCTAAAGCACCCAGCTATTACCAAATCCACTGTCCTCTGTACCTATAATGTCCTGGTGAGCAAATGGTGCTGGTTTTATTATAAAACATATCTTTGAAGTGGGAAGCTTGTGCAAGAGGAGAAACTTTTCACACCTGAGCTATTTTCTGATGAACAGAAAAACTCTCATGAATACAGAGGCCGGCCATTGCTACCCAGTTCTCCAGCTGAAGAAACACAACAGCTATCTGCAAAATATTCAGGACTAGGAAGGAAGGAGCCCCCAAGAGAACTTGTAGACTCCCTCTACAGCAGCCACCAATGCCTGTTCCCCCACATCATGATAATGATGATGATCATGATCATGATTATAAGATCTTAGCTTGGGTGTCTGTATGATGATACTGAATGGAAAAGAGAGGCATGTGTATATGCTTGCGTAAGGAATAAGTGGAATACGTATGTATAAAAGAGAGAAATAATTTACTAGTGTTTACTAGTAACACTAGAATTTACTAGTATTCCTTCAGGAACCCAGCCTCTCTCTGCTAATAACTCTGAATACAGGTTGGATTTGGGAATATCGGGGAAAGTTACAGGTACTGGACAAGACAGTTTGGGGAATTAGAAACACAGGATCTCAAATATTTCTAACAAGGATTACCTATGAGAAAATAAAACCCCAGGGAACAACAGGTATATATGTTAGTAATCCATAAAGCACAGACTGATTTTCTTCCGAAATCCTTTGGTGCACTTCATTATTCAATGGATGTTTGCAATATGCTCTCTAGTGCCTCTTCCTTTCTGTACCCAGCTTGGACACATGGCATTTCTCCCTCCATAGACGACAGACATCTTTGTTGTAGAACTTTGAGCATCACTTTGCTTGCACGGGACATTAATGCAATGACCCTGTGGTTACTGTAATCCGTGGTGTCCCCTTGCTTGAGGACTGGAATGTATATTGAGCATTTCCAATCTGTGGGCTATTCTTTTGTTTTCCATATTTATTGACAGGTTTTATTTAGAACTAGAGTAGATTCTGCCTCTGTTTGGCTCTATTGGTATGCCATTTGTTCCTGGTGACTTATTTCTCCCAAGTGCTCTAAGTGTAGCTTCCACTTCACTTTTTAAAACTGTAGGTTCATCTGCAAATGGTTCTCCCTTGGTTAAATCTGTCATATTTTCATCTCTTTATTGTTCAGTGTATTGTTTCCATCATTTTTTTATTTCTATTTGGTCATGTAATGTGTTCCCCTGCTAGTCATACAGCATCTCCATTCTTGGTTTAAATTTCCATTTGATTTCTTAGATCTTACATAAGAAGTCTCTAGTTCTTCCTTTTTTTGTTGTCATTTTCTATTTTTCCGCACTGATTATTAATGTAGTTTTCCTTGTTCCTGCACACAAGTCATTGATTAATTGCATTCAGAGTTGTGACTCTATTTCTGTCATTTTCTACTTTTGCTTCTCAGCTGTCTTTAACTATTTGAAGGGTTTTATCTGTCATCCATTGAGAGTTTCTCTTTCTGTTTGGCTGAAGACAATGTCTTTCTTCATTCTCCTCTGACAGTGTCCTTGGCTTCAGTCCAAAGTTTTTATGCCTCCTGGTCAATTAATCAACAGTGCAAATATATATATTTTACAGTATCTTTAAATTCTACAGGGATGTTATTCAGATTGTATTTTATCATGATGGTTGGTTTAATATTCTTCTTTAGCTTTATTGTAATTTTTGATATTAGCAGTTCATAGTCTATTCCACAATCTGCTCCTGGTCTTGTTTTTGCAGAGAGAATGGAGCTTTTCCATCTTTTGCTTCCAAATATGTAGTCTATATGATTTCTATTTTGGCCACCAGGTGATGTCCATGTATATAGTCGCTTCTTGGATTCCTTGAAGAATGTGTTTGCAATAAACAAACTCTTGACCTTGCAAAATTCAATCAGTCATTCTCCTGCTTCATTTCTTGATCCTAGGCCAAACCTTCCTACAATCACTGCTTCTGCTCTGTTTCCTCCTTTTAGATTCCACTCACTTACGCTTAACAAGTCCGGTTTTGATTTGTGATTAATTTCCTCCCAGATTCCAGCATAAAATCTTTCAATTCCTTCTTCTTCTGTTGTGGGAGCTTAAGCCTGGGTTATGGTTATACTGATGGGTTTTCCCTTAAGTTTTGTTGATATTATTCAGGCAGACATTGCATTACATGCTTTGACTGCTTTTGTTACATCTCTCATCATTATTAATCCCCCTCCCATTTCTTCTTAGATTTTCATTTCCTGAGTAAAACACAGTGCAACTATCTGCCTCAAAATGTTCCATTCCTGTCCAATTTTGCTCACTTACCCCAAGTACTACAATGTTTGTATGTTCCATTTCTTTTTTTTACTATGTCTATAGCTTCCTCTGATTCATGCTTCTCACATTCCATGCTCTGTTAATGTGTGTTGTACAGTCACAGCTTTTCTGTTCATCTCTGAGCATATCAACAGCTGAACAACCTTTCTGCCTGAGTCAAGTTGCATCATTACACACAGCGTTAATCACAGTTGTCCTCTGTTCTACCCCTGCAGCTGATTGAGTGTCATCCAACCTGGGAGTTTTATCTTCTTGTTACAATCTCATTTCATTTTAGATTGTCTCATCATAGGATTTTCATGGTAAAAGACATTCAAAAGGGGATTTTACCATTCCTTCTTCAATACAATACTGCTACAATGCCACTGTTGTCCCTCTGAGAGATCTTCTGCCAGAACCACCTCCACTAGTATTGCTGCCCAGTAGCTGTTTAGCACATTTTGTCTGGCTCCTCAACAAATGCCCATCTGACATGGGAGACCCTCACAGCAGCAGTTTCCATCAGCTTCTTACCTCACAGAAGTACACAATCACACCACTGTGCAGAAAGGTAGTGCCATTGGTGGGATGTTACTATTATAAAATTTCATGCACAGTTTGAGCTTCGTTCATTGTTTTCAGCAGGTAGTGAAAGGCCCTTCCTCCATAAAAACTGCCATTGCTCTGGTTTTCTGAGAGAACAGCAGCCAGCATTTGCTGGACTTAACTCCCTCCCCCACTGCCATCCCTTTCCATTGTGTTTCATTCCTTTTTAGAATGGAAGCCTGAGGGCAGGGAATTGTCAAATTAACAATCTGTAAATGCTCTGGGAATCTCTTTGGCTGAAGATAAATAAATAAATTCCTCACCTTCCTATCCACTGACTGGTCTGCTTAAAAGCAGTTCCAAATGAGAGGCTTTTCTGTCAACTCAAAAAGTAGGTTTAAGGGAACCATTTTATAGTTAGGAGTGAGGGGCTGAACTGCTCACCTACACCTGCTATGAATCTGTGGTTTAGCACCACCTCCCCCATTCCCAACAGAGTGGCTACTGCTTGCTTCAAAATGCAAAGATACTTTAGTTTGGCCCTACAGCTGCTATAAAATTTAAATCATTGCCAACCTCTGATTTTCTAAGGTGACTGTTACCCATAACATTATATAAGGAAGAGTTTTCAAATGAAGTGCGGATTCATTTTCTTCCCAAAGGACAACCTCTGATTTAGATCTCTGTAAATCTTTGTTGAAGTAAAAGGTCAATGGAAAGTGCCACTTGAGTTCTTAGGAAAATGAGCAGAGATGGTAGGGAAGAGTGGAAACTGTGGCTTTGCAGGTCACATGAGGTTTCACATGGCTATTTTTGTGGCCAACTGTTTTGGAGGGCGGGGGAATAAAGATCCAGGTCTCTGGATACTTCTAGCAGGTCCAATTCTTTCCTAAAACAAGTTGGAAAACTACTCCCAGACTTTCTATAGTTGCCCTTCCTTGTGCTACAACTATCAAGAGAAACTGTAACATTTAACACGTATTCCTTTGTTGGTAACACAAGAAGGATTCACTTAATTTTACTATGATTATGAAGTTCTAGGGAATAAAGGTAATACCTGGTAGTATTTGTAATGTGCATAGTCCACCACTGTTCCCACTGCACTTCTCGTCTTATCACCAATAGTAATTGGCATTAACATATCCGCACCTCCTGCTATTAAAGTATTAATCTAAGCAGATAAAAAAGATAATTAAATTAGTTAAATTAAAAAGAAATGCACTACCTCAAGAGTCTCATACAATCATTGTCATGAGTACTCTACCCAGCGCAAACCATTACAGAGTCTTAGCATGGAGGTCAAATTAAGAGTTCTGCTCTTAAGAATGAAGTCCTTCTTTACAACTAGCTGATATACAGTGGCAGGGTTCATCTAAACTAAGAATCACCCATTATTTCTTTAGATCAGAGATGAATAAAAGTCACTCTGAGGACTACGTAAAACATACATGGTTAAATGAGGAGGAAATCATGTCGCCTTCCAGATGTTGTTGGATGGCAAATCCCAGCAGCTTTAGGGAAGGATAACTAATGATAAAGAATGCTGGGGGTTACAGTCCAATGATTCCTATTCCGGGGCTAAATCCACATGTTAATCTCAACTGGATTTAAGTCAAGATCTCTCAGCACCCCAAAGGACATGTTTTGTAGTACTAAAAATCTGTTCCCCACCGCTTAGTTAACCTCTCTTGTTTCTGCTTCAAGTACACACAGGTCTTTCTGCAGCCCATTTTCTCAGTTACTTCTTCTTAATATGCTATATTATATATATCCGGGCACAGTACAAGGTATTGGTCATTACCTTTAAAGCCCTTCATGGCTTGGGGCCACCCTACCTGCGGGATTGCCTTCTCTCATATAATTCACCCCGCACACTAAGGCCCTCTGGGAGGAATTTACTGCAGCCAGTCAGAACTAGGTTGGCTGCGGTTGCCCAGAGGACCTTCTCTTCTGTTGCTCCCAGGTTATGGAATGGCCTGCCGGAGAAGACCCAGCACATTACCAGTCTTGACTGCTCTAAAAAAGCAGTCAAGACTGCTCTCTTCCGACAGGCCTTCCCAGACTAGTACTTCCACTGCCTCCCACTTTTAATAGTTGATTGTTGTTAATTGTTAATTGTTGTGTGTTTTTAGGGGGTTGGTTTTAGGTGGGTTGGTGGGTGGGGAGGATTGGGTATGTTTTTAATGTTTTTAATGTTTTTAATGTAATTAATGTATTATTGTTGTTCGCCGCCTCAATCCGTGGGGAGAGGCGGGATAGAAATAAATTATTATTATTATTATTATTATTATTATTATTATTATTATTATTATTATTATTATTATAGCACTATTATCTGTTTGCACCACCGTGGACCTCCTGGTGTCTCCATCCAACATTACCCTGTTTCTCTTTTGCTGTCGCTACCCACTCATCCATTTAGGAAACCAGCATCAGAATGTGTTCCATTTTTCTTACCAAAGCCATTTTGTCTGGAAATGATCGGTTGTGTTCATACGCAGGATTAGTAACAGCACACAGGGCACTACCAACTCCTTGGCTTAATGGGAGATTTGGATCAGCTCCACCAGCTAGAAGCTCGGCGACTGCCTGAGAAAGATAGAATCCCCACCCCCACCCCAGAAAAAGACTCCTTAGTGCAAACACTTTTACAGTACAATATGATCTAGGGCTAGAAAAGCGGCTCCCAAAAGTCATGTCCCCTCTCTTAAACTGTGTGCTCCCAGCACAAGCATGACCAAGAGAAAGACAGGGCTACACTGACAGATGAAGCAGGCCTGGTTCCCCAGTTACAGGCCCTTGTTCTTCCTTTGGCAGCAAAATATGAGGCTGACATAATCATCAGGGTAAGAGAAGGGAAAGAACAGGTCCTCATCCACCACCATCAACTCTCCATTGCTGTAGACAAGTTGGCAGCATTCTAAGTTCAGTTCTGGCACTACAGATGCCAGGATAGGAAAACAGAACATAGGGAAGCATCCAATCTCTACCCTGATCTTGCTGTGGCAGCATCAGACTCCACACTAGGCATCTCCCTTTCTTCTGTATCTGCTGTGCCAGACTCACCTTTTCACACAAGCCAAGATTCTTTATGAGATGAAAAACCCTAGCTTTGGCCTTGCCAAGCAAAGGTTGGCAGATCTTGATAAGGCCAAGTTAGGTAGGATGGGGCCCTGGAGCAATTCCAAAAAAGGATTCCCTTTGCACACATATCAGCTTTCCTATTGGAGGGCTGGCTTTGTGAAGCAGAGCATCAGCCTTGGTGGTACTGTTATACCAAGCTGAATCCTTCCTAGGGCCAAAGCACTCTTTACAAGCCTGGAAGAAAGGGCAGCTCTGGGGATCCCACTTTCTTCTATTCCAGCTGGCACAATTAAGGTTTAAATTTCAAAGAGAGCCCCCCTCCCACACCCATTATCTGCTTCTTCACTCCACAGCTGAGGAAGGGGGCAGAGATCTATAGCCACCTGCTGCCCAGCACTATTTCTTTCTCAACAACATCACAGTATCAGGAGTGTATGTGAGCATGTTTGTGTGGCTGCACAGAAATAGCATAGGTCTGCAGCCACTGAAGCCTGTTATCACCGTGAACTGGCCTGGCCTTTGGTAACCTTAGATATCATTTTGATATCATAATTCAGCCCTGCTCTGCCACCAGCCAAGTGTTTGTGAGGCCACCAAACAAGCGCGAAGCTAGGCATGGCTATTATCTGCTGAGTCACATTTGTTTATACCAAGGCAAGCCAGAAACTGCCAGATCTGCTTTAGAGGACCTCCCGAAACAAACACCATCATTATTAAAACAAAGAGACCTCTGCCCCGAGAGGACACCCTGGTGAGCTAAGTGCTTAACTGCCAAGCTAGCCACATCTACATACTGGCCATTCTATTGTCAATTCGGTCCATAACTCAATTCTGACCTTTCGGAGACATTGTCTCCAGTCCAAAACTCATTGTCTTCGCCCAAGACCAGACTAGCCCACGGTCATTCCTTCTCATATAAAAATCCCCAGTTCTGAGAGCTCTTCAGATCTGTCGCTGGAACGCTCAGACTTCACTGAACTTCCACCCCACCTTGCTGCTGCTTCTTCTGAGAGCTCCCCTCGGATGCCACGCTGGGCTTCCTTCTCTCCAACTGGCTTTCTTCAGGACTGCGAGATTGGTGACGCATCACTCATTCCCCCAAAGCTCTATTTCCTATTTCTAGTTAGCAAGTGTGTTTGTGCTTTTCTTAATAATTGCTTAATAAATCTTATTGCTAGTTTGAACTATTTTGTCTACTCACTGACCTGACGCTGTATACATACGGTAAAAGATTCCCGCTAAGTTACGCTGCCTCTCGCTAGCCAAGAGAGTGCTCCAGCTAATTTTCCCCATCTTGTTTAGTTTTGTTGTTTGGGCGTCCCTCCCGGGACCCTCAATTCACAGGGTAACAAGCCCCAGAACATTTGCTCCAATTACACCACAGACAATCCAGCTTGTGTGCTTTGGCATTGCTCAGATTGTCACTGAATGACAGAAGAACAACTTTCAGAAGAAAACATATCCATTTTCCCTCACACTGCCTGTCTCTCCTGCCTCCCAACACTGCATCTAGAAAGGAACACTGGGCGACTTCCCCTTTGCTCCCTGCTCAAATGCAGAATAGCAATAAAGCTTTTGGATATTGTAAGGGCTTATTACAGATCATTCCACTCTCAGAGATTAATGATCCCAGGTAGAGTATCACAGGAAAGACCAGCTGGCAAGTCCCTGAGTGACCTGTCTGAAGGTACACAAGAAGCACACCAGCACCAGACTGACCCACCGCAAAGCAACTTTGTTTTCATTACTGCCGCTCCACAGTATCAACAACTAGTCCTATTTAGCAATACAGGAAAGACTCCTTTAAGTTAATCATGAGCAATTAGAGAGGGCTTTAACACTCAGTCATCTATCCCAAACATTTCAGTAGCAAAAGTTATCAACTGTTGATTCCACCTAAAATACCAAGTATCCAGGACGGACCTTTCGGTCTGAATGAATAAAAATGTTAACAAGTGAAATTATAAAGCTTGTGTGGTTGATTTTCTTTTTAAACGGACAGATGGCACAAAGCAAGGCCAAGCAATCAAGAATGGGTTTGGAGTATTTCAGAATGCAATTTACCTTTTCTCTTGTCTAGAACCAGCATGACCTGGGGGTTAATCTAGTTTCTATGGAAAGAAAATTCCCACTGCCTGCAACAGGAAGAACTTTCTTCCCACTGCAAATATGAGATATAAGGAGGCAGCTTATTCTGACTGAAAACATAATGGGGACCAAGGGTTAAACTCTTCTCACCCGTGCCATGACCTTAATCCAACTAGCCTCTCCATTTTAACAATATTATTATTGACTGCATCAACATACTTGCAAAACTATTTTATAGGGCTAACTATAGATTAAAAATACTTATATTTGCTGTAGAGATCTTTTCCTGGGTCAGTGTCCAGGCTCCAGTAGATATTGAAAGTACATAAGGATATATACATTATTGATTTCTACTTTTTCTGAACATCAGAAAATCTTTATCATAAGCACCCACTGTATGCATTATTATCTACAGATGAAGTATTTGCAGCTGGTTACTATCTGAGCAGGAGCTGAGTTTGCACAGTAATCAAAATTATATTTAAAACAATGTTCTCAGCTCTTTTCAAAGAAGATATATGGAGAGTCAGGAGGAGGAAATATTGCATACCCGGTCATTTCCAGTAGCAACAGCCAGTGAAAGAGGGGAATGGCCACTCCACAGAACATTTGGATTTGCGCTGTGCTGTAAAAGAAGGCGAACAACTTCGGCTGCATTCTGGAAAAGGATTAATAAAACCAAACTGGGTCACTAACAAAGAATCATATTTTGAACTTTATAAGAAAAACAAAGGGATCACATATTTGTTCTAAATAAATATTAAAAATAAAAGATGTTAAAGGAAAGGCATGCACATATTCCATAAGTTAAAATGAAATACTGATGCTAACATTGAATTGGACACTTGCCTGCAGCACACCCATGAAATGCTTCAGTTCAGACTGATATGAGAGTAGTTAAGGATTTGAAGGAGTAACTCTGATAGTGAAAGCTTAATAAAGATATATTTCAACAGTAACAGCAGACAAGGGGATCCCAAGCCTACAGAATTCTTCCAGCTGCAGCTGAATTGCTTGTGCACTTAAACTGGAGTCCACACACGCATTTCCTCAGCATACACAGACTCACTCCCTTTACTAAATAAACACAGCAACAAGCACACTAGCGTACACACTCCTGCTTTTAAAGCAGGTGACAGACTACACAGTGAAAATAACAACCAAGTTGCAACCTACTGTGCTTGTTTAATCTGTATATACATTACAACCACAAGCTCTATGTCCTTAGTCCAACTGCTAGTTCCAGCTAGTGAAGATTCAGTGAGTGAACTATTATGGTCATTATTCAATCTCTCTATGCTACTTGGGACAAGCAATCAGATTTAGGCCTTTGGCTTTACCTTTATCTCTACAAAGACGACGCTGAAATACACGTAATTTCATTTGCACGTGTTCTCCTCATTATGCCCTTATCTCTGCCATCCCCCCCCTCCTCTGCCAACTCCTTGGGCTAAATATAGACCCTAGCTGGAATCCTGTTGGGGAGATATTAATACATAAGGACCATAGTAATACTGCCGTCAACCACTGGCTCCCAATTGACAGAGGGACAGACCCCCATTGATCACAGTGGCTGCTGCCCAGTAAGTGGGGACTGAGGGACTAGGAACGAGGGGCTAAACTAGGGGCTACAAAGGAATCATGAATATAAAACAGTCACAAGTGTGCAACTGTAGCTTATGCATTCATAACTGCCCAGCAAGATTCCAGCCCTTGTTCTTTTTTGTTTTCTTGTATCACTTTATAAAGTGCCAAGTGTATCAACTGTACTTCACTGGCAGTTAGAGTAACAGCATCAAATGACTAGGGCGAATGATACTTTAGCACTGTATATAAGGTATTTTGGTGCCTTATATTTGAAAGACTGGGACCATGACCTAGAATGGCCAGATGGCTTGAAAAGAAGCAATCTTTTCATCCGTGGGGATGAAAATACCTCATCTTATCTGGGCTTGCTTCCCAGGTATCTTCTGGTTACTGCAGTGGCAAGAAATTGTATGGACTGGAGAGAAAACATTCAGTGCCATTATGTCTCCCATCATCCTGGTCTCTCTCAATATAAATCTTAGCTGCAGGAGTGAAAAATCTCATAGAAGGGGCTAGTTTTTTCAAGAGGGTGTATCTCTCTTGAGAACCATTTCTTATCAAGGATAAGAAAATTTGCAAACATTTTTCACAACTCTTTTTCACCACTGCCCTGCTTTCTCAGTATATTCTCTCTCTCTTTCAATCTCTCCCTGTTTTATTGTGTCATACTTCTGTCTGAGCAGCAGTTGTCTTGGAGGTCCATGGTCAGGCAGAAGATCACAGTATAAATAAGTAATAAATGAACTCTGGCAGAAACACTTCTGCGGTACTTTCTGAAAATAGTCGAGGGCACTTTGACCATTAACCTCTGGGGTGTTATGAACTAGCAAGGAAAGGAAACAAAGCCTTTAGGCAAAACAAAGCTTTTGACCTGTTTATCTTTCCCACTTAAACCTTGAACCCACCAAGCTGACCAAACATAAAAAACAAACATTCGGCATCATCAGATATTGACGTTGCTATTCAAATCAGTGACAGGCAAACTTTGTCAGAATAGTGGACAAATAATGGCTTGGAACTAAAGACTCATACAGCCAGCTCCACAAAACAACTGAGGGGGCTTTCAGCCTTGAACAGAAGTACTTCCCCACCATCTAGCAAAGTGCTTTCAGAGCTGAGTTTGAGACATTGTACAACAACTGCTATTTACAGAAAACACATCTATACTAGAAATCTGAATCCTGGCCCAAAATACAACTTTTCATACGGATTTTGCCCTGTAGAATTAAAAAAAAGGGAATTACATCTCATTAATGTTAATATGAAAGGAGAGAGTGGGTCTTCTTGTGGAAGTGTTACATCAGAATTCTTGTAACAGAGGCATCCTGCAGAAATATTACCTCAGAAGAGAGTGGACAAGTCAGCTCATAATTTTACCAGCTTATTCCTTGTGAGGAAGGCAGGGCTGATCAATTGCACAGGACATTACCTAACAGCTAAGATGGAACAAAGGGAGAAAGTGGGAACAGAGAGACTCATCCAGCTGCAATATTTGGCAAACTTTAGCTGAAATACTTCATTTCAGTGCAAAAGGAATTGCACTTTTCAAATTGACATTTTATGGGTGACATTTTCTATTGTAACTTGAAAATTCAAAAGCTGCAAACCAGTTGTAGAAAAGAAATTGATTAAGGCTGCAATCCTATGCACACTGAGCTGGGAGTAAACTCCCCTGAACTCACTACAACTTATTTCTAAATAGGTAAGTATCAAAATCCATTATAAAATACTGTAAACAAACATCTACCACAATTACAACAGTTAATTATACATGAGAAGATAAAAAAGGTTAGGTTATTGACTTTTTATTTATGTAACTGAAGACAGAAGTGCAAAGTAAGAACTCCAGGCCAACAAAGTAATCATCTCTTGAAATGAGACTCTCTATTGGACACAACACATTACAGCCTCTTAAATGGGACTTTTCCAGTTCAAGATTCAATCACCAAATGTAATTAACAAGTAAAAAACTTAAATTGTTCAATGAGAAACTCCAGATGATACTCAACTACATTTAAAGTTTCTCACTTTTTGCCAGTTTAATAACCATATAATTACCATTTCCTAAAGCAATTTTCTCCCCCTTCTTCCATTCTTTCCCTCCTGGAGTTAGCTTTACATCACAACCCTATATCCACTTATCTGAAAGCAAGTTCACTGGCCAGAACTTCTAACTTGAATCTATAGATATTTATCTTCTGTTCATTTCAGTACAGGCATACCTCTGTTTAACAAAGTCTCTGGCAAAGAAGCTTCTTTCTACAAAGTCTTTTTTTTTTTTTTTTTGGTATGTCCAGCCCTTTTTTCCTTCTTTCCTCTGGTTAACTGGAAGGTTTTTTTAGCCACATTGACGTTTGGCAGATAGTGAAGGAGAGTGAAAGAACATACACTTTCAGTGTCAGGTTACAGCAGCATGTCTGCAGCAAACAATGCAATAAAAGTTGAACTGGGAAATAACACGCTTCTACTCTAGCTGATCCCATTTTAGCTGTGTCTTCCTACAACAGGCAAGATATACCGTAGCTGCCTTCAGAGCATGTATGAACGGCAAAAGAGAAAGAAAAGGAAGAGTGCAGATAAATTTGCCTTTCCAGATATAGCTAGGATGTTAAAAAAAAACCTTAAATCTATAAGCTTGGCTACCAAAATGAAAATCATATGGAAAATTTACTGAAACATGTTGAACTGCTCTTCTTTTTGTGGTGTAAAAACCTATCTCTATTCTTTTCATGTTATTCTTGCCTCTTGTACTAAAGTTTCTGTTAAAGAAGCAATTTCCAAGTACACATCAACATTATTAACTGATGTATACCTGTACTATAATGATTTCATATTTTAGTCCTTTTCAATCATCATTTGAACTCTCAAAATCTGGACAGGAATACCACAAACAAAATGGAGAGGGTAAAACCAAGAGGTTTTGCAATTATTCTGAGTACTCTGGTCTAAAAGTAGAGACCTAATCTTTGAAAAAACATCTGAAGCTGTTCCCCTATTGTATTAGTGTTTCTACAGTACTAAGGTTGAGAGATCTTAAGTTCTTTATCTCCAAATGAATTTTTTTTTCTTCCTATTTTATACGAATATTCCTCTAAAACAGCCCCTACTACCAGGACTTTTTGCTAGTTCTATACATCCTACATCACAACAATGGACAGAATTGAAGATGTGAGGAACACATTCACAATCATATTCATTTTGGTTGGTTGGTTGGTTGGTTGGTTTTTTTGTCTAGAACTGAGTTACAGATGTCTAAGAATTCCATGACAAATTCATCCTAACAATTTCTTCCAGAGGGTACAAACAGATGTAGTATAGAAGCTTCATAATCAGGACTTCCTGTGGTTTTCTAAAATAACTTACTAGTAGCTCCAGATGACAGGGAATGGAATTTAAATGGAAAGTCAATACTGGGGAAAAGTAGGGCAATTAATCTTCTTCTATAGATTGTTTTCTCAATTTAAACTGTACACACATGGCCAACTATTGTCTACCCTGTGCAGGAAAATATACAAGTCTCTGTCTATCTGGATGGGCAACTGTGGACTTCCAGGTATTTTTGACCGAAAACTTCAATCAACTGTAACCCAAGCAGCCCACAGTGAGTAAACTGATGGCCCACAGTTTAAGCAAGGGAGGGCACCTCACCCACCATTAAGTGGGAGGTCTCAGACAATGAGTGCCACTGAATAATTGAGTATGGATCCACTGTTGCTATAACCATTGTCTGTTTTCCCCTGCAAGCCAATGTCCTCTCCTCTCTTTCCTTTACACAAACCCCATAAGTACTATTATTCCATGTCACATCTAATTTGGCCAGCAACTGTCCCAAGACTAAATAAGGAATTTTAATTAATCTTAGGTCACACCTTCATTTCATTCCAACAGCAGCACAGATGGCTTAAACCATCAGAAGAATTGTCACTGTTGCATATAGCAGTACAGCAGAGTGAACAATGACTCCACTGTTTGCAAGAAGGTGTGGAACACAGGGACCAAGCATTTGGAAAAGGCAGCAGATGCAGCACAAGTGAATTCACTATTTGCACCTCTTCAGTACACACAAAAAAGATAAATGTGCTAGCCCCCATTTCATTTTACACAAAAACTGCTTGTGGAGTAGGGACGGGCATTGTCAGGGGCTGGGGGCCACACTGCCTCCTGTGGGATCTTAGGGGGCCCTCACATACAGACACATAGTGTGACAGACCCGTAATCCTCTCAGATTGGTGTGACAGTTCCCCAATCTGATAAGGTGCCCTGTCTTTACCACACAGTTCTACCTCCCCTCTTATAACACCATCTTTATGTAAAATGGTGAGTGTTTTCAATGTTTATTTAGAACACTTAATAATTTTATGGTAGCCTGTTTTCTGTGTTACTCAAGCCAAGTCAGTGTTCACAAAAATAATCTGTAACTTTTATTAAGATAACAATGAGAATAAAGTAGCACTTTAGACTTGGGTCTCTAGGAGCCTTTCTTTGAAACAGGAAATGAGCAGAGCAAGAAGGGCAATCACTTCCTATGTTGAAAAAAAATCCTTATAGGCTGAAGGAAGGCCACTATGGATCTAAAATAGATGAGGGGCCCACAAAATGACAATAGTACCAACAGCATCCCCAATTTGGCACAGCGGGATGTTTGGAGGCTATACTTTGCCCACTCCCTTTTCTAAGGTGTCCTTAGACAACAGGCAGTTTCTCAATACTGCTAGATTAACTCTAGCTTTGTAGAACATTCCATCTGCATTTGGCTGGTTAAGAATTTTTAAACAAGCTATTTTTGCATTAGATGAATAACTCTGTCCACAGAAAAAAATGTTGGGTGCTATTAATGTCAAACTTTTGCAAAACCTAGCACTGAAGACCTCCCAATCTGCAAAAAGGACAATGTCTTTCAATTCCATGGAATGCTATGGGCCTCTAGTGGTCAAAATGTTACATTACTGCACTGTTAGCTTACAGCTTGACATGCTGTAATTTTAATTCAATGCCAAAAACGTGACACATCTGCATGTAATAACCAGAAATATCTTTCTAGTGGCTGATACCTATATATGCGCAAATGAATGTGTATGTGTGAAGCGAGTGGAGAGAGCAACCCTAATGTTCATCCATTCTGACAAAAGAAAACTCTGGGGAAATGCACTAGTGATGGGCTATAAACAGCAGCATTCAAAGAACTAATGAAATATTTTTGCAAGAAGCTTTCTTTGGAAGATGGAAAGATACAGATAAATGGCTACGATATGAAGATTTACTAGAAATGACTGATGATTGTGTTTTGAGGATGAAGTCAAGAGAAAGATTGGAAATTGAAGGAATAAAATTAAGCTGGTTTCCTTACAGACAGTTAAAGGAAAGATTTCAAATGGATGCGCAAACTTATGGAATACAACAAAAGGAGCAGATCCAATTGTTGAAACTTTTAAGAGAAAATCCACCACATCTATTAGCACATCTATATCAAGAGATTCTGCACCAAGAGTGTGAGGAGAGGACAGTTAAAACGGTGATGATACAATTGGCACAAAATGTCGGACATCCAATACAGTTAGAACGGTGGGAACAGAGTTGGCAATGTACACAGAAATTTACTGCTGCTCAGAACCTAAAATTACTACAAACTTTTTCATAGATGGTACATGACACCTGAAAAATTAAAGACAATTTACAAGATGGGTACAGGGCAACGTTGGAAATGTCAAGAGAGTTCTGGTACACTATTTCATATGTGGTGGTCATGTCCTAAAGTAAAAAAATATTGCAATGAAATACCTAAGAAAATATGTTCAATATTGAAGGTTCAATTTGATATGACACCTGAATTGTATCTGTTAAATATGACACACATGTTAGATAGAACTTTAGCGAAGAAATATTGGAGAATAGTACTATATATGGTTATGATGGCCTACACTGAGTATGCAAGATTATGGAAAAACCAAACCACACTTATACCTTCAATTGAACAGTGGTGGGCAACTTTTATGGAAAATAGAAATGCGGACATTGTTTCACAGGGGTTAAAGGGGAAATCAGACGAAGATATTAACAAGGAGTGGAAGATTGTTTCGGATTTGGGTTGGATGTTGACAGAAAATAATGCATAATTCATGATAGCAATTGTTTTATAAGGTCATATTCAGAGAAATATCATGAAACATGTAAAGTTGAGAAATATAGCAGGCACTAACGATTTAAGTATACTTATTAACAATTTATTGCGATGTGGTATATAACAAAACATTGAATTAACATTAATTGTAATCCAGAAAGGAAAGGAAGCAGATGTAACATGGTATTTAAATATTACAGAGACAATTATTTGTTTTATTTGTTGAAACTATAATAAAATTATAATAAAAAAAAAGAACTAATGAAATATTTTTAAAAAGCAAACATTTCCCAAAATAAGTCTGACAGGCAACTCCTGTAGGGGCTTATTACACACAACAATTTTCAGCAGTAGCAGCAATGAGAGTGTCAGGGTAAAAAAATAAAAGAAACTAAGAGAAAAAAAGCTGATCGTTGTATGACATGGAATTGTATTTTGAGAACTGAAAGACAAAGTATTGCTCTACCAGAATGGCATTCTTGACTACAGACTTCTGGATTTCTTGCAATGTAATGAGAAACAAATATACATATTTTGTGATTGCATAAATGATTCAGTACACAATAATATAGATAACTGAACACAATATGTTCAATATCTTCTTTAAATTCTGAAATTCTGAACAGGACTGAACTGTGTTCTTTACGGCTTGGTAAAAATCCATTCACTGTAGTTGAGCTGTCAACTCTTCCAGTAAGTGAAGTTTAGGATCAGTAACCTTAGACCATGAAACAAAGATTGTTCTTTAAAGTTCACAGCAATTTCTCTGAACAAAAGGGAAGGTTTTCAATATGGAACACTGTTGTATGGAATTGGATACACAATTCATATCCAACTGCAAGACTGCATGGTGCCAGTCTTCCGGTTTGTACTGCTCAATTTCAGTACTGAAACCTGTGCTGGAAGAAAATGGGGAGGATAATGTAGCTGGTACCTCTTCTTCTATATAGTGGGCTATACACTTCTGTGAGATTTATGCAGCTTGTTTTAACTTTTGGCAAATAATAGCTCTGCATCTTTTATTTTCTTTCATACATTGCCACCAGTAAGATGACAGGAACTGTGTTTAATAGCATACTTAAAACATTTTAAACATCTAAATAAGAAGCACTTATAATACTTACAGAATCTTGGAAATCTAATGTTCAAACTTGAGCAAAGCATATAAATAGCCAATAGGCTGATACTGATTAAAAACCAGCAACATATTATAAAACCTTCCAAGATGAACTGATCTTGCCGTTACAAGCAACAATGAATGCAGTATTTGAGGGGAAGATACCAAATTCTTGGGGAGAAGCCAACATAGCTTTGATACCAAGGAGGATCGGAACCCTCTGTTGACAAAGAATTACCAGCCAATATCTCTACTGAAGTAGATTATAAGATCTTTACATCAATATTAGCAAACAGACTAAAAAATATATTGAAGGATGTTATTGAAGAAGAACAGGCTGGATTTCTACCAAATAGGCACCTCAAGGACAATATGAGATGTATATTGGATATGATCGAACATTATGAACGACAACCTGGAAGAAAGTTGGCATTGATATTCTTGGATATTGAAAAAGCTTTTAATAGTTTAAGCTGGGAATTCACGTTGGAAGTCTTATCAGCATATAAAGTTGGAGATAAATTTTTGAATACTATAAAAACGGTTTATAGTAATCAAACAGCCCAAATAATTGTGAATAGTGAGAAAACTGAAAGAATAAAAATCTGTAGAGGGACAAGACAAGGATGTCCCCTCTCACCTTTATTATTTATATTAAGTATCGAAATTTTGATTAAAAGTATAAAATTGGATAAATCAATACAAATTGTGAAAGTAAAGGGCTATGAATTTAAAATTCGCGCATACGTAGATGATATAGTAATAACAATGGAAGAGCCGATAAGAGGAATGGAAAATTTTAAAAAGTTATTGAAGAAATTGGAAGAAGCCCCGGGATTGAAAATAAATGAGGACGAATCAAATATTCTGACTAAAAATATAAGTAAAGATGAAGAAAAAAGCTTGGGCACATATTTAGATTTTACGACGACTACTAAAGTGAAATATTTGGGGACATACCTAACAAAGAAGAATTCTGACTTGTTTAAAAACAATTATGAGAGAGTTTGGAAAGAAATTAATAAAAATCTTCAGACATGGAAAAAATTGAAATTATCCCTTCTGGGGAGGATATCGTCAATAAAAATGTCAGTACTCCCTAAGCTACTATTTCTGGTCCAAACCATCCCCATAATTAGTAACGAATCTGTGTTTAAAAAATGGCAAAGAGACATCTTATATTTCATATGGGATGGAAAGAAACCAAGAGTCAAATATAAAACATTATGCGACGCTAAAGAGAGAGGGGGACTATCACTCCCCAATTTGAGATTATACTTTCATGCAAGCTGCTTAGAATGGTTTCGAGAGTGGGCGACGCTATCTAATAGTAAACTCTTGGCATTAGAGGGCACTGATTTAGCTTTTGGTTGGCATGCTTATATTGGATATAATAAAGATATAATTCATAGTGAATTTAACAATCATTTTATACATTGACCAATATTAAAGACTTGGAAAAAATCCAGATTAAGAATATATCCAAAAACACCATTGTGGCTGTTGCCACAAAAAGCATTTTATAAAAGAGAGAATATATTACAAAACAGATGGCTAACATATAAGGACCTAATAAAAATTCATGATGGCCCTATCAAGATAAAATCACAGGAAGAATTAAGAAAGGAAGGCATCAATTGCCATTGGTTACTACACAGACAATTAAATGAAAAAATAAAAATGGAATTGAGAATAAATAGTTTTCAAATAGAAAAGACAACTTTTGATCAGTTACTATTGGAGAAAAAATCCCAGATAATATCCGAAATGTATAAAACTTTGCTAAAAAGGGATACGGAAGAAGAGGTCCTCAAAGAGCCAATGACATGATGGGCACAAAACCTAGGCCATTCAATTGAATTAACAAATTGGGAGAAGACCTGGAAGAGAAGAATGAAATATACAGCATGCCAGAATCTAAAAGAAAATGTTTATAAAATGCATCTACGGTGGTACTTTCCCCCTGAGAGATTGGAGATACACAAATGTTCTAAAAAATGTTGGAACTGTAAAAATGAAAAGGGTACGTTCTATCACATGTGGTGGACATGCCCAAAAGCTAGAAAATATTGGAAACAAATACATATGAAGACAGAAAAAATTCTAGGATTAAAATTTAGTATGCTACCACAAATGTATCTGTTGGGAATGCCAGAAAATGAACTGGGAAAAAAACATGATGAAATTTTATTCTATATGACTGCCGCGGCAAGGGTCAACTATGCCAAAAATTGGAAAAATCCAGATATATCAGACATAGAAAATTGGGAACTAAGTTTGTACGACATGGCAATCATGGATAAGATGATAACATTAATAAGAGGAATTTCTCTTGAGAAGTTTATTAAAAAATGGGTACCCTCTTATCCAATTTTTTTAAAACAAATGGGGAGATTCGATGGTAGCGAGCTTTTTGGATTAGGGAAAGATATAATGAAAGGAAAAAGAAAGGAAGTGTATCTTAATGTATACTTTAAGCAAATTAGATATGGATAAGAATAAAGATATTAACATTTTGTATAAAGGTAAAGATGAATACTATATGAGGGCCCATATCAGCAGAGTCCTGATGTAAGTAAACAAGAGAAGCGATCCTCTGGTATATAGCTCATAGCTCATGTATTATATAAGGACAACTAACTAGTCAGGAAGCCAGTGAGGAAGAATGAATGGAATTGGAATGAAAAAACAAGAAAGTGAGTAGGCGGATCCTAAGAATGCTAAGATAAATAGCGTATAAACTATGTATATATTAAGGGTATAGCATGATATATTATAAGATTATTATGTTTTATTGATTATATTTAAAGCTTTATTAGAGATCTTCCTATCTTTATGAAAAGCAACTGACATAGACATGTATGTATGTTCCTTGTTTTATGTTTTAATAATAAAAAAACAAAAAAACTTTATTATATATATATATATATATATATATATATATATATTGAGCATTAAATTTAATATGATCCAGAATGGCCTTTATTATCATATGATTCAAATTCCTCAAACTACTAAACGTCAGCTTTACATATCAGAACTTCTGTTAGTAAGGCGGAAGCAGGTTGAAGTATGATTCTGTTGGGCCCGAGGCCCTCTGGGTAGGCTGTGTTACACACTCACACATTTCAGTTCAGCCTGCTTTCACACTAGCAAACATATTTTGGGGATTAGTTCATGCTGTTGCGTTGCTAGGTCAGGCTACCCTGTATGCTGCAGTCCTGTGAGAACAGCCAAGGAATGCTAACGATGGGTGCTTCACTCCCCGCGTCATCCAGTACGATAGAGGGAGAGCAATGCCTGATCAGAGACCGTCCGCTGTTTGGGGCAGGTAATGAGATTTGGCCACGAGCCTATCAAGCACCTGGCCCATGGGTGCCTCAGTAATTGGCGTCCGAGATGGGATAGCCCCCCTCCTGCCTGTTCCAGCACGGTGGGTTGATGGATTGGCAGCCTGTTTTGCCACTCGCGTATGAAAAGCCTATATAATCTGTGGAAACAAAGAGAACCCTGCTCCATTGCCTACTTTGCCTTTCCAACGGAGTCAGAGTGTATGTATGCTTGTGTGCCTTTCGTTTTGCTTTTCGCTTCTTCGCTTAATAAACTGCATCGTCAAAGACCAGAACTGGCTTGGTTCTTGCCTCCCAGCATCTCGTACTTCGAACCTTGCCACCCAATCCAGGGAAGGTCGTGTGTGCTACAGATTCTCACTTCTAAAACATAATTTCTTAGCAAAGTAAAATGTCACTCAGAAGAGTACAGATGTCTAAAGCTATTATTTACAAAAGGAGCCCAGCGTGTAAAAGAGAAGATTCTGACAGGCTCACCTTAAAATTATCCTTCCTCTCACAAGCAATATGAAGAGGAGTTCTCCCACCTTCCTCAGGGATAATGGGACATTCTCTGTAGTAGCTTTTGGGTGGTCCAGTTTCATTAAACATTTTCATGATAGATGGTGCTTCCGAAAGCTCGCTCTAGAAGCAGAAATGAAAATGGCAGTCAAGATATTGCATACACCTTGGAGAAACCTACACCCCATCCCTCTAGTGATGCAGAATTACCTCTCTAATTTATCTCTTAAGGGCTGTGTAAAATCTTGTTACAAGAATTTCATGACTTCTTTTAGAAATCTGCATTGCTTAACTATTCCAAAACACAGTAAAACACTGTTTGCTATTTTCAAGGCTCCATCCATGTGCTGCACATGACCATAAGATGTTGCCTTATACTGAGTCAGGTTATTCATCTAATCCAGCCTTTCTGCCTACTCTGACTAGCAATGATTTTTCAAGGTCTTAAGCTGATGGTTGATGGTCAAGACCATCACCTGTCTGCCCAAGACCGCAGAGCAAATTCCCAAAGGGAAACTACAGGTGGACTTAGAGTAACAGAACACAGAATATATGTTTAAAACTAACGCACTTCCTAAAGAGACATTGATATCACTCCATTTTCTATGATGTTCATTTCTAGAAGCACTGTATCAAGATACAGCAATACAATTACTGTGTTACAGTGTAATCATTTTTCATATCATATTGACCAGAACAGGTGAATTCCTTGCTCAGTTCCTCTCCCACAGAGATGATAGTAATGGAATTAGGCATACCTTCATGAGAGGCCTGTCTTGCTTATACACATCATTTTCATCTTCTGCCCTTATATCTGGGTCTGTAGCTGAATGAAGTAATAGTTCTGTAATTTCAACGCCTTCATCAATAGGAAGGGCTGCCGCAATATGAAGAGGAGTTACACCTCCAAGCTGAAAAACAAAAGCTGCATTAACCCCTCTCCAATGTCAAACTCACAAATCACATAAACATTTCCCTATTTGAGGTTCTAGCATATTATTATATTACAGCAATGAGACGTTCCAGTTTTTAATAAAGTATTTATGTAGCATTTCAGCTAAGATTAATGGCTAAAGTTAAATACAATTAAGCTAAAGTGCATAGTTATTTGAGGCCTATATTTAGAGAAGCTAAACATTTTGAATAACTATAGTTAGAATAAATCTCCTCTGTATGAGCTGGTTAGACAGCATGTGCAAAATCCAATCCAGGCAAGATGGATTATTAAAGAAAGATTTCTTTCCATTAGAATCCACATCAAAGCAGCGTATCTATACCTTTAGTCTGACCTTTCTCAAGAATACCTTAAACTCTGTTCCAACTGATGTTCACCATGATCCCTAAAGATTGATCTATTTATCCTGGTCTGAAACTAGACTAAACTGACACATCTTTTCGCAGAGCTGGGGTGCGGGGATCACGCGAGCAGCCTCTAGCGAGAGGCTCTCGTGTCCCAGTTCCTTCAGCTCTGCAGCTGCCGCCTACTCACGCAAGAGCCCCGCCTCTTCCTTCCACAGTGCAGCCTGGGAGTTTCCCAGGCTGTGCTGGGGCAGGAAGTGCAAGTGCCACGGCTCTGGAGCTCCGCATGCACGGCAAGTGCACATGGGGCCCCAGAGTTATGCGCAATCACGCACCATTTTCGGCTCACAGCCGAAAATGAAAAACCGCGCGGTTGGCACCTGCCAGCCCCTGGAGCGTCATGTGATCGTAAGTGCGTCGTGTGGACTGCTCCTCACATTTGCGCGATGCTCGAAGGGCCCTTTCTCATGGCAAATGCCATGCGAAAAGGGCCTGAGACTCTTTCAGGACCATCATATATAATGTAATGCATCATTTTAATCTGGATTGTGTTATCATACATTGGGGTTTTAAGTTATTTACTACCTTAAGAGAGTCTACCCTAAAAGCATGACTGAAAAATAGTATACATAAATATCCTCTGTCACCTTTATAGAAGTACAGAGATGCACATCAGGGTCACCACATCATCATAGCACCCATAGCTTCAGGAAGTTTCTCATTATAACTGTACAACCTGAGACTCACCAAGGCAGACACAACCCATTAGGGACTCCTGGTTTTACTAATGATTCTCACATTTAAAAAAAAAAAAAAAGGAGATATCTGGCAAATTCCTAAGGGACCACCATCCACAGCTGTAGATAGTCATAAAATATGCACAAAAATTCATACGATGGTATTCACATCAGTTGAAATTTTACTTTTTAAAAAACTAAAAATTATCACACATTAACAAGATATCCGTACTCTTGTTGGCAGTCGTATATCAGTCCTTGCTCCAGCTTCTAGTAGTATTTTCACCACGTTTACATCTGCAGCTTTAACAGCAAAGAAGAGGACATACATAGGAATCCTGCAAATATTGGGATCCGCACCTCTTTTCAGGAGCGATTTGATTGTAGTCAGTCTCTTTTTCTGTCTAAAAAGTAGCAGAAAACAGAGCCCTGTCACCTGAATGCTTTAAGAAGATCAGTGTTTCTATTCCTGGATCTGGAGGCAAGAATGGTCATTCCACAATACATAATTCATCTTCTAAACCTGGGATTTGAGATGATTTTCAGCTCTTTAGGACAGTACAGAGTCTAACCTTGATGTCATAGGTGACAAAAGTGTAATTTATATCTTCCATGGACAACAATGCTATGTTTGATCAATACATCTGAGCTAAAATCCAGTTAGTCCTAACTAGAGTAGAGCCATTAAATCAATGGGAACATGGTAAGTCAACACTCAGGTCGGTTCTACTGATTCAATAGGTCTATTCTAGTTATGATTAACAATTGGATTTAGGCTCTGTACCACATTCTGTGTAAAAGCTGTAGAGAAGTCACGCAAACAAATGATAGCAGTGTGAACTGTTGAACAATTTTCAGGCTAGGAACAGAGACCTGAAACTCATTGTGATGGCTTTCAAAACTTCACCCAGAAATGTAGTACTGTTCCACAAATCATACATATGGCTGCAAAGTATCCCTGCTGTAATGACTGTAATCTGTTGTCTCCCACCCAGCCTCCTTTCAGTTTGAGGCTTCACTGGCAACAGTGAAAGGCTTTATTCAAATTTGGCTAAGGTATTTTAAATGCTAATAAATTCAGAAACTAGCACAGCATAACTGTATTTAATATATACACAGACACCACTACCTTCAACTCACATATGTGTGTTCTTAACTTGAGATTTTCCTTAAACACCATGAGCCCAAAATGGTTTTTAAATTATTTTTAGGGATGCAGATCAGTAATGGAACTAATAAAATTTTGCAGCCTTGTCTAAGTACTATCATTATTCATCAATTCCCCACCACCAGTAAATGATAAGGAACACTAAGTGCTCCTTTTCCCTCCCAGTAAGTATTTGGTTGTCAGAGGGAGAGAGAGGAAAAAAAGGGAGCACCCAAATTTCTCACTCATTAAGCAGGGGATACACTGAAGTGAGAATAGGTGGTTCTACATGCACTACAGTATGCTTCTACTGCATGTGAATACTGCAGGCACTCTGCACAAGATATGACTGAAGGACATTGGTGGATATAGCAGCTCTTTTAATCCACCTTCAAAAGTCCTCTTGAGCAGCCTGCAGTCATTATTTCAGCCTGCTCTGAGCTTCACATCCAGCTTTAAGACAACAAAGGCCATCTCCACACTAGACTGTTATACTGTTTTTATTCCACTTTCAACATCCTATGGAATCCTGGGGTTTGCAGTTTAGGAAGGGGCATTAGGAATTCTCAGCCAGAGAGCTCTTTGGCCTCAGTAAACTACAAACCCCAGAATTCCACAGGATGTTGAAAGTGGAATAATAGCACTGTAACAGTCTAGTGCAAAACCGGCCAATGTAACAGCAATTCTATCAGTAATAACAATGATTTTGCCACTTTGCACCCTTAATGTAAAAACAAGACTTCTGTGGCTGTGGATGGGACAGAGCAATATTAAAAGAATATGTTTGACTATGTGCCTAGGCTTCAAGCCAGTGAATGCACAATAAAAACACAACCAACCTCACATCTGAGCATGACAGACTGAACTCATAGCATGGCTCTTGTAAATAGCAAATAAACAAAGGCTATTTCCTCAAAAGGGGGAAATGCCACATAAGGAACCTCAGGTAAGAGGCAGAAAATCAGACAAGACATGCCTTCACAACTGAGCTAGAATGAGAAGCAGTTAAATTTGTCCTTGAGTGTATGGGGAACGTAAGCATCCTGCTTCTAAGGGCCACTTACTCTGTTATTGATACTGCCATTCTCCTGAGGGTGCCTTCATGCTGAATAATCTCCCCACTGTCAAGTAAACCAGGTACTTTTAACATATGGTGGCTAAGCACAACTGCACCACGCTGCATGACTTCTGCAGAAACCTTAATCTTGTAGTTGTAAACACCACCGATTGTTCCAGAGCTCCCTCTACCAACAGTACACTCTGTTTCCTCTGAAGATCTTGTCTCAGGATCTGTGCCACATTCTGCCTTTTCAGGAGATCCCACTATCATAGGTGATACAGGGGTGGCAGGCGAGGATAATCTGTTTTCAGTGCTGTCTGGAGATGGCTGAGATAACTCTGAACGGGATAATAGTGGAGATCCTGTAGACATTTCCTCTGAGGTATCCGCTCCCTATGTAAATCAAAGCAAAAAAAAAAAAAACCTTGCAAAAAAGTATAACTGGTTCTGAAAACGAATCACTGTGTCCTGATAGGAAAGCACTGCATTATCTTGGTATTGTGCATATACATTCATATTAATACGACTGAGGTATCATGCAAAATAATTAAAAAATTGACAGGAGCTACTGTTTGTGAATAGTTCACTCAAAAGTGTTGCATCTTGCTTGCTCATTTATTGAATTTATACCCCACTGCCGCTTCTTATTTGAATGAAGGTACTAGGGTTTGCAAATGGACCCTTTTCTATATATTGAACCCAGATCTGCCAAGCTTAAGCAATACAGCTTTATCTTATGGCTCCAGATCATGAAGTATGTTCCGTTTATATCACTCACTAGATTATGGATAGCTACTAGTAAGTGACAAAGTTATTCAGCTGCCCTAAGTGGCAATGGTGGGTACTCAGTAAAAAGGTAAATTAGTTTGCTCCGATACATACAACGTAGGGCAGGAGGCACGTATGTAATAATATGGACCTTTTTTTTTTAACCACAGATAAAATTCCTTGCAAATGTTAAAGTACTGGCTGTACTATATTATGAAAACTCAGAGTGAGAGAAGGAACTCTCAAGGAATCTATCGGTGTAGAGCAGGGAAAGAGAAAATTCAGCCAATGACGCACACACAAGCTCCCCCCATCCAGTTTTATGGTCCCACAGGCCCAAGCAAATTGCCATTTAACAATAATTTAAAACATAATTTACTTAAAATGCAAAGTACACTCTGGGAGAGAGGGACAGGGGGCAATTTTACCACCTTTCTACTACCCCTTAGGCTAATTTAGGCTCAGGAGAAGTCTTCTGTCAAATTTGGAACCAAATTCTAACCACTTTTCATAAAAAGGCATCTCTTTGGTCTAAAACAGCACAGATGAGGAACATGGCAAAAATGCCTCTTCTATTCCTGTGGAGTTATAGTGGGCATTTTGAATTTTTTAAAATTTGAATTGAATTTTTGAAATTTTTTAAAAATCACCAAAAAAAGGGGAGTGGTAGAGGCACGAGGACATACAGCCCTCCACAGTTCAGTGAAGGGCATGTGTGGCCCTGGATCTTAGGTAGCTGTACACTCTATTATAGAGCAAAGGGACAAATATTTAGGTCCATAGGGTGGGGTACAGAGCTCCAAATACAGGTATTGCTCAGTTAACAAAGTAAATGTATTCCTGGGCATTATTTCTTTAACAGAAAATCTGGTACCAGAGGTAGAAATAACATGGAAGAAACAGAGATAGATTTCTGCACTGCAAAAATGAAGAGCAGTTCAACTTGTTTCAGCAGACTATTTATCCAGAACTAACAAGATGCACATGTGCAATGAAACAATCAGGTCAAGTAACAAAAACATTTTGAACCTTCTAGAGACTACTTGAAAGCTTCTTCCAAAATGCAACCAGAGAAAACTTTTTGCTTTCACCAGTCTCCACTCTTCTTACAATTTCCATTTTGGTAGCCTAATTTAGAGATTCTGAAATTTTTAACATGCTGAAAGTAGCTGATAAGGCAGCCTTATCTGCTCACCTCTCTGCTATTCACACACGCTCAGTTAGGGATTCTGGAAGCAGCAGCTGTTTACCTTTCCTATTGTAGGCCAGCAAATGTAACTGCAACAGGATCAGCTAAAGTGGGATCACATTCTTTCTCAACTCAAGCTTTACTGCACTGCTTACTACAGTCAAACTACTGGAACCTTGCATGAAAGTCTGTGTTTTCCAGTCTTCCTTCATTATCCTCCCAGTTCCAATATTGATGAAAACTTCCAGCTAGACAGATGACAAAGAGGCTGGGAGCATTCAAAAAGACTTCTCTGTCAGAAGCTTTGTTAACTGAGACATGCCTGCATGCAGAAATCTAACAAAACCTTTCTAACATCTCAAGCATCAGAGAGACACATGCCTGCATGTCTTAATTAGAAGGAAAGAAAATTGTTTTCATATGGTTATCTGGCTTTAAAAAAAATCTTGCTGCTAAGCACTATGAAATAGACACAGCAAAAAAAAAAATAACTGCCCATTTGGTATCATCTTTACGATCTATAAAGAGTTGTATATAGAGAAAAGGAGAGGGAAGTAAACTCACAACGAGTTTTGTGAGCTGTTACATGGGCATTTCATAATCGTGGCCTGTTGCCAGAAACTGTCGAACACAATAGTTTATATGCTAGCTTCTGTCATAAATAGTAGGAGCAAACAAGTCCATGCTTGCTTCCACATTCCACATTACTCCATACACTTTACCCAAGTGCATTGATTGGAAATCCCTTTCCCTATTTCCAGCTTGCTTTCTTCAAAAACAAAAACAAAGAAGCTAGCCACTGCATATTAGATTTGGAACAGCCCCCTCCCCCTGCTTACTGCTTTGAAGACACAGATTTTTCAAGATTATTTTTTTATTTTTTACATCATTTTGTGACAATACTAACAAGCTATTCTTTGACTGCAAAGAAATTTACTCATGGAAAAAGATCTTCCTCTTTGTTCTTATTCTAATAAATGCAACGTATGATAATGATCTAATTTTTATTTACAGACATTTAATTCTAGTACAAAAAATACTATAAAAATAATTGCAAAAATCTTCAATGATCAGATAAACTTACAAAACATCTCCTAAACACTTAAAGGATTTTAATACTTCTTTGAATAATTCTACTCAAAGTGTACTCTTTTAAAAAACAGAAACTAGCCAAAATCTATTAAAATTCAACAGAAATACAACAAAAAATGCACACCAAAACCTGCAGCATTTATAGATGCTTCTTTCCATGATTACGATTTTTTCCATGATTCTTGCCATGATTATGGGTATTTCTGCACTATATTGTTACGTTCTATTATTCCACTTTCAATATCCTATGGAATCCTGAGACTTACAGTTTAGGGAGGGGGATTCAGAATTCTCAGTCAAAGAGCTCTGTGGCCTCAGTAAAATACAAATCCCAGAATTCCAGAGGATGTTGAAAGTGGAATAATAGCACTATACCAGTGTAGTGTGGAAATGGCCCACATCTATGAAAGGGGGCAAACAGAGAGACCAGAGAAAGGTGTTCTGGAATTTTGGGGCTACTACTGCAAAGGCCTGCTCCTACTTGTGCATCAATTATAGTGCACCCAGATAAGATGAGTAGAGCAGATCCAACCACTTTGAACTGGCAGGGAGTTAGAATGGATGGAAGCATGCTCAGACATATCCAAGCCCCAGAGAGTTTCAACTGCTTTAGATTTCTGTTCTCAGAAACATTAGATGGCATGGCCTATGGTGAGGGATTCTGGGAGCTGAAGTCTAAAACATCTGAAAAACCAAAGGTAGAGAATCCCTGATTTAGGACTTTAAAATGCCAAAACTAACACCCTCCCTATTTGTATTTGGGAAAACAAAATAGCAAACAGTGACTTTAATTTTAACATGAATATATTGACTTACGCTTGATACCGCCTAAGCAAAGGCATTTTAGAGGCTGAAGTTCCTAGACTACATTTATGGGCAACTCCATGCAAAGCACTTCATAGCAGCCCAAAACAACAGCACAATTGTTTATACAGGGAATAACTACAATGCTGTAATCAACAGCTCTCTATAACACTGTGTTGCTGGGTGCAGTTTATTCAACACCTTCATCTCTGGGGACTGCAAAGGAAAGCAATTTTCAAGCGTTCCATCTTGCAGCAAGATAAATTCTGAGAGAACAGACAAGTTATTTCAAATAAAATGAGCTGGATACATATGGTCTGGCAGAGAGACACTTCCTTGCCCCCTCCTCCCTATAACAACTCCAAAAGCTCCCTCAAAGCACTGCTCAGAGGGTCAGGAGACCCTGTTGAATAAGGTGACCTTTGGAACTAGGATTGGTGATGAGAATATCCTCAAAAACTGAGTGGAGACACCATCCATGAGCAAAGCTTTTCTGATCACAGAAGGGAGATTCTGAATCCAACTGTATAGATCTGAAGCAACCCCTTAAAAATAAAATTAATGTCAACTATTTCATGAAACTGCATTTTAAACTTACAGATTTATAAAAGACTGACCTCTCTTTGACTGCGAATCCTTTCAGCAATATTGGATTTAAATGACTGTGCTGGGAAATAATGAATAATGCACATAGACAACGCTGATAATCCTTCATCACTGCATTTATTCACATCAGCTCCACTATCAAGAAGAAGGTTGATGATGTCATCTTGGTAATTCATCTGCACAAGAAAACTACATAAATTATTTTTGCATAAAATACCTTTTTTCTGAATGCTAACATTGTTTTTAAACTCCAATTTAGGAAAAGCACACAGGTGTGGATTTGATTTTGACAGATGGACGTTTCCTACAGACAAGATTTCATCTTGCTCAGCAAGAGACTAGTCCTTAATGTGCAGCTCATGTTCACAACTGCTGTTGGGAAGTTTATCGTCAATTCCTTCAAGCTACTACATTAAAAAAGAGATGAAAACTTTCACAGTAGATAAAAGAAAATTAAATCCAACCAATTTTGCCTTAAAGCAACATGATCCAGAGCAAGATTTGGAGTCTTACAGCAGCCGCCGCAAGAGCAGTATACCCATGTACATCCGCTACATCTGGGTGGGCCAGGCTGTCCCTCAGAATCTCATAAACTCTATTATAGTCTCCTTCTGCTGACTTCTCTATCAATTCCTCAGCAGCATATTCTTTGGGACCTTTGGCTCCAAAACCACTCCGGTGGCCTTCCAGAATGAAATTAACATCCCAGTCTATGTCCTTCTGACAATGCCTGCAAGGGAACAAAAACATGAGCCAATAAAACTCTGTGTGTCCACATACCTGTGTGTACATCTACCTTCCAGTCACCTGCCAGCTTATGGTGACTCTGTGAACTTCATAGGGTTTTCTTAAGTACTCAGAGATGATTTGCAATCGCCCTCCTCTGAAATATAGCCTACAGCACCTGGTATTCCCTGGCAGTTTCTCATATAAGGCCTGGCCCTGCTTAGCTTCCAAGATCAGATGGGATCTGATGCCTTCAAGATATTTAAGCATATTCCTAGTGACAATGACTTCCCCAAAACAACTGTGCCAGATGGAAGGATGGGTTGTTATCCTTTTCCTGACCTGGTGGTATCTGCATCTGGCCTAGCAATCACTGAAGTGAGATACATAGAGAACACTCTCCATATATGTGGTGGTTCCATTCGAGAAACACTTGCATAAAACAAAAAAGCAAATGCTCCATCCCATTATTGTCAAAGGACACAATGTATGAGCATCTGTGCTGGTACAGGTGCACAGCAAACACACTCATTGGTGATAACAGGACACAAGGCTTCACGGGACCTCACATTCGTGTGCGCTGAGGTAGTGTCAGCAGAGGGCTCACTATACTACTTCAGATTGTGTGCATACTGGTGATAAGGTATCACGCAAGTGAGAGCATCTTTCCATACTAAAATATTCCCCCTGCACAGAAAGAGTAGATGACAGGAAGGAAGCTTTTAATCTATCTTTCTCTCCAATATGACCATATATAGAGTTTTTTAAAAAAAATTCAAATAAGTAACCTCCCAATTCCACTCCAACCTGACACATCCAGAACGATGAGATCATTCATAACTAAGCCTTTGTCTCTCCTTCTCTTCTTGCAATATGTGGGGGCACTTACATCTGATAATCTGATATGGATCAGCAGAAACTGTAACCCTCTCCACTTGCATGTCTCTCTGTCCATATCCCTCCAAGACAATCTTGTGGGTCTACTGGAGGAAAGAAGCCATCCTCCTAAAATTGCCCAGAGGATGGGGAAATAGACTAGCTGAAGGTCAACAGTAGCCAACTACTATACAACAAGATATTAAAGAATCATTTTTCAGTGCCTGACAAGTAATACTGCTGCAAATGGCCGGAGGTAAGAAAGTAAGCACAACTGTTAATTGACAGAGACATTTGGGTATACATAAGGCTCGTATTCCATAAACACAGGGCTTCCTTGTAATTCAGCAACAGTAGAAGGGACAGATGGGCACATATGGTGGAAGCTATAAAAAAAAACCTCACTAAAGTCTGAGTAAACTGTCAGGCTGAAAAAACAAGGAATAATAACAATCAGGCAGCTCTATCAAATTTATATTTAATCATCTATTTCATCTAACACTTACCTATATTTATGGCAGTGTTTCTGCATCTTGATAAGAAATGGAGTTACATTGGTTATAGGCCAACGTTTTTCATAAGCCAACCATTTTCTTTTCTTAAAATATTGGAAATCAAACTCTTTCAGGAAGGAGTGAGTAAGTGGAAGATGTTCTGCATCAATTGAGTAGACATACATGTCTTCAGGTAACGTGTAGCTATCATCATTTAAGAGAAGACGCTTGAAGTTGTAGAAAAATGGGTCTTTCTCCTCATTCATATCCCACATTGTACTGCTGTCATCCGAAATATACTCTCTACTGGACTCAGCATCAAAATAAGTGCTGAGTTCTGGAAAAGTGTAAAGAGTAAAATAACCAGGTATTTCCGTACACAGTTTAATTATATGACTTCGATGCCACAAGCCAACATCTTGATTATAATCTGGGTAGGTTTCAACTCCTGGGCCAAAGCGTTCATCCGCCTTATAAAGCCCCTTCAACAGAAAAAAAAAATCAAAAACAAAAGGTACGAAAAGAAAACAAAATAACAGACTTTAGGTCAACTTCCAAAATTTAGGTTCTCACATTATTACCAAGAGAGAGATCAGTATGAATGTATTGCATAAAATCATTCATTTACCCACAAGATTGACACTGATTTTTATTATTAGAATTGAATTTCTGTAAATAGCACTGCTTGAAGCCAAAAGGAATAGTGTACTCCACTTTTGCAAGGGTTCGGGCCACAGAACCCTTGTAAAAGTTTTAAAAACTGAGAAAAACTCCCTCCCACCCAAGTAAGCACTCTCCTCCATTACCTTCTCTTTTGCCTGGGTGTGTGTGTCTTCCTTCCACACACCAGGCAAAAGGCAAGCAAATGGGAGGGGCAGACCGGTGTGCAGAGAAGGCGCGAGCATACAAATCCCCAATTCTCCTACTCCGTGCCTAGGCAGAAGGCAAGGGAATGGGAAAGGGAGAAAGGGGAGGAAGGCTTGTGCACGCCTCCCTTCTCTGCACACGGGGCTGCCCCCGTTCACTTGCCTTTCGCCAGGGTGTGGAGAAGGGAGGCATGTGTGCCCAGGTAAAAGGCAAGGGAACAGAAAGCGAACAACGGGGAGAAGGCAAATGGGCACCTTGTGAATAATTAAATTCGTGAAGGTCAAGCCCACAAATGTGGAGGAAGGATTGTAATATAGGACTCACAACACTATAGAAGAAGTTGTAAAAACTGAAACTGCATCTAATATTAATCACAGTTGTGTGTTCTATTAGTCAAAAATAAGTAAAGGAACCTTTGGCTCTTCTAGTGGGTCAAAGAGACAGAAATAAATAAAAATGAACAAAAATATTTGCATTAAAATTCATTGGTAGTTTTGTATTTTCTTCTCATTCTGCTGAACTTAGAATTAATGCTATCTGAATTCCTAACCTGATGATATGTTCCATAGAGACGGCAAAGACATAGCAAACAAAAAGCTAGAACATTTAGTATTTTTTTATTATTAAAGAAAAAGAATACATAACAGAATAAAACAAAAACACCACGTGAATAACATAAATGTGAAAAAGAGAAAAATTACAACACAAATAGCTTACATTACTATTTCTCTCCAGAACATTTAGTATTTAAGGAATTCAGAAACACACAAATTGCTGGAAAGAGAAGGGGGATAACACCACAATGTAAGAAAAAAACGGAGAGGTACATTTTAGAAATGTATACAAAAAGCGTAAATGTGAATACAGGACAGCCCTGTCCATTGGCCAACACCCAATGAACTCATTCAGGTGCAACACTAAACCACAGTTTAGCATTACAAGAGTGAGCTGTAGCAAACCTGGGACTCCCTGCTCCTTCTTCCGCAGGAGTAAGGAAAACTTCAGAAGCTTTCATTTCTGTTTTAGACCTCTGACTCTCATGTCATCTGAACCTAATGGTTAATCTTAATTTAGGTTTGTTGAAAAAAGCCATTGTTTATACAACTGGTTTAACTAACCATAGTTAAAATTAAACGATGTTCAGATGGCATGCCAAACTGTAATCTAAAATGGAAATAGTAGCTTCCAATCTTCTGGGGGGAGGGGTCCACACAAGGCCAAGGCTCACTGTGGTTCATCTTGTTCACATAAAACATATTTAACATATTTAGTGTTTTGTATGAACACAGTTGGTATGCTCTGCATACTCCTGTTCTTCTTTAGAAACAATAAAATTCTGTCAGCCCCTTTATATAAATAATTAGTTTGTTCTTCAATCAGAAAGCCATCTCCTTGCTTAACAAAAATAGCAATTTAAAAAGATAATAGTAAATGTATTGTTGTTCATTAATCATCTATTATTATTTAAGTAGATAGTCATACAAAACACTGAGAAAAATCTAGTTAAGTAAACAGGTAAGCAGGAAGAGGAAATCAGAATTTGATCCACAAATTATACATGTGTCAGTGGAGGAACAAAGGCTAGTGAAGCAATACTTTTCTAGCAACTGAGAAAAAACCTACATCTGCTGGTACTTCTGCTACAATGCTGTGTATGCATTAACCTCATCCTCTTCATTTTAGCTTGCTTTTTTACCTGATAGAAAGAACAATGTTTCAGTTGCATAGGAATGGGGGCGTGGGGAGGGCACTTCACTACGGGCAGCAATGGTTTTGAGGCATCCCAGCTCATACTCACGCCCCCAAATGCCCTGGCCACACCCCCATACACCACAGCCACACCTCAGGTACCATGGCCACATCCCATGCACTGTGACCACACCCCCATGCACTGTAGCCCCGCCCCCTCCTGCCCCCTCTCCACACACTCCAAGCTCCGCCACTGCAATGTTTTTCACAGGGAAAGAACTCTATGTATATGTAACAGGTATTACCAACACTTTTGAAAACACTTTCTAAATTCTGTGGAAATTAATTGTAGCTCAGGATATGGGTTCAACATTATTTTCAAGATAAACAGCATATAGATCAACCAACTTAGAAATATACTGACTTTTCAATTCCAAAAAACAAATTTGTACTAATTCTGAAAAGGACTGTGCCATTATTTGCTGCATTTCCTTATTTTATATTCTCTGTGATAGCACTATAGTCAACATCTTTTAATTACCTGAAATCTTCTTCCATCGTTAAATTCCATGGTCCCATAGCCTTCTTTACGACTAAGATAAAATGACCCTGAAAATTTTGAGCCATCAGGCCAAAAGTAAACTCCTTTGCCATGACGATGGTCTTTATAAAACTGCCCTACATATCTCTGTAATAAAATTGGAAGAAAAATTATGCAGAAAATAAAGTTTAAATGTATAGACCACAATAATGGCTCAGCATAGCAGAAAAGAGAAGTTTCTGTTATTTGCATTGCTGGGGAAGGCACAAATTCTAGCAGTTTTAAGAAAAATATATTAAAAATAGATCTGTGTCCAACAGTGTCATTCTGCTCATGCAAATCTCTACCCATGTGGCAAATTAGTTTTCAACATTGTACAAGTAACAAATCCATATTTCTTGTTAAGCCATTATGCAGACAATCGCAAACTCATTTTGACTTCATTATACTAGCTGTTACTTGAGCTAGCTACATCAGTTTTTTCTTCCAGTACTTGGGCAACTACTAGGAAAAACACCACTACTTGTAATTTTTTTTAAAATACACTTGATACAACTTAGAAATATTTTTCTTGTCAAAAATAAGTCCTCGGGATATAGGTACAAATCATCATACATATATTTCAAAAGCTCAAATTATACATCACATTACTTTATGCTATGTATCAAGTATACAACAGAATTGTCCCTTATCAAAGTGTAGTGTACTGTAGTGGGGGGCCCTTACTAGCACTATCACATCCTATACCGAAAACAGTGTGAGGTACACATGCATATGCTTAAGCTTCCACACACACATCACTGCCATTTAGTATTATGGGAGGTGGGCATTTGCATTTTTTCCTTTTACATAAGGGTTCCTGGAAGGGAACCCCTGCACATGCAGATGGAGCACTGTATAACCAGTTACCCCAAAGTTTCAAAAATTCATGCCTGGTGAATATTATTTATGTTTACACACTGCCCTCATAAAAATCCCATGGTTGGACAAACAGTCAAATGCATACATGTACATTTATCTCTTTCTGTTTTTTTCAAACGTTATCTGCCTCTTCCCACGGCTGAAAGTACTTAATAGCAACATAATAAAAATTTTATTACCCAATTAAATGTGTATACATTATACCAAAATAACAAAAATACCTCTGGGGATTTAAAACATGTTAAAAGCCTGATATCTCTATGGGAAAGTTTTGTATAGATTTAGTTCATTCTGGAAACAGTAACACTGTCTCAGGTTCCAATTCTGTTCACCTAGAAGTAAATCTCATTTCAATCAAAGTGACTTACTTCTAAGAAGCTCTTTTAAGGACTGCATTGTAAAAGTGGTTAAATTGGGCTGCATTGTGCCATAATTTACAGGTCCCACAACTCCAATATCAAAGATAATCCATGCAGCAAACAGGCATGCCTTTGTGTAGAAAAGATTCTGTATGATTCTCAACCACCTATAGTGAAGCTTGCAGTAGCTTGCACTTATCTGTCTCTGGAAATGTACAACATATACAGACATGGAATCTCTGGATTAGTACTGGGATGGGAGACCATTAGGGAACTAAGGGGGGAAAATCTGGCCTCTAATTTGGGAGAGCTGCTGATAGTCACAGGCTAGATAACCAACAGTCCTATTTAATATTATAATGCAGATTCCTATGTTCCTAAGCAGAACAATTGGTCCAGAAAAGCAACATGGAAACATCTAATCAAAAGGAACAAAAGATATACAAACAGAATACGTAAAAGGACATATACAGGCCAATGACGAGTAACATGCAACTCTCCAGATGTTGAACTATAGCACCCATCAGCCCTTGCCAACACAGCCCAGTGAAGAATTGTGAGAGTTATAGTGCAAGAACATCTGGAAAGCTACAGCTGCCCACACCTGGCATATGCTACTTGAAATGAGAAATCTAATGTGACACACAGTCACACAGTCCAATCTTATATACATTTGCTCTGAAGAAAGCTCATTCTAATGGGGCTACCTCCTGAACAAATAGGCACCAGGCTGTAGTTTGAGTCTACAATCCCATACATGTTCACCTGGAAGTAACTCCCACTGAACTCAATGAAATTTACTTCTTAATATACATGCCTAAGCTTTAGTTGTCAGAGGGGTGCAGCCCAAAAATTAGTATTTGTTGATCATATCACCTCATAAGTTCTAGATTCCATAACCATCTGTCCTAATAACGAAAATATAATATATACTATATAATATATAGTATAATATTCAAAATGCAATACAATACATACAATACAATACATACAATAAATGTCCGCCTTGACCAAAAATCCATGAAATCAAGTGTCTTGTTTCCCACTGCAACCAAGCAGCTGCTCCCAGAAAGACCACAAGTTATTCTCATAATGTTGTTCCCAATAATGTAATGTCCCTATAAAAGATCTATAGAGCCATCATAATTGGAAGACATGGTCAATCTATCCTCTTCCATGAATACATCTAATCCCTTTTGAGATCATCTAACGTAGTGAGCTGCTGTTATCACATATTTTGACAGAAGATTCCATAAATATGTTCTTTTGTCAGTCTTAGATATCCTGAAAATCAGTTTCAACTGATGTTCTAAAATCATGAAAAGGAACAACTGCTTTCTCTGTCCTCCATTCTATGATTCATATTTTATAAAACTATAAGTATTTTGTTGCCTATTCCACAGCAGACTTAAACTCAGAATAGGAACACAAAGAACAGCCTTTGTGTGTAATCTATACACACAAATGTTATGATTCACACATGAGAAATGTTAATCTATAAAAAATTATTAATCCATACAAATTATGTTAATCTACAAAATAAAATGTAAACCATACTGCTAATTTTGAATTGGAACTGAACGATGGTTTGCAAGGGACCATATGATTCTAATTTGTGAATCATATTAAACTATTGTGACTCTAACTAAAGGGAGGAGGGAAGATGTACACCAAAAGGCCTGCTCCAGATATGAATCTAGATTAAGCCATCATAACAGCCCAACGTGTGAAACAGCCTCTGTGTCTCATTCTTTGATACACATACATACCACCGCACACCTAAAACTATTTTGCAATTCCTATCCAAAAGGCTTAGCCAAGGTGTCCTCATGATTTCTAAATATGGTTAGGATTCAGAATGCCATGTAAGATGCTTTCAGCTTGCACCTCTCAGCAACAATCATTCTTGCACCTTAGCTATTGCCCAGGGTCAGTGACGCTCCTGAGCAGCATCCTTTGGAGGTGCAAAATGTGAAAATCAGCCATGTATGCACACATACACACGCACACCCCTATCCACAACCCCAACTTGCTGCTCCACAAGCAGGAAAATGAAAGATTTCAAGGAGATTTTCAGGGAAATGTGACATGTGAAGTACAGTGACAGGTTACAACTAAGTGTAAGTATATTCCACAAAACTCTCACAGAGAATGTTGTGGAAAGAAATAATGAGCAGATTTAACTAATATTTTCAAGAGAAATTGAACATGGGTAGTATTCACTTGCAACTCAGTAAGCTTATTCCACATGGCTTCATCCAGGGGAAAAGACTGCACAGAAACTTATTGAGAATTATAACATTTAATAAAAATGGAATATATGGAGGATAAAGTTCAAACAAAGCTACTACTTTTGCTCAAACCAGGATTTACAATCTTGAAAAATTTCATTAATATTAGATTTATCACTGTGAATTACTTTCATTGCATATCAGAAACAAAGGATAACATCAAATATTCTTATGTTATACTACTATTACGGAGATGTATTTATTAAATTCTATTCTAGTAAACATTGTTGGGCACAAATAAGGAAACTGAAATAATCTATTTTATAAAAAGAACAAACAGACTATATTAAATTATGTTTGCTTATGTTACACATTTGTGACTATCATACACAAACACACACATGTATTCCTATCACATTGGAAAAATCCCAGTCAATAAGGACAATCTAGACCCAAATTACTTACAAGGAACAGCAGCACTGTAAACGAACTCATAAAAGGTATGAGCCCACCCAAAAGCTAACAATCTGCTCTTCTACCTCCAGCACAAAAACATAAGCCACTGAACTTTGAATCCTGTGCCAAGAAAAAGGTAGGATATTAAATAAATAAATAAATAAATAAATAAATAAATAAATAAATAAATAAATAAATAAATCTATCTATCTATCTATCTATCTATCTATCTATCTATCTATCTATCTATCTATCTATCTATCTTAAGGTGGATCTCTGGGCACTGGAACTACTAGCCATGTCGCAGACTCTGGCAAAGTTGCTTTTTAACAAATATGCTGAGGGAGGAGAGACACAGAAACATCTCTCTCTTCCATTTCCATACAGGCTGTCAAGTGGTTTGACAAAGGGCAGCCCCTTGTTCACTGCTGTGCACCCCATGCACTCATGCATACATAATTCTTTTCCTTTTTGGCGACCAGGCAAATTTTCAAGAGAAAGCTATGCAAAAGCATCAATGCTGTGGAGAGGTAAAGGTCTGGCTCATTATCAGTACTGAGACAGAGGACCAGTGTGGTGTAGTGCTTTGAGTGCTAGACTACGACTCTGGAGACGAGGGTTCAGTTCCCTGCTTGGCCATGGAAATCCACTGGGTGACCTTGGGCACGTCACACACTCAGCCCCAGAAAACCTAGTAACAGAGTCATCATTAATTGGAAACAACTTGAAGGTGCACAGCAACAACCAACAACAACAGATCACCAAACAAACAGCACTGACAATTCTATCTGCACTGAACAGTTGTGGAGGAACTGAATTTGAGCAGCTTTTCTTTCTTTCTTCCCTCTTAAAGAGATCAGTGCTAACAGAGCAGTCAGCAATAATTATTTGCTCTAAACGGAAAGGTGGGAATATCTGGACTGGCATCAAGAACTATCAATTCATTTCTAGTGAACTCCATACCCAGGGTGAAGATCAGATACTTTTTGAAATACTGTAAATAATACAAAATATTTTTAAAACAATATAGACCACAATTCAGCAGCAGACCACAAGATTTGCAGGCAGAACATCCCCAGTTCTACTTTTACTATCTGTGGCTAGAAGGATCAGGCAATAAGTCATGTGGAAAACTTCATCCATCAGACCCTAGAGAGCTGCTGCCAGTCTGAACAAACAATGATGGACTAGGTCTAGGGTGAGCAAGTTGCAGCCCCCCCATATGTTGTTCAACTGCAACTCCCATCAGTCAAAGCCAATATATTCAGTGTTAAGCCATGATAGAAGCTTCAGCTCAGCAACAAGAGTTGTATCTGGACAATTATGGCTTGCCCACTCCTGAGCTAAGTGGTGAAATTGTGTGACCTATTATAAGTTCCTTATTAGATCAAGATATGCAGTAAAATACCAGATTTTTACAACCTTCAATCTTTTTCCATTTTTTTTTTTTTACAAGCTGCTAAAAACCTGCTTTCTAGTGAGTTCTGAAAAATATCTAAGATCAGGCTTTGGTGAATGCGTAGGAATGGACAAAACTTCTGCCATCAAGAATCATCTCAAGTTGGAGCTGGGTACTTGGTTTCCAGAAGTCAATGTACAGCCAGAGCTGGCTGTGACCTGGGAACACACAGGCAGAGAAGAACTTGCATTCCTCCATTTATATTCTCTCTCATTTTCACAAACTCACTGACTGACACACATGCACATGCACACGCACATACACACACACCTGACTGCCAAGAGCTGTCCTTATTAGAGTGGTGAAGGGCAGACTGTCCTTCACTCAGCAGGGAAATAAAAGCCATTTCATGTGTATTGGTGACAGCCACCATGACCCTAATTTTCATATACTTTTCTGCTCGCCATGCCAGTAAGGAGAAACTGATGGGATTGGAGAGCCCAAACACCTATTTGGCAGGGGGAAAGGAGAACAGTCCACATGGGAAAGAATGAATCTCCCAGTGTATCTTCTCCCCATTGCAGCTGCACTGTACTAGGATACTAGCAGTTGTCAGGCAGCCTGGGAAGAGCATGGTACACCTAGGGAGGAAGCACATACCAAAAACAGCCCCCAGAACAGCTGTAGCCCAGCCGATAATAGGGGTCCTAATACCAGAGGACGGCCTCCAAGAATGTTTCTTTAGGCATGATTGTTATCAAAATTTTGTGTCATATGAAACAACCTAGACTAGAGTAAGTTCTTGGTTCTGCTGAGAGACTGCAGTGGAGACTACAAGATGAAAGCCTCACTGGGATACATTCTAGATTTTTCCATCCTGTAAAGTATGCAAAGACAAGTTTCCCATAATTTTTACACAGAAGGGTGAAAAGAAAAAGGAGAGAAACTGCTATGGTTGGTATCAAAAATATTCTACAAGAGCTTTTTGAATGTAGCAGGTGTTACCAAATCTGCGAAAGACAGCAAGGATTACCGATCCTGTGAGAATATGGAATCTTCTACAATGTTTGGTAAAATCATGAGATTAGGCTCCTGAATGCCATAAAACCAGTAGACAGAGCATGGAGGAAGAGGTAGGCAAAGACTGTATGACAAAGTGGGCACAAAACATTGGGCACCACATACTGTTGGAACAATGGGGGAAATTTAGGGAATTAAATTTACATTATGTTATAATCTTAAAGAGAACTTTTATAGGATGATGTACCATTGATATCTGACACAGAAAAAAATAGCCAAAATGGATGAACAGATTTCTAATAGACACTGGAAATGTGAACAACAAGTAGGATCTTTTTACCACATGTGGTAGACATGGGATTAATAGAAGATTGCCTGGAGAAGAATTATAGTAAATTACTAAAATGTACATCCACTGCAGCACAAATATTATATTGCACAGATGTGGAAGAATAGAGAAACACCAAGAGAAGAGGACTAGTTGTTCAACTAATGGACCAAGCTGAAGTAGAAAAATTGAAGATACTGATAAGAGAAAAATCAGTGGTGACTTTTGTGAAAAACTGGGAACATTTAGTAAGAAAAAGAGTACAATAACTAACTGTTGTGTTTAGTATTTTGGGATAAGTAGTATTTGAAGCTCTAAAATAGTATTTGTAATTAGAGAAGTTTCTCTTATATAGATTTACCTAGAATCCGTCTTAGGAAAACTTGAAACCACTTATTTTTAAAAAGATTTTTATTGTGTGTGGTTAGTCTTCAGTATTTAGTATGTAGTATGCTGTATGCAGTATTCCATCTATTTTTGTTTAGCTTTCTCTTTCTGGTTGTTTTTTCCCTTAACTTGTTTATTGTAATAATTTGTTGCTGCCTTTGTTCCTTTTTGTATGTATTTTTAAAAATAAAATTCAAAAATAGAAGGTAGAGCCAACATGCTGTAGTGGTTTGAGGGTTGGACTATGACTCTGGGGACCAGGGTTCTAATCCCCACTCAGCCACAAAAATCCCCTGGGTGACCTTCAGCAGGTCACATTCTCTCAGCCTCAGACAAAGGTAAAGGCGAACCCCATATGAACAAATCTTGCCAAGGAAAACTGGTGATAACTTTGCCTTGAGATTGCTATATGTCAGAAACAACTTGAAAGCACACAACAACAAAATTATATATACTTCTTAACAAATCTCTCTGCAAATGACTGAAGCATTTGGGAAAAGCCAAATAGTTCAGATCTGGATTCTATGCATTTCCTCAGAAGTATATCCTGCTGTGTTCAAAAGAGTGTATTTCCAACTAAAGTGTCATGAGGATTACAGACTCAGAACACAAACTCATGGTCCATCTTTTTTTCATTATAAAGCATATGAATCAGGAGATGTGAGAAGAATTATCTCTTAGTAAACTATGTAAAGAAATATAGCCCTTCTCATATCATTTCATCAATGAATTCCAAAAGCTAGGGCTACTCATTCTCACTATATGTACCTTAGCATATGTTGCTCATCGAACCAAACCTCTTCAAACAGTAGTTTATCATTCTTAAAAAACCAATTACTTGCTGTCAGCAGCAAATATTAATAATACCACAATAGTCAAGATAAAGTTCAGAAAGAATCACTACATTTTAAACAGCAACTCACTGTTAATTCAAAACAACGGAGATGATCTCACCAAATCTGGGACACCAGCCTTGCCTATAGGTGAACCCTCCCTATTCATAGACTTTCTTTTCAGGCATATGCAGTTTAAATGCTGAAATCTTATATACATTTACTCAAAAGTAAACTAATAGGACTTACATCTGAATGATTAGATGACTGCGATAATACTAAAGAAACAAGTCAAATTAAATGTTCAAATCTCTATGTGCTTACTCACAAGAGAGTATAATAATCACAGTGCTTTGGAGTGAGAAGGCATATTTCAAATATCAAAGCAGTTTACCTCTCCATTGTCCCAAGCAAATTCTCCATATCCAAGTTTTAGATCAAATGCAAATTCTCCTTTGTAGCTGGAACCATCTGGCCACTCTTGAACACCAGTTTTATATTCAATCTTGTTATTGTTCAAGTCATCTTCAATAAATATATATTCCTGCTCACTACTTTCTTCCTCAAAACCATTTGTCTCTCCTTCTTCTTCTTCTTCTTCTTTTTCTTCTCCATCACCTTCATAACCAAGAGCAGGCTCTGGTTCAACATTGATTTGAGTTTCTTCCTGTTCTCCACGGAAGAAGTTATGTTGTAAAATGCCATCTCTTGTTTCATCTCCATTCCCTCTGAAATCATAAATAGAAAGAGTAAACAATGTTTCTTTGCCAAATGTAGATTACGTAACACTAGCTCTAAACACATATCAGGAAATTCCATTGATGTCAAAGTGATTCTTTACATTTTAGAATACTTATAAGTTGCCTTTTAGGGCAAAGCCTTTCAAAGCACTATACAAAGGTTTCTAAAAGTACAACAAAAACAATCATAAAACCAAAACTAAGTATTAAACCATGAACAATCTCAGCAATGTCTGAATTCAGTTGTTTGCAATGGTTATGCAGTGGTTAGCCATCATTTTGGTGGTCAAACCTGTAAGCTTTATAATCTGCTTTCCCCTTTTCTCTCTGCTTTGGTGTTCAACATAGTCCATAAGGGATTCTGGAGATAACAGCTGTTCACTATGCCTAAGTGTAGGCAAACATACACAGCTACACTAGGATCAGCTAGAACAGAATCCCATTATTACCTAACTCAAGCAACCTTATATCAAAAATATTGGGTTCCTCCAGCCTTCCTTCAGCATCCTCCCAATGCTAACACTATAAGAAACTTCCAGCTAGACAGAGGCTAAGGAAGAAAAAGGAAGACTGGGAGGACATAAAAAGACTTTTTTTAAAAAAAAAAAAGCTTCGTCAGAGGCTTTGTTAACTGAGGTATGCCTGTACTCCCAGGGGAAGCATGCTCCCCTCCAGGGCAGGTAACTTACCCAAGGACCTGAGAACCACCAATCCACAGAGCCTACATCTTAACAGATTCAGATTCAGTTTATTGTCCTTTATCCAGCCTGTTCTAGCATGCAGTCCAGGACATGCACAGCCCCAGACAGCTCTGAAGACAAGGAGCTGAGCTGGTTATCATCAGCATACAGATGGCACTAATTTACCAGGCCTGGTCCTTCCACTTCTCCTAGTGTTACGGGCGAAGGAAGGTCCCCTTCCACACCCCATTTCAACCCCTCCCCCTTAGGATCTTCCCCAGCAGCTTCATATAGATATTGAACAGCACAGGAAACAAGATGGAACTCTGTGGCATCCAACAGCTTAGTGGCTGTGGGGCTCAACAGGAACCCACCCACTGGTATTCTCTGAAACCTGCCCCAAAATAGGAGCCGAACCAATGCAAGACAGTCCCTCTCTCCTATTTGAGCCCAGTAACATACCATGATCAATGGTATCAAAAGCTGCTGGGAGAACCAGAAAGATCAACACAGTACAGACTGCTGATCTAACTCTGAAGCAGGGAATTAGTCAGAGCTACTAAGGCCATTTTTAGTGCTGTGCTCTGGCCTGAAACCAAACAGAAACTGATCCAGATAATTTGTTTCCTCCAAGAATGCCTTGAGTTGCCAAGCCTCAGGCTCAAACACCTTGCCTAAAAAGGGAGATATTAGCAGTATGACGGTAGTTCTCACGCAGCTCTGAGTCTAAGGAGGACCTCTTCAGAAGCAGGCATGCAACTGCTTCCTTCAAGGCAACAATTATCTCATGACATAATAAGGCCTGGACTCATCCAGTCAATGTGTCTCTGCTACACTTTATCAGCCAATATGGACAAAAGTCAAGCATACATCTGGTGGGCCAAACTGTGCCAAGTATCTTGTCCACATCCTCAGGATTCAAGAACTGAAACTGACTGCATGAAAACTGACCAGATGGAGCCCTGGACACTTCAACAGACTCTACAATAAATGTGGTGTCAAGTTTTGAGTGAAAACAATATGACAGTACTAAAATTAACGGAGTTCAAGCATCAAAACGGCACTTAAATTACAGAATTTTACACACAACTGTGCCTGCTTCCCTAGAAGCCTTTACTTTGCCAACAATCCCACTTCAGTGGCACATACAGGGGTTCATCGAACAGATAGAAAAAAAAAATCTCTGAAGATTAATACCATTTTCACTACATCATTTTACATTTTTATCTTATTAAAAAAATGCCACGGTACTTCTTACACAGTGACATGACTACATGCACAAAACAAACTTATGACATACAGGCTCTTTATTTTGCAATCCATCCAAATATATATGATTACTTGTGAATGAACACCTATACTTCTGACAGGAAAAACTGGTACTGATATGTGGCCTGCCACACAATAGTGACTCCCTCTGCCCTGATATCTTTTTTATGTTTTGCAAATACCAAAAGGAAGAAAGACAAAATGAAACTATTTCACAAATAAGATTAGAGAGGATCAAACAATCCTCCACGAACATAGCTTGATGCAGGCAGCCCATATGTTAAAAAAAGTTCATAAATAATTAATCTATAAGATACATGTTATAATGTAGACAGTGCATTGCATCTTCACACTACTGAATGATAGCAAATGTTTATCTTTCCTTTGAGTGTGACTCTCTTTGCAACTATAAGGGCTTGGAGCATCCATTTACACTATCCATGTAAATCCACATTGAAGGACTTTATTATTGCATGAACATATGTAAGTGACAAAGATTTTTCTAAGACAAATTATTATGAATTGCAACTCACAAGTCAAGGTAAGCAATTACTGAGCAGTATTTAACTTTATTTAGGTCACAGTTGATCCACTATTTCCTAAGAAAGTCACATGTCAGAACTCCCTATCTTCCAACTGTCCCAATTTTTCAATCCCAATTAAGCCTCTGTCTCCCACTTTTCCAGCTGCTTTTTAAACGTTCCAGTTTTTCTCACTGCTCACTTTCCCTCTTTGACCTCAGCACACTTCACTGGCGGCAAAGGAAGCTCGGACTCTAGAACAGTTTGCATTTAATTAATTCTGCAAGGGAAGAGGAGGGAGAACGGCATGTTGTGCCTCCCAGTAGGATCAAGCAAAACCAAACTGCTGCAGCCTCTCATAGCCTGTAAGAACTTTTGCCATATTGACCATTCTGGTATTGTGTGGCCACACGCGTCACGGTTCTCATCCCTGACCTGCTGGAGGGTATGCCTTATCTCCACTGTATGGCCATTTCCGCACTAGCTTGTTATAGCGCGATGATTCCACTTTCAACATCCTCTGGAACCTGGGGTTTGCAGTTTCGGGAGGGGCCGGCGGGCCCCTCCCGAAACTGCAAACCCCAGGATTCCAGAGGATGTTGAAAGTGGAATCATCGCGCTATAACAGGCTAGTGCGGAAATGGCCATAAAATCGTCTTCCCAGAGTGAGACAGGGACTAGTAGCGATAGCTGTTTTTGGTTGCTTTCAAGGCGTTGACGACTTACGGCAAAATGTGTTCAGAGTGGGTTTGCCTTTCCCTTCCTCTGAAGCTGAGAGAGCGTGCCCTGCCCAGGATCACCCAATGGGTTTTCCTGGCCATGCAGCGATTCGAACCCTGGTGCTCCAACCACTACACCACGCTGCCTCTCAAGTCGCTACAGCTCCTCGCCCCCGAACCCGTGCCGGCTCCCAGAGCCGCTACCCACCGCAGGGCCTCAGGGGTCGCCCGGACAGCCTCCATCCGGCCTGAAGGTACCCCCGCTCAAAGCGCGGGCGCCGCCAGCAACAGCCACAGAAGAGCTGCAGAGGGAGGGCGGGACGTAACAGACGACAAGGCACCGGGGTGGACGAGAGCGAGGCTGACCTAGCACAGAAGGCTCCTGCGCCAGCGACACCGCCACTTCCGACACCCCCCTATCTTTCTAGCCAACTTGGGCCGCGCCGTATCAGCGTTGCCGTAGCAACCGAGGCGGAGTTTTGTGAAGTGAGGGTGTGGCTTTCCTTTGCCCCACCCCCAAGGACTTTTTGTTGGACGCTTTCCCTGTCCATCACTCTCACCGTCTGGCAGGTGAGTTATACGTTCTGCGTGTGTTACTTAAAAGTATAGACAAAGAACTATGTAATGTGCGAGGAGAAAATGCAAAGCGGCTTTGCTGTTCTTGCCCTTTCTTTCGTTTGGTGCTCTGATAGTAGAGGAGGTCTTCTTAGCTCTTATTCCCCTAGTGACCCGCAGTTACTGTCTTTTTTTTAGCCCAAAGGCGTTACTTTCTGGACATCAGCTCCCTGAATCCGCGAAATACATGGTCAGGCCGAATGGAAGTTCTGGAATCCGTAACATAATAAATAAATAAATAAATAAAAATCCCCAACTCTGATTTTGGCTCAGCAGCCTACATAACTATTTCCGCACTATACTGTTATAGCGCTATTATTCCACTTTCAACATCCTATGGAATCCTGGGGTTTGCAGTTTCTGGCCCCTCCCGAAATTGCAAACCCCAGGATTCCATAGGATGTTGAAAATGGAATAATAGCACTATAACAGTCTAGTGCAGAAATGGTCTAATCATGTCTCGCAATAATTTGAAATTTAGTTCAAAAGTATCTATTTCTGCCAGGCACAGACAAAAATCTTATAAGAGCAAATTCATTCCCTGAGTGTAGATAACTTGTGTAACCAAAACAACAGCATCCACACACAAGCTTTAGATACGTTTGTCAAGATTAAAAACTGTCAAAATCTATAGGTGACAACTACTTTTATTAGAACTATTAGCTATCATTGACTAGGAGTAAGGAAAATTCCGTACTGTACAACCTTTTAAGTTGTCCAGAACGCTTTGTCACCCAATGTCGGGACTGAATTTAGGCTCAGACTCCTTAAAAGGTCTAGCCAGTTTTGGGGACTTTCACATGCCTCATTGCCCATGTAATTTTTTTTATCAACTACCCTGAAAAAGTGCTGGCTAAGTTGAAAGTTTTCATACTTGTGGTATTATATGTGTTCCTAATGAAGTTTTTGTTCAGCTGTGAATTGTGGGCTTTTGTTTGTTCTTGCTTGTTTTGTTGTTCTTATTGATCAACACAGCTACTTTATTTTTACGAAGAAGTTACATTTGCTCTAAGAACCAGCCTCCTGAGTATTTTTGTTGTTGTTATTGTCTAGACTAGAGGCTGTGTGGACTCATTTGCCAAATAATCCCAATGCTGACAACCCCTGTCCTCTTCCAGCAACAGCAGTTAGGGATTTTCTGAAACTAACATGGAGTCAATGTAGTGTAGTGGTTTGTACATTGGACTATGACTCTGGAGGCCAAGGTCTGAGTTCCTACTCGACCATGGAAACCACTGGGTGACATTGGACAAGTCACACACACTCAACCTCAGAGGAAGGCAAAGGCAAATCCCTTCTGAACAAACCTTGCCAAGAAAACCTCATGTTACGTTTGCCTTAGGGTTGCCATAAGTTGGAAACAACTTGAAGGCACACAACTAAACTGCTGCTTACTACTCTTTTTATTTAGAGTGTTATTACATGCCTTCATACATTACATTACACATACATTATATTACACTTACCTATTTCCCACCTCTTAGTCAACTATGCACAAGATAATGCAGAATCAGAATTATCAATAATAGGGCAGGGAAACAGAATTATGGAAGGACTATGCAAAGGGAAAAACTTCAGTATTTGCTTTCACTGATGGGCATATGCTAAAGCAAATGAAAATCACCAAGTGACCTTGCAACAGTGACTCTCTGTCAGCATGACTGACCCCACAAAGCTATATTGTGACGATAATAACTGCCCGATCAACAACTGAGTTTTTTTGTGGATGAAATGAGCCACATACACTGCCTTGAGCTCACTGGAGGATGTAAATGTAATGAATAAATAAATGTAAATATAATGATAAATTATAAACCATTGACAGGGAGTGGACATTAAATACACTGTTTATTTCAAAACGGCACAGGAATAATTAAAGTCTCATTTCCAACAAGCTTTGTCGTAAGGCTTGCAGGTCAGAATATAGCACCAAACTCTATCCCAATGCGTTCAATAGCCATCTGCAAGAACAGTTCTTTAAAACAGTTCCTAAAAACTACTGTGTAAACTAGTCACCTTTTAGCATATGCATTCATAGTTCAGTGACAGAACACAGTCTTTGCACCTGAAATGTCCAAGGTTCCATTTTTGGCATCCCCAGGGGGTGGTATTATTGATATTGTATTTTTACCATATCCATTTGTAAAGGAGTCATAAAGCTATAAATTGTAATGCTTATGTTGTATAATTAATATTTCTGTGAGAGAGGCAGTAGTTTTATACAAAGTGTCATCTTGAGTTCCACCTTTCTTTTTTTCTGGCTGAAAAGCAAATTAATAAAGGGGAGAAAAGCTCTCCCTTGAGTAGATTTTCTTTTCCCCTGAACCACTATCAGTGGTCGTGTAAATTCTGATTTAATGAATGAGCAGGTGTGTATTCAAGTAAGAAAGTTCACACATTCCTTTCAAGCTAACCCCACCCCGTTGTGGTTCTAGAAAGTTTTTGATAAAATTACTGTAGTATGTGTAAAATCCTTGCAGAAAGACTTTGAAAACTCAAAAACTGGGGGAAAAAGTGAAACCATAATTTAAAGCCAAACATTTGTAAAAGGGGTGGGGGAGAACACCCAATCTGTCAACATTAACTTGGGTGACTGAGCACTGACCTGTGTTTATTAGGTGGGTGACCCAAAGTATTATCCTGTCTTCTGTGTGTATGTGTGCATGAGAGGTCGATAGAGATGGTAGGTTTGAAAGATTCTACAATACATGAGCTCACAATGACCATTGGAATAATTGTTCATAGCTTATGGAGTTTGTTTCTGGAATCCTAGAGTCTTCTGTGTTCTTTTGGGCAACTGAATATGTAAAGATTAGATAAATGGGACTTCAGTGAGTGTTTGTGGGAGAAAAGATTGTTCTGCATATGGTGTTCTAAGAAACTCTGGATTTTTAATAATTCTTTTATATATTGCAAATATATTTATAGCAATTTACAGAATGATGTGAAACTCACACTCTAGCAATGCTATATCCTATGCCAGTATCTACAAACTAAGCCTTACTGATGTGGTAAACCTAGGTCCAATCATGTTTCCAAAATTAATTTTATAAAAATTGATCAAATTATTACATATGTCTTTTTTTTAAATTAGTTTGCTAAAGTGTATATTATGGCTTAAATCCAATGTTAGTCTCAACAAGAGTAGTCCTATTAAGTTAATGAAACTTACATAAGTGTTAACATAGCAGGTTCTTATTGATTTAGTGGGGCTGCTCTGTTTAGGAATAACAGTTGGATTGATGTCTATGTATTTACATACATACATACATGGGATAAAATGGGAGTCAGAAAAGAGGAGGTAATTGATACTAGTATTAGTTCTCCTTACTTTCTCACAAATATGAATTAACATGGTACAATGAAGCTTAAAAGTAACTAGGAATATATGGAAACACTTTAAATATGTACATCTTTTGCTGCAAGTACATAAAATACTGGACTATGAACTTAGGAATTCTTCACATGCAGAAAGATAACATATATTCTTTTGAAATAATAAGCATTATATAAGGCCCCTCACAGATTGTAAGGCTCTGGTTGCAGCAAAGCACAATGTATTACAACTGTAAATGGCAAGTAATTTTACTAGACATAACCATAATTGCCAAAATGGGTCATTTCTCAATGTAAATCCACGTTTCTCAACGTCTTAAATTAATGTATATACACACATTCACAGGCAGAACCTCAACTGGGCTGAGAAAAGGGGTGGGTTACAAAACTTCTTTCTGGAATAGTAAATCCCTGAAAGCAGTCAGTCTGTATGAATTATACTTGTTTCTCTGGTGTATCTTCAGATAATGCTTGCACAAGAGGAGGACCAGGGAGGTCTGCCAAAATGCCTGTAGACGGTTATCCATGTTTTCAAGAGCCTCTAAAGTCTGGCAGCCCCTAAGCCAGCTTACTATGAAGATAGGGTAAAGGAAATTAACTCCACTTCTTTTGAAGCTGTCTTGCATCTTCCTTGACAAATTCCACAGGCTTGTATTTTCTTGTTGAGACAGAAGAATATCATAATGTTTTCACCCAGTTGTTACAGTACATTTATACACAGAAAATAAAATCACCATGTGCATTCACTTGATCTACAAAAGGATATGATACAAAATTGGACCATTATTTCTGATGATGGAATCGCCACCTGGTGATTCTCACTTGGCTAAGGTCAAAAGTTGCCATTTTTGGTGTGCTTTTCCCCACTAAACCAATTGTGATGAGAATTAGAAACTCAAGTTCACAGCAAGGCGTAATTTTGATCACAGGAAATCAACTTCACTGAAACACATCCATCCAGTCATGGAGCTCTGTACTTCCAGAGAAGTTCTTTTCAACTCTGGTTGTTCACCATTTTCTTGGTTTTCGACAGGATGCTTGACATAGCAGATATCCGCTGTGTGTCCTTAATCTGGTACACCTGAAACTGAATGAAAGGTTACTATGAAAGTCTGTTAAATGACATCTCCATCATTGCAAAAGTACAAAACCACCACCTTTGCTAAACTTTCTGTACAAGACTACAGGGGATTTTAGGAAAGACAGTTGACAATAGTTCTCAGACTGGTATGGATAAGTTGTATTATGCATCCCTGAAAGACAGGCATTTATTTCTGGATTGGTTGCTTTGTTTTACCATTTAAGGGATTTCTATCCCAGCCTTCAGGTTACGGAAGGTCAGCAGGTATTAGGAGAAAGTGATAATTTGGCATCATTTAGGCATCTTGGGCCATTTTTCCTTCCCACAAAACTAGGACCCTTAGAAACAGGATGCTTACATTCCCCATCCACTCAAGGACAAGTTTAACTACTTCTCATTCCAGCTCAGCTGTAAAGGCATGTCTTGTGATTTTTGCCTCCTACCTAAGGCTCCTTATGTGGCATTTCCCCCTTTTGAGGAAATAGCCCTTGCTATTTATAGGAGCCATGCTATGAGTTCACTCTATCATACTCAGCTGTGAGGTTGGTTGTGTCTTTCTTGTGGATTCACTGGCTTGAAGCCTAGGTACATACTCAAACATATTCTTTTAATATTGCCCTGTCCCATCCACAGCCACAGAACTCTTGTTTTTAGGTTAAGGGTGCGAGGTGGCAAAATCATTGTTATTACTGATAGAATTCCTTTGGCCATTTTTGCGCTAGACAGTTATAGTGCTATTATTCCACTTTCAACATCCTGTAGAATTCTGGGGTTTGTAGTTTACTGAGGCCAAAGAGCTCTCTGGCTGAGAATTCCTAATGCCCCTCCATAAACTGCAAACCCTAGGATTCCATAGGATGTTGAAAGTGGAATAAAAGCACTATAACAGTCTAGTACAGAAATGGCCTAGTACGGAAATGGCCTAGGCTTGCCAAGTCAGGAGCATCCAGGCCTGAGATTTCAGGGCCCAAACCTGAAACCCAGGAGTGGTCCCTAGTATTATTGGACGGAAGGGACCCCCAAAAGAGTAGGAGTCCAGCCACTCCAAACGAGTCTACCAGGGAGCCAGCAATACAGAGTAATAAACACACATATCTTTTGATTGATTGCTCTCATTCTGAGATTCATCCCCTTTGCCCTGAGGACTGAAAAGGAGATTCTAAGCACAGCTCTGAGATCTGGTAACCCTACAAAAACACATCCTTAATCTTGGGTACCCAATGGCTCTCTTTCTTCCTCAATGTATATGCCAGTACCTTCAGTCTTGCTTGAGTTGCAGGTATGTCCCTCATCACACCTCTTCCATTGTGCCCCAGTGTCCTTAGTCCAATTAGATATTGCTCCCAGACTGCAATTAAATGCTACTGCTGTCTTACCTACATGGATTCATGGCTGCTTATAGTTTTTACTGACTTAGGAAACCTTTACTGAACACACTGAGAATGACTAACCAAAGAAATATGCTTACAGAGAGCTTGGAAAAGTTGCCTTCCAGAACTACAGCTCCCAGAATCCCCCAGCCAGCATGGCCACTTTTATACAATCTGGAAAAAAGCTTATTTTCCACATTCTGTTCCTATACAACACAATCATAACATAGGAAGCTTTCTTACACAAAAAGCTTTGGTCCCCCAAACCTCTCACTTGCTCATCCCTACATTAGGCCTATGCCATTTCTAAAATAATTCAGGTCATAAATTATTACCAAGGAGTAGTAGACATCTAGGTTCTGTGTTTGGCACATGTCAATCTTGTTGGTTATAATCTAAAAGGATTTTAAAATATTCCTCTGAGTCAACATTTGTGAAATTAGATTGTGAAAATCTAAATGAATAGTTGTTAATTCAAGGCTCAGTCATCATCTAGTTTTCTGTAATATCAAAAGGTAATGAGTGTGAATCACTCAACTATATACTCGTGTACTGATTTCACATTATCTTTAAAATGATTGAGGTGCATGTGTGTATACGTGTATATGTATATATATAAACACACACACACACACTTTTTTTTTACAAATACATTTGTAAATATTGTATAACGAACCATGGAAACTAGTTTCCAGTAGGTCATTATAGTTGTGGCACCCGCCACAAAATTGCACCTGGTACCAGCATTATTATATTTTTACTGCTAAAGGCATTACTTAGTTTTTCCAAGCTTTTAAAACATGTGCTTATTTTAACATGTTATTTTGATATCCCTATAATCCTTCAAATAAGCTGGACCCAAGCCATATAGGGCTTTATAGGTCAAAAGCAGCACTTTGAATTGTGCTTGGAAATGGACTGGCAGCCAGCATCACCCTCCACTACTGCTGCTGCTCAGCAGCTATTTGACAGATTTAGTGTACCTCCTCAGAAAAAGCCCATCTGAGATGAGACACCTACCAGCAGTACTGTTGCCATCAGCATAATAACCTCTTGTTTCACAAGAGCATACAATCCCACCCCTGCAAAAAGGTAGTGCCACTTGTGGTTGCAACTTATAAACCCTCTATTTAGGAATGACTTACCTTATTAAGCAGCATATCAAAGAAGGCGGTGTCCCAGTAGGACTTATCTTCAGCTGGGAGATAAAGTAAGGCTTTGAGACCATTGTCCATAGGATGGTATGTGTTCCCTTCTCTTCTGGCAAAATGGAACTTCAGGAAGGGTTCTGGGCTGCAAGCAAAGCTCTCTACTTTAGGATACAAATTACTCAGGTCCGCACCATCATCTTGGAACAGATTTTGCTCAGGATATAGGTAGTGGGGGAGGTTTTTTGTCACCAAGCAGCAAAGCAAGACCACTAGCAGACGATACACAGACCCTTCCAGATAGATCCAGTCTTCAGTTGAAGGGAAAAAGTGAGCAGCCCAGACCAACAGCATCTAGGAGGAAACATGGACACTTGCTAAGGGCAATGCAGACAATTCTGCTTCATTTCAGGCATTTATGAAAAATAAACATGGCAGGCCTAGTACTGCACATTTAGGAGTTGGATGTCTATGCTATAATGCATGGATAGCTGCTGTTAGAGATGTAAGAGAATCCAGGTGAATGATGTAAGTTGCAGTTACTAGCCATGCTCTCTACAGGATTCTTGGAGCTGTAAAAGTAACTTTTCCTATCTCCCAGAAAAGGGCACCATGAGTGGTATTAACTCTATGCAGTGTATTACTCACATGCTCCTTACAGTAATTATCTAAGCTGCTGAATGTACTATATATTCCAGGCCTCCTAAATCTTATCCCTCATGCAAGAAGATCTATGGTGTACATGATCTATTTCTCTGTTTGTTGTTTGATATGTCAATGTAATATTTTCTATATATGTGAACTGCAGAAAAACTAAATGAATTTTTAAAAATTGTATTCTTTTCCTCTGAAAGTCTGTTTGCCTCTATTCTCATCCTATCACAAGAGATGCCCAGATGATACCATACATGCAAATTACCTGCAAAGCTTCCTACTGTGGCTCATATGACTGGCCAGCCTTTTCTTTGTTGCTTTTGACTGGTACTGCTTTATTAAAGTTTCTTTGTGCAGAGACAAACATTGCAAGTAATCAGCTTTCCATCAAAGCAAAGTAACTCATAATGTTTAGGCAAACAAGGCAAGCATAGCAAACTACAGGACAATTAAGAGAATTTGCAAATAAAACAAAAACAAAAACAAGACTTAAATCTAAAACGCCATTTGTTCTGAAGTGAGCTTCCTTTGCTAGAATGATCTTACAGTTAGTAAGAATTAAAAGATGCAACAACTAAGGTAAAATGCCTACAAGCTACACCCAAATGGCATACACCCGAACATTTGTAAAACATGTTCTGCAGCTTCTTGTTCTCTACCCCGCAGTGGTAAGAGATCGAGCACGTCTAAACAATGAAATGCAGCCCATCCCATATCATCAAATGGCCCACTGCTAGCATACTGATATGCTACTGAATATATTAAAACAGATGAGGTATTTTTCTGGTTTGCCCCTGTAGCCTTTTCAGCTACAACATGGAGAAAACACCCAATAGAACTACACATAAAAGTCATAGTACTGATATAAGAGCAGTCTCTCCATCTCCATCTCTCCTGCTTCTTGTTCCAAGCTTTCCCTTCCCACTTTCTTACATATGCAGCTTAGGAAACAACCTTTTCTAATTCAGTAGAGAACAGATCACAGAGCTGAAGAAGATTTCCAATACACAGTTTTTAGATTCAGCAATTTAAAAAGAGCAGCAGAATCCCACCATTGGTGTTCCTTACTTGTAGGGGTGGGGATTTTTAAGCATGGGACATGAAGCAGAATTGCATGTCTTTGCTGGCTGTTTTAGCCACCACAACGCAGAAAGCACTGTTTGCTATCAGGCAAATGTAACCCATCAAAAAAATCAAGATTGGCTGTCCAGGGAGAATAAGGAACTACCTTCAAGTGGTGAAAAGTAAGCCCTTTTTTCTTCCCTTCCTCTCTCCAGTTCTCATGGTTGACATGCTCAAGAAGGCGAAGACTGTCCAGATAATACCCCTTCAGGTTGCTCACAATTTGGACAAGTTTGAGGATAGGGCGACTGGTGCAGTATCTACCAAGAAAAACACAAAGCTAGAAACTGAATTGTTCTTTTCAGAATTCACTGTGCATCAGTAGAGTTAACCACATAAAGAAACCCATGTTATTTCATATAGGGGAAGTGAGAGGAAGCATTCCCTCTCAGATGTTGTTGGATTACAACTCCCATCATTCTTCACCACTGCTATGGTGACTAGGTCTAATGTGAATTACAATCTCCAGACAACCCCTACTCCTGGAATAAAATAATAATACACCAGCACCTATGGTGTGGGTTGGTGACCCAAGTCAATGTTCCCATTAGCACATTGGCCACTTCCACCCCACGCTGTTATAGTGCTATTATTCTACTTTCAACTTCCTATGGAATCCTGGGGTTTGCAGTTTAGGGAAGGGCTTTTAGAATTCTCAGCTAGAGAGATCTTTGACCTCAGTAAACTACAAACCTCAGAATTCCACAGCATGTTGAAAGTAGAATAGCACTCTAACTGTGTAGTGTGGAAATGGCCATTAATACTTCAAATCAGCCCTCCTCTGAGGAGAACTGTACAGGACATGTAGCCACTATGAAGGAGGGGTCATTCTCATTTTTTTTAATATAAATTCTAAGAAAAAATGCCTTGTTTCCAAACTGGTAACACACCAAGTCACATAAAATTCAAAGCATTAACAAGATATTTCAGCCTCAGACAGATACAGGGTTTTGACTACTATTCCATACTCTAGAATCTGCAGAATCAGCATCTCCATATTGTCTCAGATATGGAGATTATAGCCCCTATAGGTGAAGTTACAAGATACCCACACAGCTCTTTCAAACTGAATAGAATTAATGCATGACAGACATGTCTATGAAGCATTTGCTGTGCTGTCTCTGCCACGTATGTAGGTACAATCATGTTTTGAATGTTAAAAATTAATGGGTTGAATTATTAGGTGGATACACATAGGATGCTATGCATGAATGTATTCTGTAAATATGTACACAATCGGTCAAAGATGGTTCAGTAGCACTGCCACATCACTTGTAGACGTTGGCCAGAGTTACTACTTTGTATGCTATTTTTGTTTCAGGTATGCAGATGTTCGAGTCACTCCCTCCTCTGCAAATACCCTAAAGAATATAACATGTAAATCTGCCAGAAATATACTGTTTAAACCCATCCCCTCCCTTGTACCGCAGTTATTCATATTTCTGATAGGTGTGGGTCCAAGTTGTAGGCAAAGCTTTTCCACCCATTAACTTTCATGACTGGTCAGGTAAAATCTATTAACTCTTCTGTTTTGCCTCTAAAATCTCCCAGGTAGACGCATTTCATTCATTTAATGATGCAGGGAGCTGCTGATTTGTGAGATAAAAATAAAGCCTAAAGGTCCCTGAAATTCTGCTGCAACAGAGCCTTCAGAACTCAGTGGCTGAAGAATTACCACCTTGAGGAGGAGGAGGATTAATCATTTGTCCCTTTGATGAAATTAGTAGACTGTATAGAAATTTAAACAGGGTCTTTGCTAACCAAGATGGCTGATCCAAGAAACTTGGAAAACAAGCAACTTTCAAACTAATTAAATTGTAACTGCTGTGTAGTATTTGATCTCCTGTTGGTACAGCTTCTGGCTAGAGCCTTATACTTAACTGTGCTGTGCTATAACACATCATCTGGCTCAATCAATTGTTGATCTCAAGATGTAGGTCTTTGAATGGCAACCTCTTATCTCTCTTTTGAAGATAATGTACTGATTGTTAGCTAAGTATATTATTAAAGATTACATGTCTTGGTTCTGGGAAGGCAGACAATGAAAGAGAGAATTATCCTGACAAAAACAGATTACATCTGTTTGCTTTGTGCTGATCTTGATTGAATTAACTTTGCATTGCTGGTCCACCAAAAGGGCACATAGGTTTGTGCATGCATATGCATGCACAGATCAGCAATCTACTTGCCTGCTGCAAGGGAATGGAAAGCTTTCCTTCCACCTGTTACCACAGTAATCCTGATATAGATTTCTCTCTTTGCACTGCTATTGGTATAAATTGGTGAAAAATTTGCAAGTGGGATCTGGTAAAAGAAAGGATTATGGTATCCATGGGATTGCATTTAAGGTCTTGGGGGAGGCATATCATTTCCAGGGTGTGGGTTGTTTTCACCTTTGTAGTACGAGTATAACACATTGCTCAGTTGATCTCTAGAGTGTTTAGGACCTTGTGTGATAAGATAGGTAAGTATATGACAGGACAATATAGTAGACAACATTTTGAAATAAGTATGACAATTGCTTACAGTAAACCAAAATTGATTTCCGCTTATACAACATAGATCATTCAGAAATAATAAAGAAATTCAGGTTATCCTAACAATTAGAACCAGCAGTTGGTCCACCACAATCACATTGCCTCATCTTGATGCCTGTGCCAGGTCATAGTACTCAGAAGCACAGGTCCAATTCTTGCCACTATTTTTCAAAATATTATCCCTACATCAGAAATGAAGGCAAAATGAAGCAATTTACTACCTTACCAACTGTGGGTGTCTGCAGCCAGGCCAGCAGGAGAGAGGGGAAAATAAGCGGAAACCGTTCCACTTGACTTCTGCTGGCCTTTACTCCTGTGGAGGTACTATTGCTCTCCACAGAACTGGGGCTGTGCTGGCTGCTGCTACAAGATCAGGACTGTGTCCAGGTTGGGAGCAGCTGCTCCTCTGTATTCAGGACTTTCATTTCCTGATTGGTAAGGAAATGTAAAGCAGAGCCAGCCACTGGCAGCAAGTCATCCTTCATGGAATCAGTGCCAAAAAGAGTCTCCCATGTGGGTCACCACTTTGAGGAGACATGGGGCAGGGGCGCAACCCAGTCTTGGAGAAAGGACAAAATACTTCGGGTGAGAGGCAGGGTCTGGTAATATAGCTTCTTCCACAGTGAGTTAGTTATGTCTTGTCCACCTCTAGAATCCCTGGGTAAGAGGCAGAAATCATTTGGAAAGAAACCCCAGGATTACATAGGATGTTGAAAGTGGAATAATAGCATTGTAACAGGCTTGTGCGGAAATGGCCTGAGCTTCTAATTTAGACCCGAAGGACCAAGCTTAGTCAACTATAATTTGGTCTCAAATGGCACTAAAAATAGGTTTCAGGTAACTCTCTGTCCCATAGACCTACTGGAACCTGGTTTGGGAATTCCACACAGAAATGGTTACCTCTTCCATACTCCTATATGAAAAGCATAGTAATGAAGAATCTAAAATAGCATTAACTTCATTTTTTACTATGTATATAATCTACCCTCCTCCTTGATGCCTCCTCCTTGATGCTCACCTGTGAAAGATTTATATGAACAGATAATGCTGGCAAAACTCATGCCTGAACAAGTTGCCTTAGAAAACTGCCAAGCAGTCATTTCCCACAATTTCAAAGTAGACGCTATCAAGCTTAGTACAGTATAGTGCAATGGCTCTACGTATTATACAGTGACATGATGCAGCAGTGCTTCTTAAATTACCTAATGTGAGGGACTGGCAGGGTTTTCTTCCACAATGTGCCAGACCTGGCACCATATTTGTGTCCATTGGCTGCAACTGTCTCTTTCTTTCATTGAAATTTACCACAAAACCAGCACCCAACAGTTCATGAGCCAGCACTAGTCCATGGAGCACAATTCTGAGTAACACTGTGGTGCAGGACTTCAAAGTCTGATCTTCTGCCACAGCATGTTGTCACAGGATCACGAGCAGAATGGATTATCCGTATGACCCACCATTATTCTCAGGGCCTTTCTGCACTACACTGTTATTCCATTTTCAACGTTCTATGGAATCCTAGAGTTTTCAGTTTAGGGAGGGGCATTTAGAATTCTCAGCCAGAGAGCTCTTTGGCCTCAGTAAACTACAGACCCCAGAACTCCACAGGATGTTGAAAGTGAAATAATAGCACTATAACAGTTTAGTGCAAAAAGGACCTAAGACAGGATAGTATTCAGTGAAATCTGGTGGTGGGCAAGTTCTAAAGGGATGGGAGCCACTTTTGCCCTCACTAGACCATGGAAGGCTGCACTCATCTCAAACATCCAGATATTATCATTTGATATTTTTCCATTTAAAATACTGTGTATCTATTATTGTTATTATCCACATTGGGTGTGATTCCTTGGAAAGGTGGGATATACAAAAAAGAAACTAGTCTCAATGCAAAATCCACATTTTAGCATTTCTGCAAGGCTATAGAAACAGATTCCATTGTAAAACTCATTAAAAAGGTAGTTGCAGCACTGACAAAATCCAAAGATCTGACATTTGTGTGTACATATATGGACACACATTTTCTGTTGCCATCTTTCTGTAGATATAGGCCCTTTCCGCACGCGGCGAAGGAAACACTCCCTGCTGCTACTCACCGGCTTTTTGGTGGGTCCGTTTGGGTCCGTCCTGACAAGGAGCAGTGCAAGTTCATTGCTCCGCACTGCTCTGGGGTCCAAAATGGCAGCTTCTGGTTGGTGGAGGCTCCCCACCAACTGCTGAAGCTTGCCAGCCTAAAGCCTGCCCCCAGCAGATCTGCAGGCTCGCACTGGTGCGCGCCTGCAAATCTGCACCAGAGCGCGGGAACGGAGTGGCGCGCTCCGTGCTTTTGAAAAACCTGTAAAAACAGGTTTTTAAAAAGTATGCTGCGCGACCACTTCGGGTTGCTTTGGAGCGGACTGAGGTGCGGAACTTTGACAAGTAGTCCGACCCAATCTGCTCCCAAGGAGCGGACAACCTCCGTCAGAGGTCGCACCGCGCTGTTCTACTTACCCCATGTGGAAATGTCCATAGTTATAGATGAGTGGCATTGATTTAATTTGCACTTTTATTTAAAAAAATGTTCCCACACTTACTGAGTGCAGTAAGTATATGACATCTAGTAGCCAATGTGATTCAGAACACTGGAAGTCTACCTTCCCCCCTACCTTCACACCACTCAAAAGAATCCTATTACTCCACAAGCACACAGTCCCCTATGCATATCTGTGGAGGAAAGGGGGCTCATTATCTCCCCTCAGTCCTAGATGTATTTCTCTATTGTATTGTATGCAGACAGACATATGTCCACCTAGTCAAGAAGAGGTTTAGAATGATTTCTGAGACTTAAGAGTCTACCTGCCAAACCCAGCCTCTCTACAGTGTTCTGGAGGAGAGATTCTTTGGACTAGCAGGCCTTTTAGATGAATGCTGCTTAAGCTATTCCAATTATGCTGTTCCTGCAAGTTTTACAGGATTCAGGCAACCTAGCAATACAATGATACTATAAGGCTACTGAAATACCAATTTCTCTAATTAAGATCTTAATTTTCATATAGCTTGCAATAGTCACAAAGCTTTTCTTACTTTAATATATTCTCCTTTTTACAATCTGGAAACAGAGGAGACAGCTTTTCATATGACAACTATAACATGACAGTCATACTGAAAGTAATGCCTGCGTGCCATTTTCTTTGATACTGTTAATCCAAATGTGATGCTATAAAACCACCAGCTAGACTAATTCTTACTGCATTACTGATATAATTTCTGTATTTCTAGGTTTGCATAACCATAGACATGAAGCAGAAACAAAGACCAGCTATTTTTGAGGTCTCGATTAAAGAAGGAGGTACTGCTGCCAACAGCCACAGAAGGCTCAGAAATGTGTGTGGTGAAGCAACAATAGATGACAGTATCGTGTGAAGATGGATGAAAGATTTTAAAAACGGTAAAATCAATTTTGAAGACAAACCATATAGTAGAAAGTCATTGAAAGCAGCTACTGATGAAAACCAAAACAAGGTGGACAACATGATATGCACAGTCCGGCACATGAGTGTCAGAGAGATTTTTGAGGAACTTGACTGTGGAAATGGTGATGTCAAGCAGATTATCTATAATCTTGGACACAGGAAAGTGTGCACCAAATGTGTTACTCATTAATTAACACCTTATTTGAAAGAGAAGAGATTGTACGTGTGTTTGGAACTGTTGACAGCATTTGAAGCCCAGAAGGACATCTTTCTTGGGAATGTTTGCATTGGTGATGAGATCTACCTGTATCTCCTAAAGACCAAGAATCAGTCCACGGAGTGGCAGCACTCCCCTAGACCAAAGACATTCAAAAGCCAGCATTCACACAGAAGATTATGGTGAATATCTTCTGGAATGACAAGGGGGTGATTTCACTTAATTTCCTCAAGCATAGAACAACAATGAACAGCAACAGCTACATTGCATCACTTCAGAAACTTGGAGAAGCCATCTATAAGAAAAGACCACAGAAACAGCTGAATGCAATCCAGTTACACCATGATAACGCATGAACTTGGACCTCTTTGGCAACACCAGAGCTTCTTGCCCTGATAAAATGGTCAGTGATGCCACATCCACCTTACAGCCCCAATATAGCACCCTCAGACTTTCACTTGTTCAAACAGATGAAGGAAAGCCTTCAGAGGTGATGCTTCAATGATGGAGGTGAAGTAGAAGATACATCAGACACTAAAGTAGGGAGTGCCTGAAAGAGTTTCTCCAAAGTAGATTTGATGAGTGAGTTCAAAGGTGGTGTGCAAATGCATCACCACTGGTGGAGACTGTTTTGAATAGAGTTACTTTACACATGTATGTAGTTGCATATGTCTCATATTGTTAATAAGGTAGTTACGGCCCAATACACATTATTTTCAGGACGACCCTCTTCAGCCATAGGCAACTTCAGTAAGGAGTCTTCTCCCTCAGTCTGTAATCCTATATTCCCAGTTTTCATTCTTTTTTAAACCAGTATCTTCTTTTTGGAAAGAGTGGGACATGGAGCAAAATGTGCAGCTACCTTTCTTCCCATTTTTAAAACCTAATCCCGTACTGTTTCAGTGTTTTCAGCCAAAGAAGTAAGTCATAACTGTGACTGAGTAGCGCAGTCTCTTTCTGGAGAATGAATTTCATTGTTAATTTTAGAGCCATTTCTTCATGTTTCAAAAAAAGGACATAACTGATGCCTCATAAAAAATAATCTGAAATCCAATAGTTTATTGTAGCTATGATAGGATTGTAGCATGTCTAATCATCAGCACCCTCTTGAATTGGTAGCAAGAAAAGGCAAGAGTTCATGATCTTTCTAACTCAGGTCATAATTAAAATAGAGGATTTCTCCTCTCTGAAATTATAAGAATTGAAAAAAAAAAGAATCCTGTTGATTCCTGCAGATAAAATCTGCAATTATTATATCATATTGCAGGAGGCAGGCCTGTGGCTGAGAGACTGTAGGTTATGGCAAATCTGCAAAGTAGCCCAGGGTTATTATGCCCATTTTCCTCAGAGGATTTGGATGCTTCATGACAACAAAATGTTTTTGTACAAAAAGTAAGCTGTTGGAAAGCATATTTGTACAGGTCAAACTTCAATTTTTTTTTAAAGTTCACTGATGTGAAAATCTTCTGATAACATAAAGAATAAAGTGTTCCTTTGGAAGTACCAAGAATTATCAAATGTAGTCATTTCTCTTCCCTGTGCCAAAGATATGCCTTGTAGATGGTACCTCTGGCTGTATAGGCTGTTCACCCATGTTTCCAAGGTGAAAAAAATCATTCTAGAACCTGGAGACTCTTTTCCTGATTAATCTTGTGATAATATCAGAAAACTGCTAGTACATGTTTAAGTACTTTGTTCATCTGGGCCCATATACCCTTCTTAAGTGTTCCCCCACAAAATAATTCTCTCTCTCCACATAAATTTTTGCTGGAAGTTATTATATCTTATGTTATGCAACAGTGCTGTCAAATTCCAGGTTCTGAAAAATTTTTTCTTTCACTGTTTGTAGGTTTCTAAAAGTCATTGAACATAACACTAAAGCCATTTCCACACCACACTGTTATAATGCTATTATTCCACTTTCAATATCCTATTGAATCATGGGGTCTGCAATTTAGAGAGGGGCATTTAGAATTCTCAGCCAGAGAGCTCTTTGGCCTCAGTGAACTACAAACCCCAGAATTCTACAAGATCTTGGAAAGTGGAATAATAGCACTGTAACAGCGCCTAAGGATCAAATAAGGTACACACACGCATGAGGAAAAGGCACACGTGTGTTGTGACAGTGTGCACTATGCATGCAGAGTATGCTGCTTACACACTATTAGAGGAAGCCCCCAGCTTTTCAACACTTCGTTATCTGACTACTCACTCTTTTGATGCTTCCAAATTAAGGACAAGTTCCATTAATTCACTGGGGGTTCCACTCTTTCATCAGTTCTTCTTGCCTATGGAAGATCACTTGGGACTGCTTGCGAGCACTGCTAGCAAAGTGAGCTGAGGGAGAGAAAAGGCACTAAGCCAGCTGAGAGACTTTGCAAGCAGCATGCACGTGAGCTTCCATAAGTCTTTCATGCTTCCTACGGTATATATAGTACATGGGTTCTGCTTTTCAAACAATTCTGTTTTCTGACAGTGTTCTGGTCTCTAACCTGTTAGATAAGTGAGAGAAGCTTGTAGGCAGCTCTACCCCACCTCCACAAAAAAGATCCCTCCAAACACTCTTGGAAACAACATAGTTTCACATCTTTACCTCCAATGATAATAACTTGCAGGGATGAAGTCAGCTTCCTGCGTGACTTTGCTCACACTGCCCTGCGGAAATCTGCTTTCCTGCCACGTGTTGCTGAGTTTCAGAGCACCTTGTTTTCTTCTCATGACAGGAACAATGTTGAAGCAGATCATTTTCCAACCACTGGATATCAGCAAAGGCAACTGTACATCATCATCCTTTAGCCTCTCGGCACTGATTTCACCTAGAGATTGTCAAAAGAGTACTGTGAGGAAGAGCTCTGCAGAGTTACATGTCATGCAGGTTCTTCAGGCTCCTACTGTTGTCATAACCCTTAGCTTCCCCCCCAACTAGAATTTATATTAGAAATCACAGAGAGGATCCAATTCAAATCATCAAACATCCAGTGTCTCATTAAAGTCAGCCCTCCACATTTATTGGTTTCACTTTCATGGATCTGATTATTTGTACATTTCTCTAACTCCTGCACCCCAAGACACACACCTCAGGCACTTCTTTTCCAAGGGAATCTTCCCTCTCAGTGGCTATGACCAGGTAATGCAGTCCTTTAAAAACCCACCTCTGTTCCTCCTCGGCCTCCTTCACCAGCTACTGCCTAGCCAGCTAAGAATGGCTCACAGCCCAATTTCTCTGAACCACAAACCCTCTCCCAGTGCCCCCCCACACACACACACAAGGAAGGAGATGGGTGAGGGAGAGGAGGTATAGGGCCACCATACCAAACCAATCCCCTTCCCTCTCTTCTCTCTGGCCTGGTTTGGACCCTGGGTGCCCATTTTTCCCACCATGTCTCAGCCCCTTTCCCACAAACACACATTTTCACATTTGCATTTTTCCCACTTTTGCAAAAGTCCTACACCCCTAACGCTAGCAAAATGTGGAGGGCCATCTGTACATAATTTGCAATGTATATCTAAGAAGACAATGGAAAGAGAAGAAAATTCTAAGGATTCATTGTACTTTGGATTGGAGATTGGGAAAAAAAAATCTTTTTATTTTTTGGACTACAGCTCCCAGAATCTCCAAGCTAGCATGGGCAGTGCCCATGCCGACTGAGTGCCCATGCTGACTGAGGGAGTTCAGGAGCTGTAGTCCAAATGAGTAACATTTCCAGGCTTTCCCTTTCTGCCTAGCTATTTGTTATCCATACTGTAGTTTGCCAATCTGCACTTCATTTCTGAAGAAGCAATTTCTGTTCAGCTCTATATTTTGACCAATGTATCCTCAGATCTTCAAAAGATTCTTCCTCTCTTTTTATGTGTCCAGTATTCTTCCCTGAGGCATGCTTTCTGAAAACCACAGCTCAAAGCATTCCTCATAACCAAACAAAGAGAACTAGGGGGAATGGAATAAATTTGTGCGGCATATGATTAATTGCTCAGCAGCAATTCTTGTTATCATTTTCATATCAGTAGCACTGTCAGGTTACTTGCCTTTCCTACAAAACCCACTAACAGCCAACTTAACTCATGTTACAGTATTGTGACAATTTCAAAGTGGCCCTGGAAGGCATTTATGGAACAGATTTCAGGGATGGACTATATGCATATCACATACAGAACACAGAATTCTGAATCTCTTGTGAACCCATGAGAGGCAAAATCTCCATAGACTAGCTCCATTAGCAAAAAAGAGTCAAGCTTTCCAAGAGCTATGGATGCTAACAATTCCTACCTGCACACCAACAAACCAATCTCCTGAAACAGTCTGACATATCACGGTCTACGTCACTGAGAAAGCCTCTCTACATATGGTAATTCTGAGATGGAAAGATGAATTCAGAGCCATAGGACTTCTGGTACCAATTCTCTTCTTCACTGCCTTAATTCTGAAATAAAAAATGCTGTCCTTCACCAAGTCTCTACTATTCACTAGAGGTATTGTATGTAAGCTCAGTTTGGATTTCACCTCATCCTCCTCATATAAAGCTACTTACTACTCATGACCCTACCGTTAAGTAGAATGAGGCAGTTGCTTCAGGTTGCAGATTCTGAGTATTGTGAAAAAGCAGCCAACCATTACTTCTTCTCCGTGGTCTCTGTGCCTCATACATTAGGAGCTTTCACGCCTGTGCGGTAGCGTTTGGAAGATTCTAGAGCTTGTTAGCTTTGGCAGGTACCCCTCCCCCACGCCAGTGCTGCGCATGCTCCTCCCGCCGACTAACGGTCTCTCTTCAGTTCTTTCTTGTCCGCCTCAGCATACAGAAGGTTCTGCTTGTTGGCTTGCTTTTCTAATTGTGCTTTTGGTGTTTTTCGACTTCGGATTTGGCTTTTGACTACCCCTCTCGGATTTTGGACTTGGCTTTGTACTTTCTCGATCGGTTTTGACCCTTTTTTGGCTTTTGACGACGATTTCAGGTCTCAGACTGTGTTTGGTGTTCTCGGACTCTCTCTTTTTTGCCTTGCCTCCGGTTTATGTCGGCTCTCTTCAAACGCTGCGCCTCCTGTGGAAGGAAGGTCGCCCTCTCCAACCGACACTCTAAGTGCCTGATTTGTTTGGGTGAGGGGCACAACGGTCAGGCCTGCCCTATTTGCAGAGAGTTTACACACCAGACTCTCCGTAACAGGGCAGCAAGACTTAAATCCCACTGTTGGGAGGAATCTCTTTGCGTCCAGAAACCCGAGACGATGGCTGAGAAACGCCCGCCCTCTTCTTCTTCTTTGGCAGCAGCAGCGGCTGCCGTGCCCTCGACCTCATCGGTATCGGTACCGGGCTCGGTACCGATAATGAAGTTGCCGATGATACTGAAGATCTCGGCAACTCGGGCACGTGAGGACCCTGCAGGCTCGCAGGCCTCCTCCTCCTCCAGGCCGCTTACTGCGGCCCAGAAGAAGCGCCCTGCCACCGAGGGCGTGGGGGAGAAGAAGAAGAAGAAGAGAAAGGAGAAGTGGCACTCTTCACCAACGGTGGTGTGACCCCCGACTCCACCACCCACCCAGCCCGCCGAGGAACCTCAACCGATGGAGCTCCCTGAGGAAGAGGAGCCTCCGAAGGAACAGGAAATCCTCGAGGTGTCGGACGAGGAGCAGGTCGTGCAGGCCTCGCCCCCTCAGCCGCCCGAGCTGATCGCGGAGATCACTCTGCCAAGTCGCCGTCCACCCTCGGCAGAACGCCGAGAGGAGGCTGTGGTCAGGCAGCGCCCAGCCTCTCGACGCGACGAGTCCCGCTCGCTGGAGCAGCAGGCCAGGCCTCCATCCCCACGATATCGGGAGATGCGCCTGGAGAGACGTCGCTCGGGCGAGAGCGCCTACTCTCCTGCCTACCTAGGAAGGTAAGCCCAGGAGCAGGTGTGGCACGAGCCGGCCGGCTCATACTATTCTTACTCGCCATCATACAGGGACCGGTACCATCCCAATCCAAGGTACTGGTCACCTCGTCGCCGGTCTCGCTCGCCACCGCGGGAGGCTCACTACCCCCGCTATGAAAGATCACCGCTGCGTCGTTCGCCGAGTCACTGTCGGTCCCGGGAGCCCTCACCCCGCTACAGGGCTGTTTCTCCACCCCCGCGGACGACAGCCACAGCTACCCGCCCGACGCCACAGCCCACCGTGGCCCAGCTGGCGGTAGCTGCAACTTCTACCACGCAAGCGGCACACCGTCCTAGGCCCGCGGTCGTGCCCCTGCAGGTGACTCCGATACCAGCTACGACATCAGCCGCACCGGTACCGACACAGCCTGCAGCTCCAACTGTCACCCTGGCACCTCCGGCCCGTAGGCCGGCCGAGGAGGAGGAGGTGGAGAGGTTGCCATCACCATCCGGCGACTCTTACGACTTGGACTCTGACTCTGCTGAGTCCACCCCTTCTTCTCACGAATCCCCACCGCTGGGGTTCAGGGAGCCAGGCCCAGAGTCTGCACCGGAGGACATACGCCAGTTTTCTGCGATCCTCCTTCAGATGGCCACAGCCCTTGGCCTCAAGGTGGCCGAACCTGCTCCACAAGCCCAGGACCCGGTCTTCCAGTACTTGGAAGCCCGCCCACTATCGACCGCACCACTGCCGTTCCTACCAACCCTGGTGGAAGCGTTGAAGCAGCCGTGGGCGAAGCTGGCGTCAGCACAGCCTATCCCACATAGGCTAGAGCATCTCTAGAGGACCCAGAAGGAGAACGCAGAGTTCCTCTTCAGTCATCCTGTACCGAACTCTATTGTGGTCGAGTCGGCTCAAACGAAAGGAAGCAATCGGGTGCGTACCACTCCTCCGGACCGTGAAGGACGGAAGCTCAATGCCTTCAGCCGAAGGTTCTATTCGGCATCATCCCTGGTGGCCAGGACGGTGAACACGATGGCATGCCTCGCGGCCTACCATCGGAACCTCTTTAACCAACTCGCTCCACTCCTTGCTGACCTGCCGGAGGAGTCACGCACCTCAGCCACACAGATCTTTGGCGAGGCCGTTGCAGTGGCTACACAGCAGATCTCCACCTCGAGGCACACCGTGGAGGCTACCTCGAGGGTGATGGTCAGTGCTGTAGCCCTCCGACGCCACACGTGGCTCCAGTCCTCTGGGCTTCAGGAGGACAGCCGTCAACGGATTGAAGACCTTCCGTTCGACGGTGAAGGGCTCTTCTACACCTCCACTGACGAGGCCATGGATCACCTCGTCAAGGCCCGGCTGACAGCGAAGAAGATGGGCATCAACCAGCCTGCCCAGTCTTGCCGCTCTTTCCAGCCGAGGCCTACGTGGAGAAGGTCCTCCTCATCATCGGCGTACCAGCCGTGGTCCCCACGGTCGACTACGTCGAGGCCGTCGACGACTTGCCGGTGTTGGCCCTCCATGCCTGGAGGATATCGCCCTAGACAACCCGGCCATCGGGAACATCTTGACCGTGGCCAGGAAGGAGTCCACGTGAAGGAACTACCACTACAAGTGGCAGCGCTTTGTGGACTTCGCCGAGGAATGTCGAGAGCCGGTATCGCCTGTCACCCTGCGTACCGTGCTCCACTTTCTCCTTCATCTCCGGCAACAGGGCCTGGCCTTCCCGCTGCTCAAAGTCTACCTCACCGCGATCGTGGCATACCAGCCGCCACGATCCCCATCGGCCGCGCTCTTCAGGGACGGTACCGTCAAGCAGTTCCTGTAGGGCCTGCAGCACCTCTACCCGCCGGTATCGCCGCCGCTACCGCCGTGGTCGCTGTCATTGGTGCTGTCCCAGCTGACAAGGCCGCCCTTCGAGCCCATGGCCACGACGGACAACAGGCTGCTCGCGATGAAGACCGCGTTCCTAGTGGCCGTCACCTCTGCCAGGCGGGCGGGAGAGTTGACGGCGCTACGGTGCGATGAACCATACTTGGTCTTTGATCGGGACAAGGTGGTCCTCCGGCCTGACATCTCCTTCCTGCCGAAGGTGGTGTCCAGCTTCCATCTGAGCCAGGACATCATCCTGCCAGCCTTCTACCCTGACCCGACTACACCTCTGGAGCGGTCCCTCCACTCCCTGGACGTTCGTCGGGCGCTGGCCTTTTACAAAGACAGGACTGCAACCTACAGACAGACACCCCACCTGTTTGTCTGTTATGGCAGGCGCCGGAGAGGCCACAAGGTATCCACCCAGCGCTTCTCCAAGTGGGTGGTACTGACTATTCACCTGGCGTACGAGCTTGCCAAGAAGCCTCTGCCAGACCTGCTTTGGGCCCATTCCACCAGGGCCGTGGCAACATCTGCTGCCCTCCTGCGAGGCGTCGACCTGTCGGAACTCTGTCGTGTGGCGACCTGGTCCCAGCCATCAACCTTCGTGCGCCACTACAGGCTCGACTGCCGTTCCAGGAGAGATGCCCGGTTTGGACGTGCTGTGCTGTCTTCTGTGCTCTAGGATCTGGGACCTGACCCACCATCCTACTGGTAAGCTACACAGTCTCCTAATGTATGAGGCACAGAGACCACAAAGAAGAAGAACAGGTTGCTTACCTGTAACTGTGGTTCTTCGAGTGGTCATCTGTGCCCTCATACATCCCCGCCCTGCCTTCCCCTCTTTTTCAGGTCCCATCTGCTTCGGCGGACCAGAACTGAGGAGAGACCGTTAGTCAGCGGGAGGAGCATGCGCAGTACCGGCGTGGGGGAGGGGTTCCTGCCAAAACTAACGAGCTCTAGAATCTTCCGAACGCTACCACGCAGGCGCAAAAGCTCCTAATGTATGAGGGCACAGATGACCACTCGAAGAACCACAGTTACAGGTAAGCAACCTGTTCTTACTTTAATTGGTAGTTGTCAATATAACTTGATTTCTGGAAGTTGCTACCAATTCTCAGATAGATTGCAGATTCAGGCTATTACTTACTAAGTGCAACTTGGTATGTTAAATTAGTTACACTTTTGCTGGTTTTGCCTATTTTGCCAATAAGACAGGAGGTGTCTGTGGTGGGTTTATTTACAAAGAATAAGGGAAAGGGGCAGCTAGTGTGTTTTTGTTGTATATAGCTGCCCCTTTCCCCTATTCTTTGTAAATAAACCCATCTCTTTAATTTGGTTGTCAATGTGTCTTACTGCGAGAATTGCCTGGTACTATGTCTACTCCTGGACATTTGGTCACAGGCTACTGTTCAAAGTGTTTGTCTAAATTCTAGACTGAATGTGCTGGAGTAGCCCCTTGGTTCTTATAGCATTAACAATCTTGTGTAGGTCGAGGTTCCCCCTGACTCAAACTTAGTGGATGTTAGGAGTGGTAGCAATATTACCTTGCTGGGATGATGCCAGTAGGTACTATATTTTAACAGCAAGGAACAGATTCTTGAATTTTCTGCTTCAGGTACTCAAGTAACATGTCTAGCTTTGAATATTTTGGCATTAGTGGGTAGGAGGCACCACTTGCTCCTCCATTGCAGGTAGCAAAATGCCTTGATCCAGCTGTGGCATGATTTTTGGGTTGCCTTCCATGTGAAGAATAACAGTGTCATCGATATTAGAGAATAATCTAACAAAGGACTGAGATTATAGGCATCTATATGCACAAAGGTAGGAATCCTTTTTTTAAAAAAAAAGGCACAGGCAAAAAGAGCAAGCTGTGAAATAAGAGGCTGCTCTGTATTAGAAGAACTGTGAAATGTTATCTACCTTGAACAAAATTATACGTCCTAGCAGCTCATTCTTCTGAGCTACAGAAAAGGCATAGAAATGCTTTATAGGTTTGAATGGTGCTGTCAAACCACTCTGGTGGGTAAGCATTAAAGAATCTGGCAGTCCTTTTAAAATTATAATGGTACCGGCTACACTTTTTAATTGGGTGAATGACAAGGAATGAGGTACTCACATAAGAAATTAAATGGTGTTCCCCATTAGTATATGTGAACTTTTTAAATAACACCTGCTAATTTGGTTTTGCAGCAGCAATAGGCATGACTCAGAACTTGTTTAGGGCCTGGCTGGTTTGTGCCCATTCCATACCATCATGTACCACAAAGAAGGTGGGTCTGAGAACAAATTTCATATTAGGCCTCAAAACCCTTTTAGTCAGCCACATAATCTTCTAGCACACATTGAAACTAATGCCTTCCTTTTCCTGAAAAGCCCTACAGCTACTAGAAGTTTTAAGTGTAATGATATGTTCTGTTTCTTCTCCTCTCCCCATGCTGCAAACAACCAGACAGGAGGGATCAGGAATCGAAGGATCAAGAATCATTCAACCCTGATACTTGGAGCCAGGCCTTGAAACCTGGTAGTCTTACGCAACCCCAACTCACTTTTTGCAATGACTTCCTTGAATTCCTTCCCTGATATGACCCCAGGAATGATGCAATGAGACAACATTGCCATGGAGTGTAACAGGAGAGGTTGAGAAACAAGAGAAAAATGCACTTGACTTAAAGCCGGCATCAACCAAGTTAAGGGCTGTCTTGAAAGACTAAAGCTGTTTCAACAGGCCAGACTAGAATAGTGACAACAACTTAGTGTTTGTTTCCAAATACAGGAGACAGAACAAAAGCCACTGCCTGGAGAATAATATATTGTGAGTTTGGCTATGATGATCACTGATCGGAGACACTAACTACAGAAGAACCTTTATGATCCCCTTCATAATTATTATGAGATACTTTTCCTTCTGGACCAGGAACCAGTCTTTATAAAGTGACACCCTCAAAACTAAAAACAAGGAAAAAGAACCAGTTTGGAGTCAGTTTGTTATCTTAATTTGGGGAAAGGTAAAGATGGAGTTTCTAACTGCAGTAGGGTTAATGACTTATAGGGAGGACAGACAGTTTGCCTGTTAGGAAATATGATGCATAGTTAATAGATTTGCTCTGATCTCTAAGAGTACCTGCTTGTCCCTTGCATGTTCTTATGTAGTTCTAATACATCAAATATCACAAAGAGCCATAAATCTCCAGTGTGCTCCTTTTCAAAGAAATCTAAAGCCTGCAGCCATTGCACCACTCTGGAAAGCAGGGAGTGCATAGCAACAATGTCACCTTATAGTAATTCCTTTTGCTCTTTTTCAGGGTGACCTGTGGCAGCCAGTATCTTTATTTCACTTGGGCGGGGAATCTGTATTAATCTGGACTTAAACACTAGAAGGTCTGAACTTGAAGAAAGCCATCCATAATATTGATCATGTGTTGGTGATAGCATCCAGCGCCTTGGATACCACCTTTAAAAGTTTTGACTAAAACCTAAAGCAGACTCATTACTCCACTGACACGGCAGCCACCAGTGACTACAGAGGCTGGTCTTCCAAGACAGACTGGTTTGTACTGATTCTTTTCACTGTAACAGAAGGTTATAATTGAGCAGTTTAATTCTGTAAGTTATGGTACAGTAATGTAAGTACTATTCCATGACGAGTAATGACTAAGCCTGTCTTTTTTGCCAGAAGATTACACCCTAGCCTGGGCCACTGGCATGCACTGATGCCAGTGTCTAGACAGAAGCCTGAGCAGACCTCAACTTCCTTGTTGTTCCTCCTCACCTCAGTAATATACATGTTATACAATCAAGCTGTGCCTTGATAAGGGCAGGGAAGGAGTAATGCTGAAACAGGAACACATCGTAGTATGGACTAATACAGTGTTCTGACTTATTGACTACTTTGGATGGGATTTCTTCATGTACTTTTTCCAGTACGTGCTTCAAAGGCTCTTCCCCTTTTACACCTAGTATTAACAGAAACTTTGTCTTTCATGACTCAGCTGTGTTCTTTTTCTGGTCCATCTTATTTTTCTTTCCACCAGAAGACTTTTTACCTTATGATGGAGCTTTCTTTCCAGCTGTTGCCTAGTTGGAGCACGTTGCCATTCAATGACACAAGGCTCATCATAGGTTATGTCAGCTGCTTGCTATAGAGCAGAGCTTGGAAAAGGTACTCTTTGGGACTACAGCTCATCACCAAGCTGATATAGCATAGAGGGAGATCAGCAATGCTACAATAATTATTAAGTGTTCAGTGATGGTTTTCCTGCTTTTGCCTACAGCTGTTATTCAGCAAGACATTTGAAGAGAATTTGGTTGTACTCAGCTGATTCTCCCCTTCCCCTTTTATCTAGAGTCATGTCATATTTGACTATACAGAGGACAGCCCTCTGAAGTTGTTCATATTTGAACAATTCTCCTGTCCAGCTTCAATAAAGAGATAAAGAATGCTAATACCAAGACCTCTGAATTTACCTGTTAGCACTGGACAAGCAGGCATGCAGGCCATAGCCACAGTTTTTCCCACTACGCTAGAGATAACTATGTAAATTAGTAATTGTATAAATATGGAGTACGAATAAATCAGCATATACAAACTTTATGCATATCTGTGCCCTCTTTTGTTCTTTTTTTTTGTCACTGATGCATTTCCTCACTGAAGCCTAAATGACCCGCCTACTTTCATCTGCCATCAGTTCTTGGTAGTTCAGGCAACTCATACTTGGCTGTTCCTCAAATGCTTCCTAAATCATTTTGTGGATAGCATCTTTATACAATCTTATTCTTCAATGTGTTAATATAGGATTGCTTCTTCCCCGCAATTTCTGCTCTGTGTGTGCATTTATCTAAAAGCATGGTTTGTTGATGAGCTACCAAATATATACTGCCAAGACTAACTAGTGTCTCTTCAAGCCTCTGCTCCTACCAGTCTTAGCATGCACCTCATGCCTTGAGAGGAATCAGTGGCACTAGTTAACATGAGAGTTTGAGGCATTCCTTTTATGGGAGTACATTAAGATAACTTATGACATAATACATTTCACATATACATTTTGTACTATTGCCAGGATAGCACATAATCTCATAACAGTAAGATATTTTACATGAAGTTTAAATTACTTAGTACATTAAAGCCCCGATATCTGCAACTAAGTAGATCTACTTTAATATTGTTTTTGGAAATTCTTTCTTCTCCAAGGAAGGGTGTGGATTCCCCAAACCCACAAGTTAAAAACAAGCAAAGTGTCTGTTGAATATACATTAAATAAATGCTCGACATGCATGTTTGCTTGTTTTTAACCTGCAGTAATGGAGAGTCAGCAGTCTTCCCTGGGGCAAAAAAGAATTGCCAAAAACAACATTAAATTTATAGTAGAAACTGTACCAGGAAACTGTGGAAATAAATCAACAGCATTTTGTAAGACTCAAAGTGCCACATTTTCTGGAATACATTGAATGAGATCTTGTGCTCTTTCAGTTTGTCAACACTATGGATAACAGCTGTTCTCCAAACCTCAAACTATGCGGCCTTCAATTTCCCCAGCTTGGTGGAACACATAGGTACTTACATGCACACTGACTGGAACAAATCAGGGAGAAATCTCAAGTTACCTTCAAGATTGTAACTATTACTGTAGCTGTGTGGTTCAACTACACAGACGCATTATCTTTGACTAGTGATCACGTATCGTTCACATTTTCCCAGCATTGCATGAGCCAAATTATTTCAGTCTGTCTCCTGGAGATATTTGAAAGCTGCTTATTATGTTGAAGTAAATCAGAATGTGTTTCTTGCTTGTCGCAAAATCCGCATATTTTCCCTTAAGGCCATATTTCTATCGAAGGAAACGTCATTGCTAAGTACATAAATAACAGGCACTAGAGTAACGTTATACTTCATTTACATCCAAAGACTTGTTGGCTTTGTATTGAATATAAATGTCATGGGCAGCTGGTAACAACAAATGTAATTTTTTCACCTTAGAGTCACGCCATTTGGTTGTTTTTTTTAAGCAAAAAAAATCAGGGCTATGAATTCCCTGATAAGCAATATGAGTGCTCAAAAACTTATCTTTTCTTAAAAGCAATGAATGCCAAAAAAGACCACTTCTTTCCATACTTTTTGTACCTAAATGCCAAACCATATCTTCAGTTTCATTTTATATTGCAATTTGGGCATTGCGCGTACATTTTCTGCTCCAGTAAAGCTATATATCTAGCCAAATTGTTGTTGTTATTTTTATAGCACTAGCATCCTAGCTGAGAGCCAGCTTGATATAATGGTTTGAGCTTTGGACTATATGACTCTGGAGTCCAAGGTTCAAATCCCTGCTCAACTATGGAAACCCACTGTGTGACTTTGGGCAAGTCACACTCTCTCAGCCTCAGAGGAAGGCAAAGGCACATCCTCTCTGAACAAATATTGCCAAGAAAACCTTGTGATAGGTTCACCTTATGATTGTCTTTAAGTCTGAATGACTTGAAGACGCACAAGAACAAGTCTTAGCTGCAGTCATGGCATAGCTGTTTCCTTTGCCTGATTTAATACATTAGGACAGAATAGTGCAATGTTGCAGTAGTACTGAATAAATGCTAATTTAGTGGACACTTTGCACAGAAATGATTTTCCACCTCAGTTTTCTCTGCTTTCCAGAGGAAGTAGGGAGTATGTGTTAAAGCTGCACACACAGAGAGAACACTTTTTAATTGTTTGTATATCGCAGTATACAGGTGTGAAAACAGGTACAGTGGAACCCAAACAGCATATACTGTACGTTTGTGTCAGTGACTATCCATACTGAGACCCATCCTATAGTCTTCCACAGTCCCTCCCTCCCACTTGGTCTCCTTAAGTCCAGTTCTACATATTTTTACTCAGAAATTGGACTGAGTTTGGTATATTAATTCCACTTAGAAATATATAGTATTACAGCTTTTCTCCCCTCCCCTGAGACATCTCTTTTCTGTTTCTCTTTCATACAGTACCTGGCATGATGAGGGACTGGTGCTTGCAATGAACAATAGCAGCAACAATCAATTCTTTCAGGAGACAAAGGACCTTGCCTGGCACAATGTGACCACTGGATTCAGCACTGTCTGCCACACTGAATACATCTTCTTTGGTCCAGTTCTTTAGATGAGATCCATCCTTGGGCACTCTGAAACTGCAAGGCCTTGGCATTTGGTACTTCCCATGATCAACTTTCTCAGAGTTGCTCTGTTCCCCTGAACACTCCTGAATCAAGAGGTCATCAGCATCAATACACAAGGGAACCTGCATGGTTACTTCATCCTCTGCAGCACAGAGGGCAAACTCTAAGGCTTCCAGGTTTCTTGAATAGTCCACTGTAAACCTGGGATCCATGGCATTGACTCTTTCCAATACAATCAACAAAGTGTTTTCTGCCTTCTGAAAATGCTGCACTCTCTGACTTTCACGGGACAGGATCACCTGAAGGTAGCTAGACCAGTGAGGGTTTTTTGCCGCCATTGTTGGCAAGAGGCAAAGAATTAATCCCTCCTGAGTGTTTCTTTGCTGTTCTCGTGCAGGCTGTCTTTGAGAGAGACAAAACATTGATGCAGCTGTGTATACACAAAACTATGCCTCCAGGTGGGAGGGGAAAGGCAACGCAAAAAGGGTTGGAGCAGGGAGGAGCAGCATACAGAATGAAATTCCACTGAAGCATTAATAAACCTAGTATTTTCCTGTTACATAGTTGATAGAGTGCCAAGCTATTTTAAAGCAGTCATTGTAAAACTGGTTAAGTTCAGATGAGCCAACTCAGACATCCAGTTGTCTGGCTACTTATTCTGGCACCATGGACCCATCCCACCCAACAAACATTAAAAACTGGGCTAACTGGTATAAGTCTACATGGTCCATCCATACTAAAATGTGGCTAAATCCTCATCAGGTAGAGAGCTTACTCAGAGGTGTCACTGACTGAAACTGGCTAAAATTTATTGCTTGCAACCGTTAATAAAACCTAGTAAATATTTAAAAACTAAGGCAAGGCAAGGCCATTCACGACTACTATTACTGTTGCTGGGAGCCATCTCCCAAATCCAATGGAAAGTAACCTATGTGAGCAGAGACTGTAATTACCACCACTGGCGGCACATACAAATACATTCCCATTATCCTTTCTCAGTTAAATCCCTTAGTTGCATTATTTATTTAGAATGCATGTACCAGTAGTATTTACAAAATAATTTCAAACCCATTTGTGATATATAAATTTGTACAGAAACACTCCAAATTTAAAGCAAAAGTGAAAGAAATCAAAACTGAGGCAAGTACAATTATATTTCAGCTAATAAACTAGGTGGGGTCCTAGGCATTACTTCTTTAATAGAAAATTTGGTACCAAAGGCAAATGTAACATGAAAAGCATAGGGATAAAAAAAAAGCAGCAGCTCAACGCGTTTCAGCAAACATGTTAAGCAAAGCTCACAATATGCAAATATAAAATTAAACAACCAGATCTGGTAAGCCTGGCATAACTAAACAGAAACATTGTGAACCTTTTGGAGATGGTTTGAAGGCTTCTTCCAAAATGCATCTGGCAATGATTTTTTTTTTCCACCAGCTTCCATCTTTCTTATGATTTCCATTTTGTTGGCCAAACTCAGAGATCTATGGGGTTTTTGTTTGATCTGCTAGGGACAGCTGGTGAGACAGGCTATCTGCTTTGCCCTTCTCTCTCTCTCTCTCTTTTTTCTGTTCATGCATGATCGCTACGGGATTCTCAAGGCAGCTGCTATTTACTTGGCCTGTGATAGGCAGGCACACATGTCTGCAATAGTATTGCTAAATTAGAACTACATTTCTAAGACCCTTTGTTAATGGAGGTATGCTTGCACTACTGCAAGTCTGTTTGTCCAGCCTTCATCCTCCTCTCAGTGCTGATGCTACTAAAAAACTTCCAGTAAGATAGAAGACCAGGAGGAAAGTACAGCTGAGTAGGCATAAAAAGACTTTACCAAAAAAAAGAGCTTCTTTGTAGGAGGCTTTCTTAACTGATGCATGCCTATACCTTTCATTTATCTGCAACATCAGCTATTAATATATGCTGCCAATATTTCCAAACTCTATCGTTTTGAATCTGATTTCTCTACAAGACATATTAATGCATAGCCAAAACAGTAAGATCTTCTGCCTGTTGAATGATGGACAATGAATGTTTATCTTTTCAAGCTTTGCAACAGTAAAAATATGCAGGGGCCACAACACTGACCCTTAGATAAATTCTACAACACAGGAATGTAATTTAAGAGAGCATGTGCATCTACAAATACCAAAGTTTTTTTAAAAAAATTAATAAACTGTAACACATCCAACCAGAGGGGCGTAACCACTGAAAACGCCCACATCATATGTCACAGGGAAGCATTATGTGCATTATGTCAGCAACATTAGTTGCAGCAGGCAGGTTCCTTCTTAAAAGGGATAATGGTGTCCAACAAACTCAAAATATCAATTTTTGCTGGAACAAAACTTTAGGCCTGAAGAAGTTTTCAATATTGAAACTAAGGTTGTTTTCTTTTGATTATATTTGTACAAGACAATCTAATTCATTGTTCCATTCAACTTTTACTTTGTTAACATCATAGTGCTTTCCAACATTTATAAAATACCTTTGTTAGTTTCACTTTCTCTGAAGATATTATAATATAATGTTTCCAACACAGCAGGGGTAGCTGAGGCACTCAGAGCTGATGGTCCATATAGAGATACTAAATTATAATTTAGTATACATATAAATTATAAATTACTAGTGTATATACCCAGCATTGCCCGGGATTTTATTTGCTCATAGGTATTACTTGTTAGAAAGATTTGAGATCCTGTGTCACAAATTCCTCAAACTGTCTTGTCCAATACCTGTAATTTTGCCCATATTCCCCAATCCAATCTATATTCAGAGTTATTAATATAGAGAGGGATGGAATACACTGCCCTCTTCCTTACTGCTAGGCCTCATCTCCATAGCAACTGGCGTATGCTAAACAGACACAGTGAGCCCCAAGAGCTCTCTGGCTGGGAATTGTAAAGGCCCCTCCTTAAACTGCCAACTCCAGGATTCCACAGAATCTTCTTTGACAGCCAATCCTATGAAGTCTTGCTTGACACAGTCAATCATATGAGGTCTTCGCCTGATGCAGACAAACAAACTTTGACTTTTATATATTAGATAAATATGGCCACAGTGAACCCACTGGTAAAGGATAGATAGACGGCAATATTGAAAAGGTCAAAAATTCTTGGTCTAGACCTATTAATCGATTCAAAATATAAATCCAGCAGTCAATCCATTTCTTCCCTAATTAGAGTTGTCTCACAAACTTCAAACTGAGATTGTTCCATAGAGTTAGGCCCTTTCCGCACCTTACCTTTTTCCAGCGCTGGGGTGCGGGGATCGTGTGAGCAGCCTCCGGTGAGAGGCTCTCACGTCTGAGGTCCTTCGGCTCCACACGAGCTGCCTGCTCACACAAGAGCCCCTCCTCTTCCTTCTGCAGTGCAGCCTGGGACTTTCCCAGGCTGTGCTGGGGCAGGAAGCATGACCGGCGTGGCTCCAGAGGCTCTGCATGCCAGGTAAGTGCACACAGAGCCCGGGAGCAATGAACGATCATGCACCATTTTTGGCTTCTAGCCAAAAATGAAAAAGTACACGATCAGTGCCTTCCGGCCCCTGGAGCAACGCGCGATTGTGAGTGCACCATGCAGATCACTCCTCACAATCGCACGACACTCCAGGCGCTCTTTCGCATGGAAAATGCTGTGCGAAAAGGGCCTTAGTTTAACAGGACTAAACAGGTCAAATTGCAACATCCAGGCAGCAGATATAGCAGAGAGTGTCATCCTTTTCCTTCTTAAGTAGACAGAATTCAACAACCTCCATCCTAAAAGAGGTTCCATACGAGTTGATTCTAAAATTGCCCAAGGATGAATGTTTGAATTAAGCTGAATTAAGCTGTGTTTGCTAGTTATTTCTGTGAGTCAGAATATATGCCTTATGATGTAAACTCAAAGCTTGGAAATTAAATCTACTTTCTGAAAACAGGCATTGCACCTTATTACATAAAAAACAAAGACCTGCATACAATTTTTCTAAAGATAGTATTAATTTTCTGAAAATAAATTTGAGGGATATGTAGTGAAATAACTTGAGGAACATATAGTATCCATGGTAAAGCATTCGTTTCATGTATGTTAAAATTATCCCAAATACTTAATCTGAGTGATGTCCTTCTAGCCAAAGCCAGAGATATTTCAGCAAGCAATACAAACAAATTCAGTTTAATCATTTGAGTAATATCTTAAGGAACCCATAAGCCCAAATACCTAATTGTTTCTGGACAACAGTGAAACGACCAAATGGCAAACAGCCCAGAAGTAGTATTAACCCCAACAGGAATCTCAGATTTAGACCATTTAACAAAATAGCCCAAAAGGGTTGAAGCTATAAATTGATTGTATTGACTGTGGTAAGGGAGAGTCTGGACTAGAAATAAACAACTAAAGATCATCAATTGTTAACTGCCATCAAGTCAACTTCATCTTGTGGTGACCCTATAAATGAGAAACTTCCAAGTAACCCTCTCATCAAAAGCTCTGCTTAGGTCTTGCAGACTCAGGGCCATGGTCTTGATTGAATCTGCCCAATTCTAATGTGGTCTTCCCCTTTTCCTACTGCCTTCTACCTTACCAAACATTATTATCTTTTCTAATGAATCATGTCTTCCCGTGATATGTCCAAAGTATGACTGTCTCAGTCTAATGATCTTGGCTTCTGTGGATATTCCAGGCTTGATTTCCTCTAAGACCCATTTGTTTGTATTTTTAGCAGTTCATGGTACCACAGAACTTTTCTCCAGCACCACATTTCAATTGAGTTGATTTTTCTTCCTGATTTCTTCATTGTCCAGCTTTCACAACCAGACATAGAAATTGGAAATATGATGGCATGGACAATCCGAACTTTAGTATTCAATGATATATTCTTGCACTTCAGGATCTTGCTTAGCTCCTTCATTGCTGCCCTTCCAACTACAGTCAGCCCTCTACATTTGCGGGTTTCACTTTTGCAGATTTGATTATTCACAGATTATTTGCTGTCACCTCTGCTGCCTCCCTATGCCATTTTTAATAGACATTGCAAGCCTCGTGAGACTGAGAAAGTGCGAATGAGGCTAGTGTCCCCATTAAAAATGGTGTGGGGCAGCAGTGGAGGTGGCAATAAGCCCCACTAGCCACCCATTCTGTCTTGTGAAGGAACTTTGATGCCTCAAAGGAATCTACAGTAGGTTGAATATGGTGATCATTCTTTTTTGTGTGTTAAATACAGATTGAGAGGGTCTAGAGTTATTCATGGTTTTTCCACTTTCATGGGGATCTTGTGCCCCTAACCCTAGCAAATGTGGAGGGATGACTGTACTAGTTCTCTGATATCTTGGCTCCCATCTCAATTCTGACTGTCCATTATGACTGTTGCCTTTTAATTTTGCTTCTCATCTGTCCTTAACTGCTTGAGGAGTTTCATCTGTCATCCATTGAAATTTCTCTTTTTTGGGGGGGGGGGTTGGATGCATATAGTGCCTCTTTGCATTTCTCCCTGACAACATTCCTTTGGTTGCTTGAAGAATGTGTTTGCAATGAACAAACTGTTGGCCTCACAAAATTCTGTCAGTTGCTCTCCTGCTTCATTTTCTGATCCTGGGCCAATTTTTTCTACAATCTTTGATTCTGCTATGTTTCCCGCCTTTTGCATTTCAATCGGTTATGATTAACAAAAAGTCCTGTGATCCATTTTCTCCTGGACTGCAGCATAGAATCCTTCAGTTTCTTCTTCTTCTGCATCTGTTGCTGGAGCATAAACTTGGATTATGGTCATATTGATGGGTTTTCCCTGAAATCTTTTTGATGTTATTCAGTCAGACTTTGAATTACATCCTTTGACTATTTTTGCAACATCTCTCCTAACTGTAAATACCACCCCACTTCTTCTTAGATCTTCATTTCCTGAGTAAAGCACTGTGTAATGATCTGATTCAAAATATTTAATTCCTGTCCGATTACTCTCTCTAAAAACTGCAATATTTATACATTCTATTTCTTGTTTCACTGTGTCTAGCTTCTCCTGGTTCATGCTTTTTACATTCCATGTTCCTATAATTTGTCTCACACTCAAGTGGTGGGGGGGACACCTTTGCTGCCCTCCTACGAAGAAGGGACCAGGCAATCACTGTAATGAGGAGGGGGCAGGGTTTGCAGACCTCTTTTAGGGCAGCACTGCCCCTTACTCGATCTCTTTGTTTGCTAGCTCCTTGGACTGATGGCAACGGCAGCATGGTCGGCTGTTTACAAGTCTCAGAGCTATGATGGCGGATCAAAAGGAAGCTGCGAGGTTTGGGTGTGGCTGCGCAGCCACACCTCACATCACCAGTGGGGCCGGCTAGAGGAAGGCATGGGACTCTGGGTTTGCCCCGCTCATTCTTTTCTTCATTTTCCTTTTGGGCTTTGTCACTTCGTTTCACCTTCATTTCTGGTGTTGTTGGCAGGGGCTTTGGGGAGCGGCTGGGGTTTGGGTTTCCCCCCTCCCCTTTTCCCCTCCCTCTGGCTCCCCTTTTGGTCCTGTTGCTTCATTACCTCTTTTCTCCTACTCCACACTTGTTTGCTAGCAGAGGGGCTTCAGAGAGAGTAAGGAATTAGGTTTTCTTCCTCCCTATCACTTTTCCTCTCTTTAGAGTCAACTGAAGATTTAAGTTAGAATCGTTCCCCCTTTCCCCATTTCTGGTATTGGGGGGGGGGGGTTTTTGGGGAGGGCCTGAGTGTTCCCCCTCCTTTCCCTCTCCATGAGTACTGAAGTTTTGGGTCTTCAAACCCTCAAGCAGTCAAGGTGGCTCAGTGGAAAAGGGTTTGGAACAAAGAGCGAATGTACTGGGGTGATCCCAGCCTTGGGCTCCCCCCTTCCCCTTTTTTTTGGTGGGGTTTCTAGTTACAGCCAACTTGGTCAAGCATGTGTTAGCAGGGGGAGGGGCTACCTTTATTGCTTTGTTCCACCTTCCCGTTCTGGTGTTGGGGGCGGCATTTTTGGAGAAGGGCGCAAAACTTTTGGCTCCCCCCTCCCTTCCCTCTCCATCAAGTTTCTGAAGACTTAGGTCTTCCAACCCTAAGCAGTCAAAGTGGCTCAGTGGAAAATTTGAACAAGGCGAATGTACTGGGTTGATCCCAGCTTGGGCTTTGCCCCCCTTTGTTTGGTGGGGTATCTTTTACACCCAATTGGTCAAGCATGTTTTGGCGGGGAGGAGGGGCTAGCTCTCCTGTTTCCTGTTCTATTATTTTTGGGGACTTTATTTTATTTTAATTTTATTTTTTTTTATTTATTTTTTTCCCTTTTTCCTTTTCTCCTTCTCATTGTTTGTTGTCAGTTACCTGCCCATGTGGTTTAAGAATATTTTGGGAAACAACAAGCAATACATAAATGTTCAAATAATCCCTATAGTAAAATGAAATGCTGGTATTTTAGAGGGAGAAATTAATTAACACAAAGGTATACATTATAATTGGCTGGTAGCAGGAAGTGAAGGAAGGGGAGACAGTGCATGCACGGGCACACACATGCACACACACATGTGACGAACAAATAAATAGGTAAAGTAGACCCTAGCCTAAGGAATACAGGTGAAGAGTGGCTGGCATCAAAATATTGGCAGTCTGAAGCATAATCAAGTTCTAACTTACACTGACAAACTGGTTTAGGGGCAGCAAGGATCCTGCCAAGTAGAAAGTTACTGGTTCAAACCTTACCACCCCTGTTAAGAAAGCTGGGGCAGACCCCCCTTTTTCTGGTTTAATAAATATTCATCTGGCACCTCTGCCTTTCGGGAGCATCCCAGGCAACATAAGGACAAACCAAATGCTAAATTGCCACATAGCTTTGGAGAGTTTCTCAAATTTAATCATGATGAAAACAAGCTAGTTATTCAGTGTCAATATTTAGTGCCTAGCTGGCATAGGGCTCCTGAAGCTTCTAAAGGCTTTCTGCAAGAAAGCCAAAAAAATTTTTCGAGCACCTCTAGGTGACTATAGTTGAAATAGCACCAGTTATTGAGACTACTTAAAAGAACAGTAGCAGTGGCATCATTAGCAGTGCACCAAGTAGAATGTAAGGCACATTAGTTTAACCACATAACCTCATGGACATCTTAATTATAGGGGTACTCAGGAATTCTGGTTTAATTTGTAGTTAGAAAGGAAGGTTAGGAAATACATTTATTGATGTGAAAACAGCTCTGTATTGGCTCAACAGGGGAGCATGCCAGCACTGATCATGTGCTATGTATAATCCCTGATCATGCTGCACTGTTGGATAGATGGTAAGGTTCCCACCACCACTTTGGCATGGTATATTCTGCCCTATTTGCATCACCCGGGTTAGAATCAGGTTTAAAGCTAATCAGCATTTCAATACAGAAACTGGAAAAAATGGATGCTTCCAGATAATATTTGTCATCACCCAAACTAATGTTTAAAGCTGTCATTCAGGGATAGTCAGTTTTTTGAATTGGGATTTCAGATTAAATGGGCAAGAAACTACAGATGAGAATGCAGGGCAGAGGGAAGAAGCACGTACTATCAAATCTCGACAGCTCATATCCATAGAAGGCCAATCCAATATTGAGAAGCATTTTAAAGTATAGGCACAGTGCACAAGGAAATACTTTGATTCCACTTTTACCACCACACTTCTAGTCTTTAGACTCCTGGGTGTTTAGTTTGGTGTGGTAATTAGAATTCTTTCCCCACAAAACAAAACAAAACAGAACAAAAACAAAAACAAAAAAACAAAAAAAAAGTTCAGGATCTCAGGTCAAGGGTGGCTTATTTCATGGGTAGGCGCTAGGCTACCCTTAAGGAATTCAGGAGCTCATGGGCACCCGAATTTGCCTGCCGGGTGGTGGCGCCTGGCAGAGCGTTCCTCCGGAGCCTGTGCAACCCCATGAAGGGCATCACCCAAACCACATCACAGAATTAGGATTACCAGAGGGATTAAACTGGATTTAGGAGTGGGGCAGGATCCTGGCTGACTTCAATGGAAATCAAGGTCAGGATGGGGGAAAAAATCAGAGATGGCCTGAGAGTTGGGCAGAGGAAGGCCTCACAGCTGGCACGTGGGTTAGCAAAGGCCTCAGTCCACTTTTGGAGTGACAATTTGTCACGGTGAAGGGGTTTAGCCCCTCTTCTCTAGGTCACAGCACGTCATGCGCTTGGTGCGGGCTTCCATGCTTCAACGTTTCCGTTTAACATAGTCTTCACAGTTGTACACGTTGCTGGTGTGGATAATTCCCCGGCTGATTTTCTCTCTTGTATGCAGATAGAATGTTTCAGAGAGTTGGCAGCAGATGCTGCCATCCTCCCAGAACCGATGCCCTTCGATCTGTGGAAGCTTGGCGGGGTAAGGTAGCACAGATCATCGGTGGGCCAATTGCGCCTAGCACCAGAAAGAGCTACAATGGCCTCTAGGGATTTTACTGGCTTTTGGGAAAACTAAAGGATTACAGGTCACATGGCCACTCCCAGTGGACCGCATTTGCAGTTCTGCTTGTCCCTTAAGGGAAAGGAAACCTCTCCCCTCCAGTAGATCCCGCACATCCGCCCCGGCCTTTTGGTTCAAGGCAGAGGCTTCCAGGATCCCACCAGCGATTTTATTCGCAAATTCATCGAAGGGTGGGTAGGCAAAAAAGGATGGCCCAAGATGATAGGCATCTACTTTCTCCTGGCATTCTGAAGGGTTTGGGCAACATGGGGAGTCTTGTGCTCTTCTGCATATGAAGCTCTCTTGCTTTACCAGCAGCTCTCACTGCGATTTTTGGCGCATTGAGGGTAAGTGAGTTTGGGTTTTTCAGAGCAAGGGAGACAGGTCTGGCAGGGCCCTACAGTTTCAGGACCTGACCTGGGGCGAGCGGGATTTTTGCTTCACATAAAGAGATTGGAAACTGATCAGGCCAGGCAGGGCACGGGGGTTTACTTGGCAGAATTTTTTGATGCCGTTTTATGCTCTGTCAGGGTGCTGAGGGCTTACGTAGGCAACCGGGGACACTTTGGGGCCTCTGTTTTGTCATGCTGCTACAACCCTGCTCACTAGGTACCAATTCTGGGCCATCACAAAAAAAAAAAAAGAGGGGGGAGGGCTTGACCTTCTAGGCCTACAAGGTACTAAATTTGGTACACATTCATTTCGCACAGGCAGAGCTTCCACTGCAGCTTTGATGGCATGAATACTGACAAAATCCAGAGGATTGGGAGATGGAAGTCCACGGCGTACCGGCGCTATGTCAGGCCAAATCACCAGTTACAATGTGTTTGGTTTCATTTCAGATCATTCTGTTCTTGGGGAGGCGAGTGCTGATCTGTGGTCACAGTTTCATCTTTTGGGCAGAGCGGCAGGCTTGTGATGGCCATTTTGGCCCGCATTTGGGATTGGGTGACCAAGCCTTGCTCCAATGGATTGGCAAGAGAGGCCTTCGCTGGCATGGCTTGTTGCCTACGCTGTTTGGGGAGTGCCGTGGGCCTCCGCCGATGTGTTGGTCATTCACCTGGGTGGTAATGCCTTGGTCACAGTTTCATCTTTGGGCAAGCAAGGCTCGTGATGGCCATTTTGGCACGCATTTGGGATTTAGTGACCAAGCTTCGCTCCAATGGCTTGGCAAGAGAGGCTTTCGCTGGCATGGCTTGTTGCCTACGCTGTTTGGGGAGTGCTGTGGGCCTCCACCGATGTGTTGGTCATTCACCTGAGTGGTAATGACCATGGGCTTTTAAAAGGAAAGGTGTTGATCATCAGGCCATTCATGATATGTAGCTTATTCTCAATACTTGGCCTGGCGTCTGCATTGCTTGGTCTGCAATGATTTAAAATAAAAAAATAAAAAAATAAAAAAATAAATAAAAAGTGCGGGGTGAGGAGGGGGCCTCGACCCTTGGAAATTTACTCGTAGGTGAGCGAACAGGGAAATTTAATGCTTTGAGACAGGGCTTGGGTCACTATATTCCTCACTGTGACATTGTCTTTGATAAACCTGGGCTGTATAGGCCCAACGGGGTACACTTGTCATCCCAGGGCAATGAAATCTTTCTGCGGAATTTGCAACGGGGGCTTGAAGCTATCCTGAGTGGGAGTTGGGGGGATAGGATTTCACAGACGCTTGCCCTTATCCATGGCTGGTGGGGGTGTCTAAGGGGTTTCGGTGAAAACCTATGGCACCCTTGGTGTAGGATAATGCTGTCCTTGAGGCGGGCCCAGGACTTGCCCTACCGTCATGAGACGGGGGGTGCGGTTTTGGGCTCGCCTTCCAGAAAAGGGCTGGCCAAAGTTTTAAACCACCCTCATGGGTTGGCTTTGGAGCCCGGTACTTCGCTCAAAGAGGGGTAGGAAGAGGTTTGGAGCTGACCCTTGCCTCAGCCTACCCATGCTGTTGACCCCCCTTCTCAGGTCATAAGTTCAAGTTCATGGTCAAGTTTAAATTAAGCCCAAGTTCAAGGTCAAGTTCACTTCCAGCTTTGTGTTAATTAGGCATACATTAATAAATTGCCCTAGTTTAACCCAAGCCCTGTGTGTGGTCTCTTCATTTCGTGGGTTGGACAGCAATACATGTTGTAAAGCTTGGATTTTCTTTTCACCTCTGAACACAACAACCAAATATCCTTCCAGCTTCAGTCCAGTTTCATCATTAGCCACAGCACTACTTGCAGTTATCCTCTGCTGTACCTCAGGAGCTTGTTGAATGCTATTTGACCTGGAAGTTTCATCTTCTGGCACTGTCTCTCATTTCATTTGGAATGTCTCATCATACGGTTTTCATGCTAGAAGATACTCCAAAGGGGTTTACCGTGCTTCCTTTGCATGGTACTAACAAGTGTTAGCTATTGTACCACTGCTGTTGTCTCTGAGAGGGTCTCTACCAGCATCATCCCTCCCCTACTACTGCTGCTCCTCAGCAAAAGCCTGTCTGACATGGGAGTTCCTACCAGTAACACTGCTGCCATCAGGATAGTCTTTTGCTTCATAGGAGCATGCAATTGCACCACCACAGATTGATAGTGCCAGTGTTGGTCATTAGTGTATACGAATATAAGGCAGCTGTGTACATATCAGCATATACAACTGCCTTATATTCATAATTTCCATGTATAAATCCAAAAATTGCTAGGGTTTGCATAACTATCCTAATTGTTCCAAACATAGCTCAGATATCATTGGAGACAGCACATCCTTGTTCTGTACCCTTCTTTACATTAAAAATAAAATAAAAAATATCCAATTTGTAATCACTCTTGATCTAGAAAAGTAAGAAAATCTGGATCTATTTCAAAAATTCTGATGGAAAACTAAATTCTTTAAGGCTCACAAAAATAAACTGCCGGTTAATTTTTGTCAAACGCTTTCTCTGCATGAAGTGAAGTAATCAGTAAGGTCAGGTCTTTTGGTATTCACAGCAATTAAATTTGTAACTAATCTTAAATAATCAGCCCCCTACCTATGATGAATAAAACCTACCAGGGCTGGGTTAATTAATGTTGTTATTACATTTTGAAACCTATTAGCCAATACTGCAACCAGTATTTTGACATCAATGTTTAATAAAGAGATTGGTCTATAATTTGCACACATAGTATGAGCTTTGAGAACAAGAGAAATAAAAGCTTCATAAAAAGAAGTGAGACAAGAGCCTGACTCAAAAATCTTTTGGTACAAACAAAGAAGTCTGGGAACCAATATTTCTGAGTTTATTCTATATCACTCAGTAGGAAAACCATATGACCTTGGAGTAAAAGATAGCCATGCTCGTCCATATCTGGACAAGTTACTTCCAGCCCAACTGATGTGCACTTTAACGAAGGGTGGGAACTTCTTTAAAAGATATGTGTGCATGTATTTAACATAAGATTTTTCTCCAATACCAACCTGTTTATGGACTGTACAAATAATATGCAAGAGAAAAAGTAAGGTGTAGACAGAAATGAAAGGCACCAATTCTATTTGTAAACAATAAAATAAAAAATGTGGGTGAACATGATGAGTGCATAATATAGGAAGAATGAATGTGAGTATCTCCAGAGTGAGAAAGGTACAATTATGAACTGAATAATTCCACAGAAGGAACATTGTTAAGAAATGTCACTAGCAATTATATAAGTTCAGTCAGAATTACTGTAGCCTGGGGTGGGGAAGGTGTGATCCTCCAGATGTTTCTGATTCATTCCCCATCAACCCTAGCAAGAATAGCCAGTAGTGCGGTTTGATGAGAATTGTAGTCCAGCAACTCCTGAAGACTACACATTTCCCTCTACATCCCATGAAAGTTGCTCTTTAGGAAGTGTATTTAGAATTCCAGCCTTAATTATAAAGAGCCTTGATGAAGCGTAGGGGCAGTCCAGTCATTAGCAAAGTGAGGCAGTGGATTTGGATGCCTTGAAAGGACAACCAGTTGTTCTGTTCTTCTTGCCAGAGATGGAAGGAGGAGAGTGCTTGTCGGATCTTCTGTCTCATGTGGCAGAAACAACTGGCTTTGGGTGCTTTGCACCCTTGATTTGAGAAAGTGTGGATACTATTTGCTTCTCTGTCTCATGCAGCAAAATATTTGAAGGCAGACTGCTGAAGCTCTAGCTTCAGTTCTGCATTGCAAGGCAGCCATTGTAATCTGCTGTTGCATAAATAACAAACAGATTTGTGGTACTTCAAAGATTAACAAACATATTGTGGAAGCTGTTTGTGGCTAGACTCAGGCTATCAGAGTTGTGTGGAAAGCTTTAGCCACAATACATTTGTTAGTCGTTAGAGTGCCAGAGGACTCTTTGAAGCTTTGGTTGCACAGGAAGATAACTGTGCTGGGGAGCCATAAGATAGCAACAAGGAGAGCTCCCCAAAAGCACGTTACTCCCCCAAAGACTAAAATTGAAGTAGAATTTCTTATTCTGTTGGTCCAGGCCTACTTCAGACCTACCTGCTTCCTACCAAGCAGGAAGCCTTAAAGAGACAGTCCTCTGGCCAGGAATTCAGTACTTTGTAATCTCTCTAGGACAGAACTTTCCAAACTTTTCATGTTGGTGACACACTTTTTAGAGATGCATAATTTTGCGACACAGTAGTTCAGTTTTATTAGCAAACCGGAGGGTAAACTAACCCCTTATAAGATATAAAGACACAAACATAAATTGAAATAAATGTATGAGGGTACAACATATCTCATGAAAACCTTTCATATATTTTTAAAAATGTATGATTTATACATAATAACATATATTTCCAAGATTGTACGTGACACACTTACACACTTCAGGCGACACACTAATGTCTCACAGCACACAGTTTGGAAAGCCCTGCTGTAGGAGCTCATGCTAGGCAGCCAGCTTTCTAACTCCTGGGATCATGAAGCTCCTAGAAGAGAGCGGGCTGTCCCATTACTGTACTGGGACCATGCTCAAGGCATGCCAAGGTTGTCATAAGTGTGAAGGCCTCAGGTTCAGGGATGCTGGATCTCAAGTGTCAGCCCCTGCTGGCCTAGGTTTGGGTGGCTCAGGAAGGGTGGTATCCCATAGGCTCATCAACCCTAATGTCTGTCCAGAGTCCAGGATGTTTGGAACATAACACCATTGTAAATGGGAATAATATATTCTTGTAAAAGTAAATAAATTTGTACATTAAATTTGTACATTCATTCTACAGTCAACAGCTTTCCTGCATTTGAGTAAAACAGCAGAGTTCTTTTAACTCCATGTTCTCTTGACACAAATAATCAGAAAGCTGAAACTGGAAAAGATAAGACAAATGCAAACCTTCAAATGCAAGAGGAGATAATGAATAGTGCTTCAGAAATGTGTTATGCTGAAACCCTCAGTGCAATCTGTTTTGCACTTATCAAAGACTATTGTAACTTAAGAATGGGCAAGAGCTCAAAGGAGTAAGACCCACTGAACTTATTGCTAGATAAACATGCACAGGATCACACCATGCTAGGGGATTACTAATTCATGCAAAACTAGTACAGGCTTTGAGCATTGGGATGGAGGGAGGGAAAGACCATGAATTAAAAGAATGCCGTGAAGAAGAAACAGAGCTGGGGGCAGAGAGGACCTAGTGGATTTCTAAATCAGTTGAAGCTGTGAATTCTGTTAACAAACAATACTATATTGAATATTAAATGGAATAAACTACTTACTGTGAATTGGTTTTACTGGTGCTTGTTGATGATTAAAAAATTGAATAGATGTAGTGTAATGGACTGGGAGTTATACATGGCCTTGCCAACTTATGTTGAAATTGAGAAATACTGTTGCCTCTGTATTACAGTTTGAGAAATCCAGTTGCTATATGTGTGCGTATAAACTATAGACACATGTACTACAGAGAGATAGATGTATATAATCTGGTCCTAAATGTGGATATTTATTTGTTATTACTTAGATTTATGTCCTGCCTTTTCTACCAGTGAATTTAAGGTGCTGCACATGGATCCCTTCTTCCACACTTCTATCCTACTCTGAAGAAAAATGAATAAAAGGATGTATAAAGCCACCTGTACCTAAATAATGGTAGGATGGGGCTCTGGTGTGATCATCTTCTCACTGCTCAGTTATTCAAGGTTTCAGCATGTCACTGTATTCCCTCCATTAAAAAGTATCTTCCTATGCTCTGGCTGTGAGGTAGCTCAGGCTGAAGAATGAGTGAGCTAAACTCCAGTCTATTCCATTGGACTTCAGGTTACAGCTTGTATGGTCATGTCCTATTAATGGAGAGTAAGCATTAATAACATCACACACAGTAGGGTATCATGCACAGGCTATTGGTTTTATTACAATAGAATTCATCTTCCCATACAAAAAGTGTATATTTAGTGCTCTGCCGGGAAGAGTAAGCCCAGCATCCTGGTTTGAGCGTTGGACTACAGCCATTTCTGCACTACTCTGTCAGAGTGCTATTATTCCACTTTCAACATCCTGTGGAATTCTGGGGTTTGTAGTTTACTGAGGCCAAAGAGTTCTCTGGCTGAGAAGTCTAAATGCCCGTCCCTGAACTGCAAACCCCAGAATTCTACAGGATTTTGAAAGTGGAATAATAGCACTATCACAGTGCAGTACAGAAATGGCTTTGGACTACTGGAGACCGGGGTTCGAATGCCCACTCAGCCACAGAAACCCACGGGGTAACCTCCAGCAAGTCACACTCTCTGAGCCGCAAGGGAAGGCAAGGGCAGACTCCTGGTGCATAAATCCTGCCAAGAAAACCCATGAGTTCGCCTTAGGGTCCCCAGTAAGTCCAAACCACCGGGAGGCGCGCAACAACAGCAACACCAATGGGTATAAGAGAAAGAAAAAAAACCACTGGCAGGACCTAATGAAGAGGTAGAGAACAGGGCTCCCAGGTCTTCTCCCCTTGTGAAAAGCCTCTCCTCAGCGCCGAGAGGGGGAATTCTCCCGCTCTTTCCTCAGCTTGGCCCGTTTCAGTTTGCCGCGTCTCCTGGTCTCCCTGGCAACTCCGGGCCGCGTTCTGTTTCTATGACAACACGGGGCACTCGGCGTTCCCGCTGCCACAGCAACCGCGGCCGGGCCCCGCAGCACGCCTCTGTCTTTCTAAAGGGCGAGAGAGCGGCTTTCCGAGGCTGGATTCTGTGCCACCCCTGCGCTCCGATACGAGCATGCACCCTTTCCTCTTCTTCCCCGTGTAGCGGGAAGAGCTGCTTGGCCCGCGGCAGGCTCCTTCTCAGGCCTCAGATTCTAAGCGATGAGCGAGCGGGATGAGGAGAGGCCAAGTCTAAGGCTGGAAGCTGCAATCCAGGTCAGTACGGGAGCGGTTCTCTGACAATTGCCAAGTAAGGGGAAAGAATGTACCGCCTCCTCTCCGCCACGTTGTCCGCTTAGTACGCGGAGCAAAGCCCAGGGCTGCATTTCCTTCCCAGCGGTAGAGTTCAGGGCCGTTTCTGCACTACATTGTTACAGCGCTATTATTCCACCCTCAACATCCTGGGGAATTCTGGAGTTTGTCGTCTACTGAGGCCAAAGGGCTCTCCGTAAACTGCAAAGCCCAGGATTCCACAGGATGTTGAAAGCGGAATAATAGCACTATAACAGTGCAGTGCGGAAATGGCGTAGGTTTACAGCTTGGAAGGTAAAACAGGACGAAGAAAGAGCCTTTCTGCATTACACTGTTACAGTGCTGTTATTCCACTTTCAACATCCTGTGGAATTCTTGGGTTTGTAGTTTACTGAGACCAAAAAGGTCACTGGCTGAGAGTTCTAAATGCCCCTCCCTAAATTGCCTAAGCTCGCTAAACCCCAGGATGCCATAGGATGTTGAAAGTGGAAGAATAGCACTATAGCAGTGTACGCAGAAAGGTCCAAAGTAAAAAGGCCACACTATATTTCATATCAGTACCTCTTTCATGCTCCTGATCTGAACAAGGTATAGTTCCTGGACCACTAACGGAGCAAAGGAAGTTCCTGAGTTGTATTTAGATTAATTATAGGGCCTACAGCCTGCTCAAACCTGTCCATACAGTGCAAATAATGCTGCCGTGTCTTGCTAGTTAGTGTTGGAGTGAGGGTGGAGAGGTCCAGGTCTGAATCCTCATCTAGTCTTGATGCTTAGTGGATGGCCTTAGGCCGAACTCACTCTCACCCCTAGAGCCTGTCCTACCTCACAGAGTTAGGGGCCATAGCTGAGTGGTAGAGCATGTGCCTTGTTTGCAAATTGTTCCAAGTTCAGTTCCATTCCTGGCATCTACAGGTAGAATTGGGAGCAACACCTGTCTGAAACCTTGAAGAGCTGCCTGTTAGTGTGGTTAACACCGCGCTAAATGGATCAGTTTGTTTCTCAGTATATGGTAGTTGTCTATGTACTGCATGGAATATTCATGAGAGGAGTTTGTTATAGCTGGAACAATGGAGTAATAATATTAGAAAAGTGTTATTTAGTACTGTATTAAATCACAGAGGTTTTATAGAAATCATGATGCTGTGCAGAAAAAGATACAACTTTTGCACATTGTCTTGATATGAAGCTAGCCAGTTTGGCAGAATGAATTTTTTTTTTGTCTCTCTTACCATTTGTAGTCTAAGGAGAGTGGTGGTTCACATGCATTCTGCAGCAAGTAGATAGTTCTAAAGATATGATCTAGAAAAATTAATATTTGAAGCCTTTCTGTGTGGACTTATTCCGTATATGTGCCGGCTCAAAGATTAAGAACTGCTGGGGGGAGCCTCCTGCATGTTTTACCAGCGAGAGCAATACATTGTGTTGAGACATGGGAGAGGGCATTTCTCAGCCATAGCACCCTGGCTATGAAATGCTGTACCCCTGGAGGCCCAACTGGCACCAACGTTCTTGGCATTTAGGCACTTGGCTTTCACCAAAGCCTTTTGGGCTTATAAATTCAACCTAAGACTCTTATTTATAGTTTTAAAAACTTTTTAAAAATTAAAGCCTTTTTAAAAACTCATTATATTGTTTCATATGCTTTTAGCTTATTTATACTTTCTTGCTGTTTAACTTGTTTTTACTGCTGTCCTGAGATCTGCTGATATTGGGCAGGGTCTAAATATTTTAATTAATAAATATAAATATTCTTCATTTGAGAATCTTCATGGAACCTTTGTTTGACTGCTGTGTCCATTCTTCTACATGATAGAGCAGGCTAGCCACATTCTTCTCTCACAAAGACTGAAGTTCTGTGACTGTTGGCATTTCAAATTTCACTAGAGGGCAGTAAAGTTTCAGAAATCAGAAGAAAGAAGAAAAGAGACCAGATTGTGCACACAGATGGCCTTGGAGGCATCCAAACTGGAAAATAGATTTACAGTTCTGTCTTATGTATGCTTATTCAGAGGTATCATTGAGCAAGCTGATTTATTTCCAAATAAGCATGCATAAGATTGTGGCCTAAGGCCCAAATATAGCTGCTAATCCCAACTAAGTGTAGATTCATTGAATCAGTGGGATTTGTTTATTTGCTGACTTGCCATTCAGCATTTGATTCAGTGGATGGGACTAGCCATTGGACTGAAGCCTGAGATTCTGTTTTTACATGCTTATTTTAAAGGCAGCCTGATCAGACTTTGTGGGACTTAGTTCCAAGTGAGCATCCGTAGGTTTGGGTTGCATATATGTCAGAGTCTCCCTTTACTGGAATGCAAGACCAGTGTTCCATAAAGACAGCTAAGTGCTGATTTGTCTGGGGGTGCTGATGGGTCTCATGTCAGTGAGGTGGTGAATCTCCCCCAGGGTTTAGTCCAAACTTTAAATAAGCTACCTAAGGTGCTGAATGTATTTTGGGGGAGAAGATGCTTGTAGAGCTACTTAAAATGGACTATGGAAAAAAACCCACAGTGGATTCACCACCCTCTGACATAGAAGCCACAAATCGCCATAGTTCAAGAATAGGGATTAGTTTAGACCAGAATCAGGAACTGTGTGGGTGGCAGGCTGCATGCAGCCTTTTAGGGTATGCAGCTTTAGGATCTCCACTTCCCCCAGGCCCTGATACACACCATCCAAAAACAGTTCCAAAGGGAATTTGCAATATATCTTTCCAAAAAGTGTTTATTTAAAAAAAAACATATGCATGTGCTCGCAAAACTGTTTGTGGGCCTGCCAAATGCTGATTTAGGGACTCTCCATTTCAAAACAGCCAGAAAATTCCTAGACTGGCCTGGAAGGTGACTGAGAATGATGGGACAGCAGCACTTACAATGCCTTAGGGCTGCTTGCTAACTTATGAGGCAGAAAGCTGGTAAAAGGGCACACACAGACCTCTGTCCCCCAACAATGGGCAAGGGCAAGGGGCTGAGTAAGAACATTGTGGGCAGGGGATGCTGTAAGTGCCTCTTAGTGTCTGCTGCTTGAATCTGTCACTTCAGCCTGCCTAACAGTAGGGCCAGCTGAGCGTACAGGTTGAAGAAGGCCCATACCTATGCATGTGTTGTCTGTACCAGGGGTGGGCAAAGTACAGCCTGCAGGCTGCATGTGCCCCCCCGGGCCCCCCAAGGAGCAAAAAACATATTTGCAATAAAAACAATGCAAAAACATTTTTGTTCCAGAGTGTCCAAAAATGATCTCAAGGGGGTGTGGAAGGCATTTTCATTTGTCTGGAGCCCCCACCCCTAGACTCACAAGGGTCAAAATGAAAATGTGCTAAATTTTCCAATGTTTTTTCTTAAAATAATCCCAAAATACCCTTTTGAGGCTCAGGAAGGCCCAAAAACGTGCCTTCGTGTCCCATAAAGAGTGTTCAGGGATGAAATTTCATTTTCTTTCCCCCCCCCTTTTTTCAGGAGCAGATTTCCACCCCCCACCCCCATTCTCTAGGAGGGCTAATGACATGGAGAAGCCCTCCAAGATCTTGTGGGAGGCTAGTCTTCCACAGTTGCCCGCCTTTGGTTTATATATTATGTTGCTCATCATCCATTGACAGTTATTATACAAGGTATCCTATTCAGTCTGTATACCAAAGCAGCGCAAGTTATTGGAATGGTAGTGAGATGGTAAATTTCCATGAAGCAAGAGTTGATTTAGTGAGATGGGATGAGTGGTTGAGCATCTGCAGTTGAGAGAAACTGGAGTACAGGCTTAGACAATGAAGCCTAGAGTCCTGTTTTCCCTTAAACAACCCTTTTTTTCTTTCTTGGTCTGTGAATCAAAAAAATACAGTAAAATGAAATACCATCTTAACAATTACCTGTCTATTATGAAGCAGAAAAAGTTCTAACACTTGTTGTCCTGCTCTGAAGGTGTTTTCACACGTAAGAAAACAGCCTTCAAGCCTTTCTTGACTGTTTATATCCATTAGAGTAGGGGACATTGCTTGAAATGAAAAGAATATAGCTATTTAAAAAAAAAATCCCCCTTATCCTTGGCTTTATTTTCTGACCAGCATGGAATGTCTGCTTATTACAAGGCCTTGTTGCCTCTGCAGCAGAGAGGTACAGAGTATCACTGGACCCTGTGGTACCACTATTTACAGGTGGTGCTTTCCATCCCGCTTCTTCTGTGAATAGACAGTCTCAGGCTTAGCTAAGCTGCAAGTCCTTCACTGGTGGGTGCTTTTTCCACAGCTGCCACAGCTGGGCTGACATCACCAGCTGCAGAGGGAGTAGCTATCTCTATGGGTCCTATTCGGAGTCTTTGCACTACAGCTGCAACCCATTACCAAGCCAAAGTGTTTTAATCAGTGCCTTTGCTGATAGGTGGCCTGAATGTTAAGAGTTACGCGATTGGAATTTTTGCTGGTCTTGCAGTTTTTGGGCTCACATGTGGCATCTGTTGTTTTAAAAGGCAGAAACAGGAAAATTATTTCGAAGGGAACAGATAGGTTGTTAAAGGGACATGATCACCATCGTCTTACAAAACCACCTTCCCTTCAGGGGTTTGGACCCAGTAGTAGCATCTTAGGCATAATCTGAAGACTATTTAACACCTAGTAGAGCAGAAAAAAAAAATCTTTTTTTGGTCCAAGGGCTGAATTTGCCTTAGGAAAGAACAGGCGGGGGCAAAGGTGTTCTGCTGCTTCCCTCATGCTCCCACACATGCTCTCTCCCACACAGATACCTTCTGTCATGCCCACTTTATATACATATTCTATAGAAAAAATCACATAAATTAAGGTCCTTACAGCACTACGCCATAATCCTGCAACATCCTGGCATCATCCCAGCAGTGCCATTGCCAGGATGGGAGTGTGTCCCGAAAACCTCCCTCTGCACTCAGACAGCTGCTGGCAGATGGTAGCATTCAGGACATGCTTCTTCTTTCCGCAGTGCAGCCAGCCTCTTCTGCCACTGTACTGAGGAAGGAAGCACTTTGCTTCTGTCCTTTCCCCATGGCCCCAGCTGACACAATTGTCGCATGAAAGGGACCTGTTACCGGATTTTTTCTGGTATTAGTGTAGCGCGCAATCACAACAGCTAGGGACGCAACTGGAGCAGGACTGTGATGATGCTGTGGGGTAGCACATGTCACGGACCAGCTTCAATGAGTCCCTATGCAAGGATGAGGCCATAGTGTGGTAAGGGCCTGAGTCAGTGTCTGACATCCATTACCTTTCTCAAGAGGTGAGTGGAACCTTTGGGAGCTACCTTTGCTCACCTTTCTTCACCTTTCATGACCAGCAGTGTTACTCCACTGGAAAAACCCTGTCCTGGGGTCTACAATTTTGATATTAAAATATGATTCAATGTGCCTGAGAGGTCACCCAGATGGGCACGTAGGCAGCAATGGTCAAAGATCAAAAACCAGGTCAGGCCAGTAAAATCCCCAGTCATGTAGCCCCAGGAGACCTCAAGATGTGTAAACCCACAATAAACAAAGGGTCCTCAGCCCCGAGACACTGACTTGAGGCAATTAGCGTGTCTGCCCCAAGTTGAGCAAATATTCCATCAGGCAATGACCAGAAGTCACACCACAAAACACAGCCGAAGATTCTGAGACTGAGACCTTGCAGTCCCATCACACAAAGGAAATTACTATGGTGGAGCTTCGTTATCACTCCAACACCCCTTGTTCCCCCTGGGAAAGGATTAGTCCTCCAGGTACTTTTTCCCCTACAAATAGTCCCAGTTTTTGAGTGGATCTTTGGATCACCCCCGGTCATCCCAGCAGACCATTGCTCCATCCGTTGAGTGATCCCCTCAGCCCTCTTCGTGCTGAGCCCCACTTCTCTGCTGTTTTTCCCGGACCAAGGACTTCAGGACAAAGGTGCAATATCACCCCAGCTATACCCCTTCAATATTCCCCTATGCAGTTTCCTCTCTTTTGCTTCTTAATAGGTCTTGAGTGAGTGTGTGAGTGATTGCATTGCTGCGTGAGACTTTCCTTCATTTATTGGACATTTTTGTTTGGTTTTTGGCTTGGCCTGACCCCGTGAAAACTGGGTAAAAGACCCCGCTAGGTTACTCTGCCTCTCGCATTGCTATTGCTTGTGCTCTGGCTAGTTTCCATTCCCCATCGCATGGAGCACATTGAGCTGTCCCGAAAGGGATCCCAGAAATCAGGGTAATAGCAGCCTAAAAGGGGAGTGAAGCCAACTACTGCTTGAAGGAGTACTTACTGAAAAGGAAGGTCAGGTTGAAGCTATGCACCCACTCACCACCTTCCTCCAAGGGGCAGAAGTTTGATGGAGGGAAGTGAGGATGGCCACATGAAAAGTGGACAGGACTCCTGTGTCTTCAGTAAGTGTGTGAAGGGGCAAATGAATCCTGCTGAAATTTTCTCTTCTACAAACCTACTAAAGTAAGAATGGGAAATTATGGCATGCCTGTGCAGAGACCCTAGTACGGGAGAGGGGCAGTGGTGGTCTCAACCACCTCAAGACTAGGCCTCCTCCAAAAAAATAAAAATAAAGTGAAATTAGACCAATAAGACCCATATGTAATTGAGCCCACTCAGAAATATTAAGACAGCTATTGTAGTTGAACTGTCCTGAGAATAACAAAAGCTACATGCCAGCTATCCAGTGCACCCTTGCTTAAGATTAAAATATTAGTAAGGGACTTCTAAATACACGCTGTACTTCTGAAAGTGTTCATAATTAAAAAATGATTTTTTTCTTCACTCAATTTTTGTAATACTTCATTTGTTCTTTTCATAGAATCATAGAAACCATAGAAATGTAGAGTTGGAAGAGACCACACGGGCCATCCAGTCCAACCCCCTGCCGTGCAGGAACACCCTCAAAGCACTCCTGACAGATGGCCATCCAGCCTCTGCTTAAAAACCTCCAAAGAAGGAGATTCCACCACATTCCGAGGCAGCATATTCCACTGCCAGACAGCCCTGACCGTTCTTTTGCCATTCTTTCACTGTAGTTAGGTTGCTACATACCTTTCAACTGTCCCAATCTTTGGCAGAAATGGTTTTGATTAATCCTCTCTCATACTGTTTTTTAGGCTGCTTTTAAAATGTCCTGGTTCTCTCTTTTCCTCCCACTTTCCCCTTTTGCCCACAGCTTACTTCAGTTGCTGCAAAGTGAGTTCAAAATGCAAAAGTAGTTTGCACTCAGTTAACTTACGAGAGGTAGAACTGAGGCAGAAATTTGCACTTCGCCATAGGCTCAGGTAAAAACAAACTGCTGCAGCCTCTCCTAGCTTGTGTATTCTTCCTCCTTAATAACATTTGTCATCTTGTTCACACTGTGATGTTGGTTGACCACGTGTCTCAGTTTTCATTTGTGAAATGTTAAAGGGTATGGAGTTTATGGAATAGTGTTTAGAATTCTCAGCCAGAGAGCTCCATGACCTCCCAAAGCTACAGACTGCAGGATTCCATGAAAGGGATCCATAGCCAGTTAAGTGGAATCACAGTCCTATAATTATGAAGTTTGGATGGCCTTTAGGCATAGCTCTTCATAGGACTGGTCTGGTAGTAGTCACGTTGTTTCTCGTGCCTCAAAGAGCATTTTATTCATTCATTCATTCATTGACTTTATACCCTGCTTGCTCCAAGTAATTTAAAACAAGATTTAATTAAAATCTTAATTTACAAAAGTTTAAAAAAGAAATAATAGTATTTTTAAAGCATAGTTTAAAACACATCTAAAAACCTAGTTACTAATAAAGGATAAGAAATAAAGCACACTAATGCACATGTACTACTGCCTTATGTGACATCTTTAGGGCTAGCTACATTGACCGTGCAGCAAAATACAACAAAATCCAAAATCCACAAAACAGTGATACCTTTATTGGGCCAACAAAATACATATTGCAAGCTTTCAAAGCTTCAGTGGCTTCTTTATCGGGCAAAGATGTTAAAAACCACACAGCAAAAGAAAAGTTAGAGTGTTAGAGGCAAAGGCCTACATTTTGTTTCAGATGTTACTTCTATTGTCAGTTAAGATGCTCTGGAAGGATCTCAGTGTAGGCAGAAGCCTTCTTGGTATATGGGTCAAAGGGCTGTAATGAAAGAGTTTTGCCTTTGGAGATAAAAATAGTACTTTCCCCCAGATGCAACAGTGCATTGAATTTCTAAAGAAGTCCTTGTACTGTTACATCTGGAAAAGCTTTCTTATATATATATATTTTGAGCATTTCGATTGACTTATAAAGGTATCACTTTTTTGTGTATTTTGTATTTTGTTTTATTTTGCTGCATGGCTAAGGCAGTTACCCCTGAATATATTTCCTGGATTTAAAGATACCAAATTTTGCCACAGTAAGGGAAATATTAACAAGAGGAAACTAATGGACTAGGACTTAACTCTTTGTGGTTTTGATCTCCAACAAAGGTAAAACTCTTTCATTTGGACTACAATTGGCAAGTTTTGCCTATGCAGCTCCACAGTTCAGGGACTTCTTCAGAAGTTCAACATTCTGTGCCTAAGAAAGGAGCAGTTAACTTCACATAGGACAGGGTCAGCCTGGATCTCAAGGAAAGTTACTTTTCTGTTACTACTGGAGTTGAACTTTTATTACTGGTTCTTATTATCCTTGGTCCCCATATGACCAATAAGTTAACTGAGTTAACTGAGTGCAAACTAATTTTGCAATTTGAACTCAGTTTGTAGCAATTGAATTAAGTTGAGGACAAAGGGGGAAAGTGAGAGGAGGAGAGAGAAACTGGGACATTTTAAAAGCAGCTGAGAAAGTGGGACAATGGGGGATTAACTGGAAATGTTCCTGCCAACTTAGGACAGTCAGACATATTTAGACTCTCAGTGCAGGGATCCATCCTCCATAGAAGTCTGTGGATATAGAGATCACATCACATAAGTTTTTCCTGAGATGTTCAAGCTTATCATACGGTCATGGGGAAATGAAGTGGGGAATGGTACAACTTTGCAAGTGTGGCCAGTAGAGTAGTCTTACTACTATTTCAGTCATATAAGGTCTCTTCGTGTAGTTAATAGACATGATCCCACTTTAACTGCCATGGCTCCATTCTGTGGACTCCTTGAATTTGTAGTCTTAAAGAGTTGTCATCTGTTTTTAAAGGGTTTTCTTTTCATGTAATTAATGTTTTAAATGTTTTTAACCATTGTGTATTGCCCTGGGGACCCTGATGAGTTGAGCAGTGTCATATAAAAGTTTTAAGTACATACATACAAACAAACTTAGTCCTTTCCCCCAATGGCATTCCCTTTTCCTTGTGTGTCACGTCTTTTCAGATTGTAAGCCTAAGGATAGGGAACTGGCAAATTAGCAAATGGAATCTGCTCATGTAAAGCACCATTTAGGTTAATGGTGCTATATAAATGGATGTTGTAGTAGTAGTAGTAGTAATAATAATAATAATAATACATACTTAGGATTGGCTGCCAGAGAATTCTAATGCTGCAGTTCAGGATAATGTGCTAGAGAATTCCAAGTACCACACCAGGCTACAAATCCTTGGATTCCATCAGATAGAGCCATGGTACTTAAAGTGGGATCAAACTGCTATAATTGTGTAGGGTAAATAAACTTGTTGTGGATTGTTTAGTCATGGATGACTCCAAGGTCATAATGATTTCTGTATGACAGTATAAAATGTAAGTCTCATTCATACATTGAATGAACCCAAGCATTGTGTCCAGGGTTTGACTTTTGACTATGTTTCAGAAATTAGAGGATACCATCCTCCATCCTAGAGCAAGTCAAGATGACAAAGCACTGACAGTGCGAGGGGAAGGAGAGAGAGCTGTACCCACAACTGTCCCAGCCAGGATTCGACAGATCATCACACAGAGTTTGTCTGAACCATTATCTCAAGGTAATGCTTTGGTGTAGTGGTTCGAACTTTGGACTACGACTCTGGGTTGGAATTTCATCTTGGCCATGGAAACCCACTGGGTGACTTCAGCAAGTCACATTCTCTCAGCTCTCAGAGGAGGGCAAAGGCAACTCCTCTCTGAACAAATCTTGCCAAAAAAATCCTGTGATAGGTTCACCTTAGGGTTGCCATAAGTCAGAAATGGCGTGAAGGCACATAGCAACAGCAGATTCCTTGGGACTGAACAGGGGCATACAGCATATCCCTGAGAACAGAGTAAATGTAAAAGAAGAAATGCTGAAGATGGAATAAGGAGGCTGTGAGGACTCTAAGATTCCCTCCACCACCACCAACTGCCTCCAGTAACAAAATATTGTTTGTGCATATCAATCAGTTCCTTTTTGAAAGTACCTGTCAGAAATTCAGTCACAATCACCATGCATGTAGTAGCGCCCCATTCCCCTTACCCTTTATAATGAGTAGTCTGTCCGACTTGTTCAAAAGTACAGAAAAATCCAGGAGCTTTTGTATATGGCAAATGAACCAGATCTTCTGCTGACCAGGAGCAGAGGATCTTCTTGGGTTGAAACAGAGAAGCCACAAGAAGAGCAATGAACCAAAGTTCATAGATCGTCTTTCCTAAAGCAATCTCTTCCTTTTTCTATATTCCTAAAGGACATCATGCATTTCTCTCATTTAAAAAATCCTAACTGGTAAGAGTTCCTGAATATTTTGCGATTCTCATCAGCCACTCCCATGCCAAGTGCTGGCTAAGGAGAAAATGAGAGAGATTATCTACAGCTCAGACTGCCAGAAGAGAAGGGAGTTATTTGCCTTCAATTTATATGTGACAAGTAGAAATACTGAGCAACTTGCCAAGCAACACTCAACATGTCTGGACCAGAGCTGGAAAATTAGCCTAGGATTCCCAGTTCCCACATGGAAGATTATCATTCTCTCTAATAGGTGGGCAGGGCTATCATGAAGCTTGTGATTAAGAGGCCTTTTTGAGGCAGCTTGTCCCCATATAGCTTCTTTGATCCATGAGTGTACGTTTGGCCAGACATCAGAAGTGTAGCAATGGGCAGAGGGGAAAATGAGGGCATTACCCTTCATTAGAATTCTTCCTCCTCTCCAATGATTTTTTTTTCAGTCCCCAAATTTCTAGCATTGCAGAAAGCGAGACACTGAAAATCATTCACAATTAGAAGTCCTATGTTTACATTCCCTGGGTAACTTTGCCTGCCCCATTTCTTTGTGTGCCTAAACTGTATTTCTCAAGTGAAGTTTTATATTACTGAAATATTAGAAACTTGGAGACTGAAAGAACATTTCATTTGAGTGGAAGAATTCTTAATTTTGGGGGGCCTTGCCCTCATTTTGCCCCTCTCTTTCCATAACTACCCCCGTACCAAACATCAGTCTGAACCAGGAGTCTATCCCAGGAGGAGACCATGTACAAAGACATCTCCCATACCTATATTAGTATCCTTTAAAAAACATTACTAGTTTCACTAGACAGAATAGTTCTGCAAAGAAGAGGCATTGTCACAAAAGCAAGGAAGTAGTGTATAGCTCTGCCAAACTAAAAAATCGGCAATTTAACCCACACACAGCCAGCCACCAGTCCTGCAGTCAGCATCTAGCTTTGCTCTTTCTTCAGCTTCCTTCTTTAAGGAGGATTCATGGTGGATGAATCTTATTCTTTAGGGAACAGATACCATCAGGCAGCGTAGCCATATTCTTTATGGCATCTGGCTTAGCTACGCACCCAAATAGTCTTTCTCATCTCTGCTTATGGAATGTGTATAGAAGTTATATACAAAGAGGCATAGAAATGGACCAGAGACTTCACTCATGCCAATCCCCAGCTAGCATATGGGCTTCTTGTTTCTATATTAGCTGGTACTATTTACCCTCAAACGGCTGACAGAAGGGGTGGGGGTCCCTTTGCTCCTCTTTTACTACTGAATTGTCACTGCTAAGCCCCAAACAACCTACATCAACAGGCAGTGCTTTTTATCAGTTATTTACTAGCAATCAGTTCAGAGTACCAATCAGAATTTAGGAAGGTTACTTTCTGGACTACAGCTTTCAGAATCTCTCAGAATTTTTTTTTCAAACCTAAGGGGTTGTGAAATGTGTGGGGACTCCAAAAACTGCCTTGGGGTCACACAAGGCCCATAGCCACTTGTCATGCTAGCTGAGGGTAGACCAAAAAATAATGTTCCCACTCTTTGGGGCCACTACATTCATTTTGACAATTTAAGTGGTGGTGTTGTGGGTCTCTCTACACTGCTAAATACATTTTGGGGGGTTTGAAAATATTCTATGTGCCTGCTTTATGGGAAGTACATATGGAGGGGCATGAGTCCTGCACCAATTCCAAGACTTTGATTAAGGCTACCTTTTCCCACAGCTAACATGTCCCTTTGCGACTGTTTCCAGGTTTGTCAGGAACAACTCTTCCAGTTAATATGCAAGAAGAAAATCGCCTGCTGCAGAAAGAGCTCTCCCGCCTTGAGGACCTGTTGGCACAAACCCGTGCAGAGAAGGATGAGTTGGCTAGTAAATACCAAGCCATTAATGATAGGGTAAGATCATTAAAACCCATTTTTTTAAAAAAAAATTATATAAAACAATCCTAGGGAATGCTTTTCTCTTCCAAAAATATATCTAGAATGAAGACTTCCATAGCAAAATGATTATCCATCATTCTTTCTTGCAGCTGAGCTAGACAGGCAGTTAGAATGCTGGACAGTTATCAGCGCATGGTGGTAAGGTTGGAGGACTTACTAGGAGTTAATATGAACCTTACATTGCTGGAATGAGTCTTGATGGTATGTACTCATTTCACATTCTCCAGATCCTGAGCAGCTTCTATGCCTTGAATGTGGCACATCAACGCTCAGTGGCATTCTGCAATCTGCTGGAGCCCAAAGCCTATGGCCGCTACAGATGTTGAGGGTTGTAACATAGCAGGAGGGCCCCAAGTTAGGGCCTGATAAACCTCTTACGGACTATTATTCCATTATGTTTCCACAAGCACTTATAGAATAGATACAGGATTGATTTTTAAATGGAATCTTTGTTACTTTTTATAGTTGTAGACATCTTCCAAGATCTAACAAAAGCAATTTTTAAAATGCTGAGAAATTTATGATATGTGGTTGTCAAAACCTCACAAATTAGGTGTTATGTAGAACTACCAGAACTCCTGATGGTACTTTTAAGAACTAGCTGTCAGTGTGGCAATATTCTGAAGTTCCTGAGGGCTGCTTCATATATTAGAATTTAATTGAAAAATTTGTCTGTGTAGGAAGAAAGAAGAAAATGCATATAGATAGTGAGAGACATAATGAGAGAAAGACAGATGACAGTTTTAAAGATGGGCATGTTACTGTAAATTGGGAATGAAGGTGAATCCTCCTAATCTGAAATGACTAGAAGCTCCTGTTCTATACAGTGCTTCACTGTGCCAATCAACCAGGTTTTGTGATGTTTTGGGCAGAAGTAAACTTGGCATATCTAGCATATCAGGGAAGAATGAATGTATTTCTTGAGTAAACAGCTAGGGCAAGGTGAACTTTTAAGAATTGTTAATGAAGATCTAATTTTTAATTTCTGCTGCTTTTAAAACTGTTTTACACATATGTAGTTAATTCTTTGCATATTTTGAGTACGGCCCTTGAGCAGTTGGCCAACCTGAGAAGTGGCCCCTGTTCCTATAGCAGTTATCCATCCTATTCTAGAAAAAAGGGCCAGGTGTCTTTTCAATGATCTCTGTCTAATGATGGCAGGAAAATATCCTGCCCAGTTCTATAATAATTTTGCTTACCCTCATCTTTTGTAAGATAAACTATTGATACAGCTGGGATCCTTAATTCGAATGGGCATCAGCACCTTGTGACTTAAGAGTGACATTTCTAGCTGTAAATGGGATCCTGTAGGAGGTATAGCCACAGATGACCAACCACCTACAGAATAAATAATAAAGTATGGCTGTAACAAGGCTTAATTTCAAATCTTAGATAAATAGAATCACTCATTTAAATTATATCATTGCTTTGATATACTGCATGATTTTTACATGCAATAGAGGTAAAATGGCTAGGATGCACTTGATAGCACCACATCTTCCCAAGATATGTGGCAGCTTTCATGACAAAAGGCATTTATCTTTTTAGGTTGGCTTTTCCATTGGAAAGCAGAGAATGGGGGTGAATAGAAGGAGCTCAGTGGGTTGTTAATTAGGCTTTTTATTCTGAGAAACGGGTGCTCCTTCCAATGGCAAACCGATATGTATGCCTGGCAAGCAGTTTTCCTCCAGTTTATATAGCGATAACTGCCCAATCCAGCTATAATTCATATATTTATCCATACTTCTCTAATGCTTCCACTTTCCCTCTCCCTACACATGCTAAAATGGATTACATTTATTTACTGACAGTATTTTTGTCTTGCCTGTGGCAACTAACAATTTAAAAATAAATTCAACTACAATACAAAACATCACCAACCTGCTCATGCAGTATTCAACCACTGAGGCCCTGTGCAGTGTTCTACCGCCTTCAGAGGTATGTTTGATGAAGACAGGAGATGGGCCTTTAGGTGGGGACACCCAGACTGAGGAACTTAGTTTTGAAAGAAGTTCAGATGACCCTTTCTCTCTGCAGTATTAGGAGGCTGAAAAAGGTACTAATCACGTTTCTCGGCTGTTTGGGATCATTCTATTTGAAAACCACTTTTCCTGTACTAGGAAATGTTGCAGAATGGTTCACACTTGAAATAGTGCTATATCATTTGCCCTGCTCTCTTCCCGCTTCCTCTTGCTGTATGATTTTTAACAAAAAAAAGGGGAGCCATAATTAAATAATTGTGCAATTACATAGGGATGCTGTTATGGAACCAACCTCACACCCCCACACCCAGATTGGAAAGATGAATGTATACTACCTGACTTCCACCATTTTTTCTATGTTTTTCCTATGAACAAACACTTGCCAGTTCTGCTATCATACCTTACTTTTTAAACTTTTGTATGTGTGCTCTTTAAACTTTTCCTTTATTCTGTGGTTTCTCTGAGCATTAATTCTTAATAAGATTACATTAGAATTATGCTATTGCTCTAGTCTTCTGGAGGCCCATATTAGTGATCAGTGAACAGAGAACAAACATACAGTGGATCTCTTGGGAATTCTTAGGAATCCTGGTGCCTCTTCAGCTCAACCACTGGAGGAAGTAGTTTGGGGCTTTCCCTGCTGGAGATCCCCAGGGAATCCCCAAAGGAGGAGGAATGAAACCACACCCCATACTGCTCCTGCTATGCTCCCAATATCACAACAAAGCAGAATCAGACATTCACATCTGAAGTGGTTAACAAACCATAGCGAGAGCAAGGATGGAAAAAATATTCGAAAATGTTGGAAAATTTGTTGAAAAACATGCTTTTTGAGTCTTGAGAAACTGGGACAAGCAGAATCTGGAACTGACAAGAATCTTTGCAGTTCAGGACTTACTCTGTGCAAAAACTGCACATGGTTGTTTTGCACTGACATCAGCATTTTCTATGTAGGAAAGAGCATTTTCTGTGGGGAAAATAGTATTTCAGTTCACAAATATTAATTCTTTTGCAGAAAATGATGTTTTCTATGCCAAAAATGATGCTTTCTGTGCAGAATAAATCTCCAGCTATTGTATTTTCTGCACAGAAAACAGACTTTTCTGCAGGGAAAACAATGGTCACTTCTGCACTACATTGTTACGTAGTGCCTTCAGAGCAGGAAGAATGACTGCAGGGGCTTTCCTGGATGATAGCAATTTTCCTCACTCCTGTTGCTACTGCATCTATATTGCTTGGCCAGCAGTGAGGTTGAAAATGAGACAGTTTAGGGTCTTACCAGGGGCAACTAAGGATCTGCAGACCCTTAGATCCTTCTTTTCATCTTGGTACAACACCAAATAGAAGTGGCAACAGTACCTGCTTGAGAACTGATGTAGCAAATTCCCTCCCATTAGAGGCAAGGGCAGGAGAAACAGAAAAACATGGCCCCCTCCATGTGCTTTCTATCCTAGTTAGCTCAGTGTGGTTCTTCTACTGGGGAACTCCACCCTTAGCCAACCCCCTGTGTTAATTAAGAGCATTTCCTTTCTGCCATTCCTCAAACCTCTTCCAAAAGAAGAAATTTGCGGTGCTTTTGTAAATGCCTTCAAGGTTCTGTTTCAGAAATTATTTGTATGCAGGAATATTATATAACCATAACGATAAGGCCATTTCATGTGGAGAATCTGCTGGTCTTGTTTTAACCCTGTTCCCATGAATAAAAAAAGTCTGTATTGAACAGATGCCTATTAGCAGCTGCCAATCATCAGTTTTCCCTTTGGAAACTGACTTTAGCCAACTCCTGCTGGCGTATGTTTCCCATGACAGACGGGGTCAGCATGTTATTTCTAAGAGCAAAATATGTTCAAAATATGTTAACATTTAAATAGGTGTAGTGTGGGTCAGTGTGACATCATTACCCAGATGAGGGTAATTTTTTTTTTCAAAATAATTCTTATGAACCCTAGCCTCAGAGAATGAATGGTAGAGCAGCTGCTTTTAAATCCAACCAGCCAACTAGCGTTCTGCTTCAGCAATGACCCTTTGAAGGGAAACAGCCAGGAATCACATTCTGGTGTGCAAATGTTGGGAGATTATAGTGTGCAAACAGAGCCCATTGAGATCTCCTCAGGCATGTTAAGAGTGGACAGAATGTTGGTCCTGTTTTCACACGCTGCTGGTTTCTGGAGTACGCATGGTTGCAGCTGGTCATGATGCTTAAACTGTATGTGTCTTCTTTCCCTACGAAGAATTGTTGCTTGGGTTTCCTGCCTGGGGAGAGCATCGGGCACATTCTTGGCTAGACAAAAGTTCCCATCCGGAGAAGCATAAATAATTCTAAGTCCAAGCAATCCCTCACTCTCATCCTCATGACAAGCACAATGATCCAGGCCTGACTCAGCAGCAAGTCCTCCCAAAAGCTATTCCAGCAACAGGCTGGGACCACTGCCCTGAACCCAGCTGCTTCTTGTTCCTGAATGGCAGTAATAGAATGAATAATATTGCAAAGGCAGAAACAGGCAGAATAAATAGAGGAGGTCATTATTAATGCACAGCTTGAATCACATTTCCTCTTTTTTCATAGGCAGAGGATGCCCTAGTGGTACCAGTTGGAACAGATTTGTCTTGCCATATTTGTGCTTTTGCATCTAGAAAGCATCATGTATAGACAACCTGTCTAGAATAGAAGATTTCTTGTCAATTGTGCATAATTTAATTTAAAAAAAAGTAGTGGGCATGAATTCTGGAATTTGCTTTCTTCAAAAGCCTTGCTACTTTATTCCAGGAGTATTAAAACAAAATGTGGTTATCCGATGGCATTCTGTACATGCTCAGAGGCACAACTCTTTATTATGAAGCTGCTGATCGCTGACACAGATTAGTTCCTGGCTTGTGGGACGAAGGTTTTGTGTACTGTTCTGTTTATTTAAATATTGATATTCTGCCATTCCATCCCTATGAGGCAGTTAAATCACTGTACATAAAACATAAACACCAATAAGGTTATATTAGAAAATGAGTACTAAAACCAACAGCAATGCTAACTCATGAAAGGTGTCTATAGAGGTCAGAAAATTTTAGAGGATGTATCTTGATTTTTCTTATGTTTTCTGTTTTAGTGGCCAAATGTATGGATCTATGGGTTGTTGTTTTTTTAATATGCTGGATGTAGCTGGTGAGCCAGTCTAACCTGCTCTTCCTTTTCTCTTTGTTTTGCTGTTCATGGATACTCAGTAAGGGATTCTGGAGGCAGCTGCTGTTTATATTGTCTGTTGTAGGAAGCACGGATGGTTCAAGTGGCATCAGCTAAAGCAGAATTCAGATTTTTCTGGGCTCAAGCTTTATTGCATTGTTTATGGTAGACACACTGCTGCAACCCAGCACTGTTTTTTTCCAGCCCCCTTTCAGCTAACACTGCTTAAATTAAATGAATGAATGAATGAATGAATGAATGAATGAATGAATGAATGAATGAATGAATGCTTGCAGCTAGACATAATGAGATGGAAAGGGGCCCTGAGTGAGCATAAAAAAGACATTGTAAAATGGAGCTTCACTGTCAGAGGCTTTGTTAACTGAGATGTGCCTGTATTTAATCTATTTGTATACCACACATAAACAATGTTTTCTGCGTGGTTAATAATATTTTTTTTAAAAAATTAAGGTATTAAAACAGTCAAAAGTTTGGCAAGCTTTGGGAATCTGGAGATACTTTTTGCTGCAAGCAGCACAAGCCTCCCAAAACAAGTGCCAGAACTGCTGCTCTGGGAAGCCTCCAGAAACTAATTCAGAGTTTGTAAAAGCCCTTTTCACAGGGGTTTGATGAACAAAACAAAGCATGAAGGATTTGAGTCTTGTTTTCAAGAAGAACCAGAGCTCCTGGAAGCTTCTCTGGGCTGGAATTTTCATTTTTAGCTGATTTTCTATTTCAGATTAAGAGGCTTGAAATCTACCAAACAACCCTAAGCTTGCCACACATGGGCTGCGTTGTTCCCACCTCTTTACTACAATAACATAATCAGAAGAAATTAAATGAAAATCAACAACAGCAAAGGCTGACAGGCACAGTTAAAAGGATGTCAGTATCTTAACATTAAAACCTGAAATGCTTAGGAAGGCGGGAAAATAAAAAGATATAGACATGGTGCTGTCACCAGCTAAATTCATTCCTCAGCTGGGGAACCATCACTGAAAAGAGCAAACTCACCATAGTATCTGAGGCAAACCTGACATCTAGCACCCAGGGCACTATTTGATGTATGTCCAGGGCTCTTCTCTGGATGTTTGAAATATATCCAATGTATCCAATGTCGCCTTACTACTACTTCCTATTAAATGTGGTTAGGATTTCACATCTTTTCACCTGTCCATAAACTTTCTCACTGTTCAACTTCTCCCTGTCAAAAGTCTCAGGTCAGAAGGATATGTTATTAGTTTTGAAACTCTGCAGTATATGAGGGACAAATCTGAAAGAAAAGCAGAAAGAGAAAAATGCAAATTAAGTGTCTGCAATATATACATATTTGCCATTTTTTTATTGCACTTACAACATTCAGGACAGGTGAAACTTTTTAATGTTCTACATTCTGATTTCTCCAATTTAGAGAAAGGAAGGTTCTCTTGCCCAAAAGGTATCAAAGCACCTAGAAACCCTGCTGGAAATGCAGTTCTAAAAAACGTTCACTCGCTTTCAAAAGGAGTCATTTTTACTTGTGGTTGAGTACTGATAAATTGTGCTTGCATGATGTTCAAGGAGGTGAGCTACTTTGCTCCCAGCCCTTGTTTTGCTGTTTGGATCAGGGAAGGTGTTTGCTTTTATAGCTGGAGCAAGCACTGCGAGCAGAGGTAGAAGGAAGCACAGTGTTCCAGCAGATGAAGCAGCAGTTCAAAGAGGATGAGAAGGCACACAAGCGCAAGCTGCAAGCCTTCCAGGATGGGCAACAGCACCAGGCTCAGCTAGTGCAGAAGATTCAGAACAAGGTGGGTGGCAACACCTTGGCCAGGTTTCCTGAAAGGGAAAATGGCAGCTTCTTTTGGATGGATTCTATAAGAACCAAACAGTAAAGTTTTGTGCAGGGACTTTTCCTTAACTCTGGATTAAGAAAACATAGAATCTCTATGTCCTTGGCTTTTGTCCTCTGTGGGGCCAGTTATTTATTTATTTCCAGCTCAGGTTGCTGGATTTATAGAGATCTGAGATTGGAACATTAACTGTTAAAAGTAGTGCATGTGACCCTCTGCTTTGAGAAAAGTTACTTGTCAATGTTATTTAAAAAAGTAGCTCGTTATGTAATGTGATACTACCATGCTAGTTTTTAGTTGCTTTATAATCTTCCGAACAACACCCAAAAGCGGTGTCTCATAATTAGCCAGTAAACATTACCAGTCATCATGTTATTTTTTAAAAGTAATACTAATATCATGACTATTCCAAAAGTATCACATTACAGTTAACATTGTTACTTGTTACTTCCAAGCTGTGATACAAGCTAAGAATAATCACAGTTTTGCAGGCCTCCATAAACCTAAATGTGAAAGCTGAACCATTCTTTAAATCAGTCAAAGCTAAGATGGAAGTATTCTTGATTCTTTGGAGTACTAATATGGTAAAGGCAAGTCATTCAAGCCTATTTTGGGCTACGTTCCCCAGATATGCACTTCCGAGCTCAGCTTTGGTTCTAGATATTCAAGTGTCATCTGTAGGAGGGCCTGTGCTCCATTTGCACCCTTTTCTGGAGAATGCATATCAGGCCATGGTCATGCCAGATTCATGCTTCCATCATGGCTGGATGGTTTTAGCACACTCTTCCTAAGAGGTTGCTTCTAAAGAGTAGCTACAGACTCCAGCTGATTGGATCCAGTTACCTGAAGAATGTATTTCTGGTGCAGCACCATCTTCTAGGCTCAATTCATTATCTTGATTGTTACCTTTAAAGTCCTAAATGGCTTTAAATGCTGCAAGCACTGCTTTCTGCCACATGGCCCCATCCACTCTCTAAAGTCAGCTACAAGGTCTCATTGTATATTTGCCATCATTTGAGCCCAGGTTGGTGAGACTTTGGTCCTTTCCACACCATCCTCCCAACCCTCCATAGGAATGGGAGGACAGGACTGCAACGACGGTTCTGCATGGTGCCATTGTGGTCCCATCCTTCCTCTGTCCCCAGGCAGTACAAGAGCAGGTTAAATCATTGACGGAGTTTTCCCCATCAATGACCTGCGATCACACCATCCTGCACTTACCTGCAGTGCAGAAGCCCTAGAAGCACAATGGCTGCACTTCTTGCCCCAGAACAGCCTAGGAAGGTGCTCGGCTGTGCTGTGGAAGGAAGAGGTGTGGCCATTGCACTTCATGGAAGACAGAGCCAGCCAGTGCAGAGAGGAACACGCCTGTTACACTCCCCTCCCAGCAGGGCCAATGCCGAGATCACCACTGGAGGAGTCCGTGACCAGCTAAGGTGCAGAAAGGGCCTGCTTTATAGAGGCTTCTGTAGTGCTAGACCGAGGCTTTGGAATTCACACCCCAAAAATACAATAAACTCCCTCCCTGATGACAAAAGTAAAAACTGAAGATTCTGCTGTTGTTCCATGAGGCTTGTAGCATAGCACAGTATGGACACCCATGCTAGTTTATTTGCAAGCAAAAACAACAGCCTTGTGGCACCTTAAAAAACCAACATATTTATTGAGGACTACAGTTCACTACATCAGATGCTGAGGGTAGGCCATAATCCAGAATAGCTTGTCTCTTAATGAAATGTGTTAGTCTTCAAGGTCCCACAGGGTTCTTTGTTGTTTATGAGTAATAATGTGTCCTGATTTGCCCCTACCCAAATTTTTGTTGCTATTTGGTTTACATTATTTGCTCTCTTCTGCATTTTAAAGCTTGTTCTAGTGTTATATATGTATTTGTGGGTTTTTAAAATCTATTTAATTGAATTTGTTATAGTACTAAGTTCCCTTGAGTGCCTCATACTGACACAGGAAATAAACATTTTTATTAATACACAATAATGGGAACGGAGCAGTGGGGTTTAACTTTCATTCAGCTCATGAACTATTTAGATTAATAATTTACTTTGTGAACAAAACAATCAAGGCTAGAGATCAGCAGGGGTGACAAAGAGTGTGCTCAGTGATCACATGTGGGTGGTTTTTAAGAAATTATAGTGAATTTATTGATTAGATTGCAAGTTAAAACATTTCCTCCAAAGCTCTGTAAGGGCAGAATCTGAGGAAAAAGATACTTTCAATCAGCTGCAGCTTCAAAACAACAACAACAACTATGGGCTGTGCTTTACCTCCCCTGGTTTAAAGTGACCCCTTGGTACTGATAATCAAACATACTGCATTCTCTTCTAAGATGCTAAAGCTGAATTGTCCTTCCCTCCTCAGATGCCTGCTCAGATGTCCAAACACTTTTGTTGATTTCAACAGAATGAATAGTAACTTGATAAACTGATAGTCGTGGAATTTCCATTGATTCAATGGGTCTAGTCTAGTTAGAACTGCCAATAGAATTAAGGCTGTTGTCCCTCCTGAGAGTATCAGGCCAAAGTAGAGCTGCTGTGAGGGGATCCACTTATCCCAGTGGTTCTCAACCTGTGGGTCCCCAGATGTTCATGGACTTCAGCTCCCAGAAGCCCCAGCCACTATGGTCAATGCTAAGGGTTTCTGGAAGCTGAAGTCCACAAACGTCTGGGGACCCACAGGTTGAGAACCACTGACTTATCCAGTTGCTGTTCCTGCACTTCCTTTCAAGCAGCAGCCTCTATTTTCTTCATTTTTATTAAAGAACATGAACTGAAGAAGTTTTCTAAAGGGTGTGTCAGAAAGAACGGCCATTTCCGCACTGGCCTATTATAGTGCGATTATTCCACTTTCAACATCCTATGGAATCTGGAGTTTGCAGTTTAGGGAGGGGCCTCAAAGGATTCCATAGGATGGTGAAAGTGGAATAATCACACTATAACAGGCTAGTGCGGAAATTGCCAAAGACATGGAGACATGAGAATATCTTCAAAACTTAGCATTTCATTAGAAAAGAAACTGACCTGGGACTTCAGAGCTGGAACAGGAGACTGGAGACTGTACATAGAATATCCAATGTTTAAAAAAAGGATGCTGCTTCTTTAACTTATGTGTACAGTCTATGGAGTCTGAATGACAAAACTAGAAGATAAATTTGGAAAGATGCTTATACGTTCTTAAGTGCCAGCTTTTGACCTTCTGCAATGATTATAATACCTGAGCTTTCAGAGTCTGTCAATCAGTGGGATTAGAAATTAGTAAATTCTTTCACATAACATTTGCATAGAATAAAGTTGGAAACTGCTATTAGCATAAAGATTGGTAAGATTAATATGCGAGTGGGTGGCACAATAATTCATCTGAGGAAGTGGATGCACGCTTTAATTTCTTTGTCTGGCTTCTGTCCTCATCTACATGACATGGTCCTGTCATAGACTATCTTATATGCACATCGCCATCCAGTGTCTTAGTAATAATCCAAAGAGGTTTTATGCTTCTCTTTAGAATTGATTGAAAACTTATTAAGGACTGTTGGACAAATTATCTTTGGTCTTGCACAGCGGGGTTTAATTCTTGCTATTGCCCTAATACTGGGTGTCCACAAATTGTCTTTACGATTTCAATTGTATTTAGAATTGAAATAATTGTGATAATTTTCAGACACCCTGTAAATTATATTTGTATTTTTTTTTACTCCAGGTAAGTAGTCTTACCTGGACTTCTGCTTCTCATGACATAAATCCTGGAAGCCAGGTTGAGAGCATCTGGGTAAACATTTAGGGGAAGTATAAAACAGTGATATCATTGTGGGGATTTATTAGAGACCTCCTAGCCAGACTGGGAACTTGGACTATAACAAAACATTCAGAAAGGAGACATACAGTAATAATGGGAGATTTCAACCATCCTGATATTTGTTGGAAGTCAAACTCTGCCAAGAGTGTTAAGTCCAACTAATTTGTCACTTGCCTTGCAGTCAGTTTCATAGTTCAGGAGGTGGAAGAAGATGATTTTGGATGTGATTCTAAACAGCAAAGATGACCTGGTTAATTGGGTGGAGGTGGCAGGAACCATAGGTGGAAGTGATCATGTTCTCCTGGAGAAAGGAAATGGAAAGGGAAAGCCAATATAGTCAGACATGCATTCTAGACTTTAAGAAAGCTGATTTCAATAAGCTTATTGACATACTGGGAATAATCCCATGGTGCTGAATAGTAAAAAAGAAGAGAGTTCATGGTGGATGGGAGTTTCTTAAAGATGAGATATTGAAGGCACAATTTCAAACAATTCCAATGAGGAGGAAAAACGGCAGGTGTCTAAAAATCCATGATAGATGTTTAAAGAACTTTCAACTGAGTTAAGATGTAAAAAGAATATGTACAAGAAATGTAAAAAGGGGGAAATCAGCACAGAGGAATTCAAACAAAGAGCAAGTGTAGAGAGAAAGTCAAAAAGCTAAAGTGCCTCTGTGTGGGGAAGATGGCGAAATGTTAGCAGAGAGCAGAGAAGAGGCAGAGCTACTTAACACCTTCCTTGCCTTGGTCTTCTCCCCAAAGGAAAACAGTTGCTCTACTTGGGGAAAATGGAGCAGAGTAAAGGTAAAGAGATAGTACAGGAATACCTGGTTATTCTAAATAAATATAAGTCTCCAGGGCCAGATGAACTACATCCCAAGGTATTAAAAGAACAGGCAGAAGTAATCTCAAAACTACTGGCAATAATCTTTGAGAATTCCTAGAGAACAGGAGAAGTTCCAACAGACTGGAGGAGAGCAAATATTGCCCCCATCTTCAGAAAGGGGGAAAAAAGGAGGATCCAAACAGTTACCACCCAATCAGCCTGACACCTATATTGAGAAAGATTCTGGAGCAGATCATTAAACAGACAGTCTGTGAGCACTTAGAAAGGAATGCTGTGATCACTAAAAGTCAACATGGGTTTCTCAAAAACAAGCGATGTCAGACTAATGTTATCCCTTTTTTCATAGCTTGGTAGATGGAGAGAATGCTGGAATGTTGTGGATATAGCATATTTTGACTTCAGTAAGGCCTTTGACAAGGCCCCCCATGATATTTTTGTAAACAAAGCAGTAAAGTATGGGCTAGACAGTGCTATTGTTAGGTGGATTTTTAATTGGTTGACCAATCAAACCCAAAGGGTGATCAGCCATGGCTCCTCATCCTCCTAGAAAGAAGTGACTAGTAGGGTGCCAAAGGGTTCTGTCCAGGATCCAGTGCTATTCAACATCTTTATCAATGGTTTGGATGAGGGAATAGAGGGCATTCTTATCAAATTTGCAGATTACATCAGATTAGGAAAGATAGCTAACACCATAGAGGACAGGATCAGAATTCAAAATGACCTTAACTGATTAGAGAGCCGAGTCAAAACTAACAAAATGAATTTCAACAAGGAGAAGTGTAAGTTAATAAACTTGGGCAGAAAAAAATAAATGCATAGATGTAAGATGAGTGACATCTGGTTTGACTATAGTATATGTTAAAGGGATCTAGGAGTCTTGGTAGACCACAGGCTGAACATCAGTCAGCACTGTGATGTGGCAACTAAAAAAAGCCAATGCAATTTTGGGCTGCATCAATACAAATATAGTGTCTAGGTCAGGGGAGGTAATACTGCTACTTTTTTCTACTTTGGTCGAACCTCACCTGGAATAGTGTGTCCCATTCTGGGCACCACATTTTAGGAAGGATATAAGCTGGAACATGCCCAGAGGAGAGCATTCAAAATGTTAAACGGCCTGGAAACCATTCCCCATGAGGAGAGGCTTAGGGAGTTGGGTATGTTCAGCCTGGAGAAGAAAAGGGTAAGAAATGACATGATAGCTATGTTTAAATATTTGAAGGGGTGTCATATGGAGGATGGAGCAAGGTTGTTTTCTGCTGCTCCAGAGACTAGGACATCGAGCAATGGCTTCAAGCTTCAGGAAAAGAGATTTCACCTAAACATTAGGAAGAAGTTCCTGACAGTAAGAGCCATTTGATAGTGGAATAAATTGTCTCAGAGTGTGGTGGAGTCACTTTCTTTGAAGGTTTTTGAACAGAGATGGATGGCCATCTGTCGGGAATGCTTTGATTGTTTATTCCTGCATGGCAGGGGATTGGATTTGAAGGCCTTTGTGGTCTCTTCCAATGATATGATTCTATAATTCTATAATTCTTTCATTTCATCTTTCTTAGCTTGTCTTTTAATTTATTTTGCCTTTGACTAAACTTTTGTCCTTTCTACTCGGTGGCTTAGATGTTGCAGTACAAGAAAAAATGTGGGGAACTGGAGCAGCAACTGCTAGAGAAAACATCTGAGTGTGAGCATCAGAAACAGATGGTCTGTATGCCTCCCTTCCCCATGATGTAAATGATAATGATGAAGCATGTGACTGTTTAACTGTTAGCAGTGTGAGCAATTTGTACATCACTGTCCACCACACTATACACATTTAACTGGAGTGAGCACTTGGCAGACAGCCTACCCTAATAACATATTTGGTTCAAATGTTCTTTGTACAGTTAATATCATTTAAAATCTCTCACACACATTTCACAAATATCTAGTTTTTTGGGGGGGTATTTATTTTTGTGGAGGGGGATATATATATAGAGAGAGAGAGAGAGAGAGAGACAACAATTCTGAAAAGTACTTTATTTCATGAAAGACTTTTTGAGCGTAGAGCCTTTTTCACAGCTGGATATGAACTACCATTTATGGCTAAGCACATAAGTACAATTTGCATATTTATTATTGCGTTACATAACTGCCCCATAGCAGAAGTTCTCTGAGTGGCTTATAATTAAATATTACATTAAAGCATGAGATAAAACTATATCAAATTACAATATGAAATGCCATTTTACTGAGGTGCCGTTGACTAAGGCCATTTCCAAGGGAGACTGTTACAGTACTATTATTCTACTTTCAACATGCTATAGGATGTTGAAAGTGGAATAATAGCACTATAACAGTCTAGTGCAGAAATGGCCTAAATGTATCTGCTCTAGTTTGGACTAGCAGTTGAGTTTAGGTCAAAGCAGATAAGAGTTATCCAAACTAGAAATATAGTTAAAATGTTTTTCAGAATTCTAAACTGAGAGGCCCAGACCACAGAATGCATGTTGTTTGAAAATATAAATGACTGAAAAGGGAGAATAGAAAGGTTTTTGCTTTGCTACTCAAAAGAATAGAAAGATGATACCAAATGATTCTCTCTTAGGAGTCTGTTCCATATAGGGTTGCCAGAACTCAGGTCTGGCTCTGAGTTCTAATGAGTCATCTCCAGGCAAATGACATGGGTGCAAATTCTCCAGTTTTGGGGAGGGGGTTCAGCACCAGGCATGAAGAAAGGTCTGTGTGCAAATTTCCAGCTCAGCTAGGAGAGCACCAGCTTACTACAACTTGTACGGCTTGATTGTTCTGTTGCTACAATTTGCAAAGACTCTCCATGAAGTGGGGGTCACCATATATTAACTTAATTAACTTTCTCCTTCCCTTCCCGTCTTTGTGATGCCAGGTTTCACCCTCCACCCACCTCTGCATCCATCTTCTGGCTACGAGCAAGCAGACTAGATTAAATGTTCCTAATCCCAGCTACCTAAAGCTGCAATAATCCCCATATGCCATCTTGATCTGAAACATCCCCTTTAGCTAGGATTTCTGTCTTAATTTCCAAAGAGGAGCGTATGACAAGCTGTGAGCAGCTGCCGCTGGTACTTAATATGTAACTCTTCATGACATCACCAGGGGACATCCCTTGGTCTCAGGGTTTGGTTCAGAAATCTCAGGGCCTAGGACAGTCATAAAGTGGCAGCCTTCATTCCGTAACAAAGGTGTTCCAACAGTAAGGCCTTTGGGGAGGGGGCTTTGGAGGGCCTCTGAAGAGGATGTTAAGGTTTGGGTAGGTACATACTGAAAAATGCTGTCTTTCAGGTAATTTAAAGACACCATGTGGTGTCTGGTTGAGATTATAGTTCATAAAGGACTATAATATTTTTGTCAAGCCCAAGCACATAATGGTTCTCTGAGTAAAATTATCCTAGCCAATATACATCATATAACAAAAAGCTGGGTAAAATGTTTGAGCAAACAGTCATGCCACTCACCTCCTCACCAACAGACCTGCTCCTCTCAGTAGAGGTGGAAGCATACGAAAGAGGAAGAAAAGGTTTCTATTTATAGTTGTAAAAAAAAAAGCTTTAAAATGACCACTACTTGTATTAGCCAGTGTACCACATGTTCCTTGGAATTCTCTTTACCCCTTAGCTGTGTATTACTTTGACACAAACCTCTTGACTTATATCAGTCCCTTATAACAGTTTCTCTCAGACAGAAGCCTAGAGCTGCTGTATGGTGTACACTCTGCCTGCCACCACAGATACAACTGTATCTGGTTCGGTGTAGTCAGTAAAGAAGTCTGTACGTATACGAAACACTGAGGCCATTTCCACACCTTACGTTGCTCTGTCACCATCCAGGCATCATGGGGCTGTGTCCTTAGTGCTCCTTCTGCATCCGACCGGCTGCCTGCGGAAAGGAGCGCGAGGGACACGCTCCTTCCTTCCGTACTGCAGCCGGCCTTCTTCCCATGCTGTAGTGGGGAAGTGCGTGATCGTGCTTCCACTCCTGCATGGCCAGCTGCAACAGAAGCCTTGTGCAATCGGAGGCCATTGATGGAATTTTGCTATCAATGATATACGCCACGATCATGCGGGCTGGGGCACAAAAAACGGACCGCAACAGCATCATGAGGAAGGATTGCCGTGGTCATGCTGCTCTTATGTTCCCATACTGGGATGTCTTGCGGAAAGGGCCTAACCTTATGTTCAAGAGAAGTGCAACAAAAGGTTTTAAGATTTCATTTAAGAGAAGATTACTCAGTGTATTTTTTCAGATAAGCACTTTCTTGTACGCCAGTCTTGCTCATATAAACAACCATCTGTCTAACCTATCCACCTGTCCCCCATTCCAAAAGGACCTTCACCATATAACCCAAATGAGCAATGCTGACTAAACTCTCTCACTCTCTAACTTCCATACCCTACAACAATTGCACTCTGTCTGCAACCATTCCCCTCAACTGTCCTTCACCCATTTTCAAACACTCTGTTTCAGACTCTCAAACATTCACCGGTCATCTCCAACATTCTGAGTATTCTCACCTCTCCCAAGAGATTGCTTACCTGAGGTAATAGATTTACATACAAAGTTATACATATATACATATAGAACATTATACCTTACCATAAATCAGATCAGATATACACAGTAACATTTATACAGAATGTAGAACATCACAGAAGCCATGCAAGTGTATCCTGATTGCAGGTGGAAAATTCCAAAAGCACAGTTGAGCAGTCTAGAACTGGAACCAATAAAACTACACAGCTAGCAAACAATGCCCTATATCCAATTGCTAGTCCCAACAACAGTCAACCCAGTGAATCAGGAGGTTGCAGAAATGTTGACTTATTAAATTGCCATTGATCCTGTGGATCTACTCTAGAGTGCACTAGCAGTGTGATTTAGTCCAAAAGCAGGTAGAGGTTATCCAAAGCCAGTGTCCAGGAAACAAAACTAAAATCAAAATCAGCTAAGTGCTACCAGAGAGTAAGATAAGCCTAGTGAAGAGAATCCAAAGCCAAATTGAAGTAAAAGTTCAGGGCCGAACCAACTCAATTCAGAATAACAAGCAGACAGGTATCATCCAAGAGGCTTTGTCACAGTGCAGTTTAAGGGGCTTTTTCCACACTACACTCTTATAGTGCTATTATTCCACTTTCAACCTCTTATGGAATCCTGGGGTTTGCAGTCTAGGAAGGGGCATTTAGAATTCTCAGCCAGAGAGCTCTTTGGCCTTAGCAAACTACAAACTCCAGAATTCCACAAGATGTTGAAAGTGGAATAATAGTACTGTAACAGTGTAGGGCAGAAAGGCCTTGAGTCAGGCCCTGATGAATTAACCACAATGAGATTCTCAGGATTCATAAAATGAAGGGACAACGTTGTTCTCAACACTGTGTTTGGCTGGCAGTGAGGCTTGTATATTGCTGCTTGAGACCTTACCCAAAGCTCAACATTTGTATTTTTTTTCTCTTCTCCTATTGGTAATCAGGAAATTTTTTAATATGCCCATAATCAGAAAAATTAGTTTGGAAACTAATGTTGTTTATTTGTTTTACCACAAAGAGGGCGGTTTGTTTTTGTTTTATTATTTTTTAAAAAACTTTATTCTTAAAAATGTACAAACAATAAACAATAACATACAATACAAATACATAAATTTTAAACAAAAAAGTTACTTGTAGTCGCTAACATTAAAATATTTCCTTATCTTACTTCTAACTTTGGCCTTAGAGTCTATTGTATGCCATTCTACTTCTATTTAGTTTCCTTTTTCCTGTTAACATCACTCTTATTCCCTAAGTATTCTTTCAAAAATTTATTTTTACCATTTCACTATCATACCAAGAATTCTTAAAATACTGTAGCATTTTTCCCATTGTTTTATAAACTTTTCTTTACTCTCTCCTCTTTTTATACATGTTAATTTATCCATTTGAATTATATCAAATAATTTCATTTCCCATTCTTCTACTGAAGGCATCAAATTCCCTTTCCATCAATGAGCTACCGTCATCCTTGCTGCTACCGTCATGTAGAACAGTTGTTTCCCTACTTTTTTCTCAAGGTTATTCTCCCACATAGATAATAAATATATTTCTGGCGACATTTCAAATTTTATATCCAACATCAGTTCTATTCGTCTGTGGATCTGTTTCCAAAACTTCTTCATTTTTTTGCACGTCCACCATGTATGGAAGAAAGAGCCTATCTCCTCTTCACATTTCCAGCACTTGTTAGAACATTTACTTGTCATTTTTGCCAATTTTGGGGGGGTTAAGTACCAGCGAAGATACATTTTGTACGTATTTTCTTTAACATCTTGACACATTGTATGTTTTATTATTTTGGTCCAAAGTTTTTCCTACTGCTCCATCGAAATTGAATGGGAAAAATCTGGGCCCATTTTATCATTGATAATTTAACTGATTCTTCTTCTGTATCCCATTTCAGCAAAATTTTGTAGATAGAGGAGATGGGCTTGGGTTTTCCTAAATATAGTATCTCATTTAGCTCTTCTCCTTTTATTTGATAATCATTGAATTTAATATCATTTTTTAATTTTTCTCTCATCTGCCAATGGCATTTTATCCCCGATTCGTTTAATTCTTGTTGGCTTCATGGGGAGATACCCATTTTGGGGTTTTCACGCAAGATCTTGCAATGTATTTTTTCCATACTTTAAATAAGGCTTTTCTTAAATAATGTCTGTTAAACTCTTTACTGTCTCTTCCTTTATTGTACCATAGATAATAATGCCAGCCTGACCCCAGTCCATCTCCCTCTATCTTTAATAATTTCATATTCTCCAGTTTTATCCAGTCTTGTATCCAGTTTAGTACACATGCATGATAGTATAGAGTCAGGTTTGGTAATGCCAGCCCTCTTCTTTCCTTAGCATCTTGCAATATTTTCATTTTAACTCTAGGTTTCTTACCTCCCCAAATAAATTTACTGATTTCTTTTTGCCAGTCTTTGATAACTTTTTCATTTTGAATAATCAGGATAGTTTGGTATAGGTATAACAACTTAGGGAGCGCTGCCATCTTTACTGCTGCTATCCTCCCCAACCAAGATATTTTTAAATTACTCCAATTTTTTAAGTCTTTAACGATAGATTTCCGTACTTTAAGATAATTGTTCTTGAAGAGATCGGAAGTCTTATTTGTAACTGTAATTCCCAGATATTTAACCTTTGTTGTCAATATATAACCTGTATTTTGTACCACCCTGCTTTTTTCCAATTCTGTCATGTTTTTCATCAATATCATCGTTTTTTCTTTGTTAATTTTCAAACCAGAATATTTACCAAAATTGTTAAGAACATTTTTAATGTGTTTATATACCCATCTTCATATTCCAAAGTTATTGCAAGATCATCCGCGAATGCCTTTATCTTATACTCTTTGTCTTGCACCTTCACACCTTTAATTTTATTATGACTTTTACCTTTAATATCAACACCTCTATTACTAACGGAAATAACAATGGGGACAGGGGACAGCCTTGGCGCGTACCTTTTTGAATTTTAAATTTTCCAGCTTTTTGACCATTGATAATTATTTGAGCACTTTGTGTAGAATAGATTGTTTTTAGCCAATTAATAAAACTTGTTCCCAAACCCATTTTTTGACATACTTTAATTAAAAATTTCCAATTTACTGTGTCAAAAGCTTTTTCAATATCTAGAAATAGGGCCATAATTTTTCTCTGGGGATGGTTATCATAAAATTCTAAAATATTGATTATATTCCTCGTGTTGTCTTTTATTTGCTTTCCGGGGAGAAATCCAGCTTGTTCCTCCGAGATTATTTCCGTTAGTATTTCTTTTAATCTATTTGCTAAGATTGCGGTATATAACTTATAATCGGAGTTCAAAAGTGATATTGGATTATAATTTTTAATATCCATCGAATCTCTCCCTTCTTTATAAATTAGTGTAATGTTGGCCTCTTTCCATGTACCTGGAATTTCCCCTTTTAATGCCTCATTCGTGATTAATTGTAGTATAGGTGCAAGTTCTTTTGGAAAAGTTTTATAAAATTGAGTTGTATATCCATCCGGTCCAGGCGACTTCCCTTTTTTTGCTCTTTGAATTGCCTCTAGCACCTCTGTTAACATAATTGGTTTATTTAATTTCTCTCATTGCTCTTCCGTTAATATTGTTATATCTTGATTTGCCAAATAAGTTTCAGTCGATTTATCTTGAGGATCTTGATCTTTATATAACATTGTATAATAATTTGTTGTAATATTTTTAATCTGTTGGAAATCTGTATATGTTGTCTCCCCGCTCTTTAACTTAGTTATCATCATTCTCTCCTTTCTTTCCTTCAATCTACACGCCAGCCATTTCCCGGCTTTATTTGCCCATTCAAAATGATGTTTTCTAGTATAGATCATTTTCTCGTTAAGTTCTGATTCCATTTCTACCTCCAATTGTTTCCATAATATTTGAATTTCCCTTTGCGTTTTTTCATTCGATGGGTCTTCATTTAATTGTTTGTTTTTAGCAAAAGTGCCTAAACTGGGAGAGCTAGAATGATGTAGTGGTTTGAGTGTTAGAAGTCCAGGAGACTGTGAAGTCCACTGAGTGATCTTGGGCAAGTCACACTCTCTCAGGCTTAGAGGAAGGCTGTGGCAAACCTCTAAATAAATCTTACCAAAAGAACCCTCTGGCAGGGCTGCCATGAACCAGTCATAAAATCAACAACAAATCTAAAGTACCAAGTAATGTTGAGAAAGAAAAGCCACAAAGAGAAAGTTGCATTGTCTAGGTCTTTTTTTTTTAAAGACTAGTAGATATAAAGTTGGAGTTGCTGGGAGAGGAGAGAAAATAGAATGACAGACTGAATGTGGAAGAGGTAATGGAAGGAGGATTCGTGGGAGGCTTTATCCTCTTGAATTCATGGGGTCTGTAGAGAGCCAGCAAGGTGTAATGGTTTGAGTGTTTGACTATGGACCCTGTAGATCAGGATTCAGTTCCCTGCTCGGCCATGGAAACCCACTGGGTGAGCTTGGGTGTGTCGAACACTCTCAGCCCCCAGAAAACCCTGTGATAGGCTCACCTTAGGGTTGCCATAAGTTAGAAATGACTTGAAGTTACACAACAATAGGAGTACAGTGTTGTAAGAAATGTAACAGTGTCAGGTAAAGAAATATGGGGCATATTTACTAAAAGCCCTGTTCAGATCACCCATCCTTTCTAAAGCCTTAGCTGCTGCTATTTTTATACTGCAAGCAACAAAGCATACCATTTTTATTCACCACAAGCTTCTGTGGACTGCAATACACTTCATCAGATGCAATTGTCTACATTTACTTCCAACCTTAGAAGGTTCTGGTATTAGTTATTTTATTTTTATAGCAGAGTTTGAGGTTTTTTCAGTCATTACGTTGTTAGAAATAGATTCTATGCTGTATTATATATGTAAATTCTCATATATGCTAAACTTGACCTGTGCTTTAATTACCACTGTTGTTTAATCCATCATGTTTCTTTCTTCTTAGCTACAGATGAAGCTAGACTCAACCACGTCACGTTTACGCCGTTTTGAGCATGATCACAGTACAGAGCTGGAGAGTACACTTGTCCAGCTGGAGGACGAGCAGCAGAGGTAAGGTTTCTCTTTGCTTTGGGTGATTTATTGATTTCATGTAATATATTCATACAATGTCCTTCAACTTACTGGCATCCAGGGCAGTTTTGCAGTAAAATGACTGTTCTTTTCTTGGCATCTTAAAATTGCAATTCTGGATTTTTGTGCATGGGAACAGGTGTGCACATTGGCTAGGAATGATAAGAGTTATTGTTCAGCACATCAGGAGGCCACAAAATTAGTCTTTCTGCTTCAGATTGAAATGTGAATATAAATAACAGAACATTCATCTGTTAGTAGCAGCCTTCCTATGTGTTCTGTCATTGCCAACGATATGCAAGATGATGTAGTGAAATAGTTCAGAGTTTCCACTTCCTTGAAAATCAGGAAAATGGAAATTGATCAGGGAAAAACAAGGAACTGGTCAAAATTCAGGGAAAACCAGGGTAATTCTGATTAGGAGAAACTTGTGTAATGGATTTTCTGAATGTCACTGCGAAAGGAGAGCCAGCAGTTGTAGCAATTCCAGTACCAAAGCATTAGAAAATCCATGTAGGGTAATGATGCACATTTTCCATAATATGATCTTGAACTTGCTCATTGAGTGATTGCTGTTAACAGTAAAACAGAATAAAATGAAACCGTATACATAATAGTCATATGATTACTATGGAGAAGCTGAGAAGCTTCTTGCAAGCAGGTAATATGCATTCACACAAATGGGAATAAATTTCAGTTGACTTAAAGATGTGAATATTTTGAGAAATATCAAGCAAATTGTGGCTAGTTGAACTTAGCAGTTAGCAATTATTCCTTCTAGCTAGTTTTGAATTCCAACCCTGTGACAGTACTGCCATAGTCCTCTCAACATTTTTTTAAAAAAAGATTTTATACACAGAACCATATTAATAAAAGGAAAGCTATTTGATTTATGTTTTGTTATTTTTTATTAATTAAAATATTTATATCCCACCATATTTTATGGTACCTTAGGGCAATGTGCAGACAAAAAGCAATTGAAAACAAATTTAAACAAAAGAAAGCAATTTAAAACTATCTAAATTTATAAAACAATTTAAGCCATTTAAAACAACTTAAAATAATATATATACAAATTAACTCCAAAAGATTTTTGAAAAAGCTTTCCCTCATCCCTCCATCAGTTTAGTTAGGGACTCAGGGTAGTGTACAAGGTAAACAGAGTTCTAATAAAAACACATATGGTTAAAAAGATACAAAAAAGGGTTTTGATTAAAAAATTAAGCTATCAACAAAATTAAACTCAAACATCAATTTAAAAACAACAAACAAAAGCAATAGAGAACACCAAAAATCCCCTTTCTTATAAAACAATCAAATCCCCAAAAACTTGTTGGAATGAAAAAGTCTTCACCTACCTCCAAAGGACAGCAAAGAAGAATCTCTTCTACCCTCCCTAAAACTTGGTTCCAAAATTTTAGTTTGGTGCCACACCGATGCCAAGCGGGCCTACGGGTTGAGAGCATTCGATAGCTACAGCAGAGAAAGTCCTCTCCTGTATATCTGTGCAGGGTGTTGCTCTCAGTAGAGCATCTTTGCAGAAGATGCCAGTGTTTGGACAGGTAAATATAAAGAAAGGTACTTGTTCTAGTGTTGAGGTTCCATGCGATTTAAGGCTTCAAATGTCATAATGAGTACCTGAGTGGACATTTGAAAATGCTGAGATAGATAGAGACAGACAGACATTTGGTAAAACAAGAGGTTCAGCTCAATGTTATATGCTGTATAGTTTTGCCAAACAGCTAATTTCTTTGTTTATGCAAAAGAAAACTGTAGTACTTTTGCCTTGAATGCTTTTTGTTCTGTGTCCCTTTTTTTTTTTTTTTTAAAGGAATCAATCAAAGAAAAGACTATGGCCAGTATTCTATACAAGCTACTTAGTTAAGTATACTTAAGTATGTATTCAACTGAATAACCTCTCCTGGCTGATTCCCACAAACTTAACGGAAATGTTGTTCAGCCATGCTGTAATTGCTGGCAAAATGGACCTCCTTCTCTCCATGCAGCCAATGCATGGTAAAGTTGACAATGGGCAGGGGATGGAATTATGATCATGGCAATAGTGTCACAGTTGTGATGAAGTAGTGATTGTGAATACAGAACAGTTATCTAGCTATGTAAGTAAGTAGCTGATGTAGCATACTGGCCCATCAAACCAGTTTTTGAAGATTTTCAAGAAAGCAATCATTTTCAGTTGGTTCTGAAACCTTTCTGTGCATGTTTCTTGTAGGCCACTTGAGGGTCTGAGCCAAGAGATGATGCGAGTCTTGTATGTCCGTTTATGGGAGATTTTGGATTTTGTAGTGATATGTTGAGGTCCTCCTTAAAAGTTGGCATAAACACTACAACAAAGTGTGTGTTGTTGCAGTGGTAGTAGATGAAAGACACAGGCAAAAATGGAGCATTGAAATCAAAGAAATAGATTCAGGGTGACACTCTGTGTCAGTCTGATCCAATCTGGTATTGTTTAAGAGTATCCAAATTGTCTACCACAACAGAACATTCCTGCTGGTACTACTGCTATATTCTATATGAGGTTTAAGGTAAGATATGAAGGTGAGGAAGTCGCAGTACCCCACAGAGCAATATATAACCAGTACACACATCTAGATGTTGGAGCCAAGCTTATGACAGGTGCAAGTTTTGTCTCCTACAACTAGCAAAGTCAGAGAAATCCAGCTCTTTCAAATGCTCATAAGAGACTGAGAAAAGAGGCCAACATGGAAGAAGAAACCATTGATCCACCATAATAGTTACATATCTTTATTTAAACATTTTCAAAGAATGTTTGCATTTGCACTTTAAAGGAATAATTACATTTATATGTTGAATTTAGGTGTTTTAGTTTAGTGTTAGAATTAGAATGAAAGGTCTTCTGTCGTCACCACTGTTTGCAGGAGGTATTGAGTAATTTTGGCAGGTCAAGGGGCCGGTATACTGCCCCCGTGACTCTTGCAGATCTGAGGCCACACAGAGGCCCCTCCCTAAATTGCAAACCCCAGGATTCCATAGGATGTTGAAAGTGGAATAATAGCACTATAACACTCTAGTGCAGAAATGGCCCCAGAAAAAGGCCAGTACAGTGTAGGGGATTCTGAAGTTGGTCAAGGGCTGCAAAACCAGCTCCAGTGTAGACATTATTTACATTGATATTCTAGCTTGGTGTAATTTTTAATGCAATTTCAAAATATTTGTTTCTTCAGCTCTGGGTGAATAATAAGTGCATAGTGCATACTGAAGTTCCCATCATGACCCCCTCCCAAAAAAGTGCATTTTATTACTTATGAAGTTGTAAATCATTTAACAAAATCTTTGTGTGAGGTAACATAGGCCATCCATTTAAAAAAAACACAACCTGGGGCTCTTTGATTTTAAAAAATGGTAAGAGAAATTGACAAAAGTTGGTCAAGGAAGATCAGGAAAATGGAAAATAAAGGTTGGTGGCAACCCTGTATTTCTGAGAGACCCAAATGCCGTTATTTTAACACTAAGCACAGGGCCAGCCCTATCATGACAGTGAAATAGCTGCCTCAGAGATTGAGTGTCATAAAAGGCAGAAAATAATTGGCTAGTTAGTTTGTTATTTTTGTAGGTTTACTGCCCAGGATGAGAAGAGATGTTTGTGGGATTTTCTGTCTCATGTACCAAAACAGTGTGGCTGACTTTGGGTACTATACACTTGGAGAGAAGGTGCTGTTTCGCCTCAGCTCAGCCAAAGCTGAAAAAGCAAGATCTCTAGAAACCTAAGCTGTCATACCTTGTCATACCTTCCACTTTAATTTTTGGACTAGACATTTTGTTCTTTTCTACAGTGCTGTGTATTCTGGCAAGTTTCTTTTCCCATTGATACTATTTTGTTTGTTTACATCTCTTATTTAGCAGATCATTTAATACCATAACATTTTAAAATCAAAACTAGATGATCATTAAAACTTCTATCAAATGCAATACTGGGGGAAAAATCCAGGCAAGAAAATTACACAAGGAGCAGAGAAACATTTCCCTTGTCAAGTTATGCATCACCATGGTTGAAAACTATTGAGGTCATCTTTCTATCAGCTGACATGGCCAGAATCAAAAACAGGTGGAGGTAGCATGAAAATGAGTAGAGCTGCAAATATGATTCTTACTTTTTTCAATACAAAGCAAAGAGAAGAAGATCTAAGCCTTGTCCTTCTTCTACAAGATGTATAAAGTTTCCATCAACTTCATAGTTGTGGTACAGAGCAGAAAGCAGTAAATAATAGCAGTAACCTGGAGTGTGGTCTGATCTTGGGTGGGGGTTCATAGTTTGGAAAGAGTAGGGTTTGAGTGGCCTATAAATTTACATTTGACTCAGCGACTGGGACATTAGTAGAAAAAGCTAGGCACATTTTGTTTACTGTTAGTAAGAACAGTCTAATCCATGAATACTAACACCAAGTGGAAAAATTGTTTAACATGTTTAGTTACCATTCTGGTAGATATCTATGTTCATGTTCGAAGCTATAGAAGTGTCACAGAAATGGCATAGAAACACTTGACTTGACACCATTGCCTGCAAGTGCATACCCTTCAACATTTCACAGATGAAAATTGGGACACCTCTGGCCAAGCAACGTCAAGTTTTGGTCAAGATGGCAAAAATTACTAATGAGCAAGAACACACAACCTAGGAGAGGCTGAAGCAGTTTGCTTTTGCCTGAGCTCACTGGGAAGGGTGGGATTCTGCCCCTCTTCTCTCACCTTTCTTCTCCTCTTCTCACTGCTGAGTTAACTGAGTGTAAACTACTTTGCACTTTGAACTTTGCATGCAGCAACTGAAGTAATCTCAGGACAAAGGAGGAAAGTGGGAGGAGTGAGAAACTGGGACATTTTAAAAGCAGCTGAAAACATGAGACAGCAGAGGATTAACTGAGCCTTTCACTGCCAGACTGGGACAGCAGGAGGGTATGCCAATGGCACGTATTTTTGTTGGCTCCATCAAGGATGCTCTTTGGGAAATTAAATTGCTTTCCCCAACTTGGCACTTTCCAGATAGGTGTAGACCCACAACTGAACTGCAGATAAATGGTTGTTTTTAAAGCATGTTATACAACCTGTGTGGTGATGTTTTCCCACCAACTTGCTGCATCTCTTCTTTCTACCTCCACCCACCTCTAGCAACACATATGCTGTTCACTCACTCTTCAAATGGCATAGAGTAAGAGACAATGACATAAAACATGGAAAATTCCTGTCACAATGCCTGTAAAAAACTAAAAATGCCCATTAAAATAACTTTTAATAAATAACTGGAATATGGTACTTGTTGCATCGGCTCTGCTTTGATTGACCTTCAGTTTATTGGCTTCATGTAGATGTTGTTGGACTTCAAGTCTCAGCATTTCTAGACAGCATAACTAGTGAAAGAGAATGCTGGGAGTTGTGTTCCAACAACATCTGGAAGACCTCTGAATTCCCACACGTGGACTGGGGCAAACTACAAACTACTTCAGTAATCACTACTGCTTCAGGAGCGAAATTCTGAAATATTCTCTCCGAAATTGGCAGTGGTTGCAAATAATCTGATTGGTATTAGAGCTGAGGAAAGAAAAGATACAAAAAGTTGAAATAATGACTTTTTTATGATTTCATGGTCCTCTGACTGCATACGATGTTCACAACGTTTCCATCTTTATCTGAATCCTAACGCCTGCTTTAGATAAGCAGCAGATGAGTCAGTAAAACTCACATATTATACTGTCCTCCAATGTGAGAAAGCATTTAACTGCTTGTAATTAAAAGTGGTACATTCCTGAAAAAGAATTAGTATCTAAAATTTTTGTGATCAGTGCACCTCCAAAACAGGGAATTATTTTGGTGCCGAAAGCTATAAAAAATAGTGCAAGCAACAGCACTATACAAAATATTTGTATAGTGTTGTTGCTTGCACAGGGCATCACTGCAGAGATCTGGAATGACTACTTCCAACCAAGGGCCCTGTTACTCTGCTTGTTGGGGGTCCCTTAGGGGGATTCCCAACGCCTGTTAAAATTATCACTTGTGGGGAAGATTATCTCTGAGCACTGCTTTAGCAATGCAAAGAGGGCAGGGTAATTAAGGATCTTTAACCCAATGTTTACGGGGTCAGGCTCAGTCAGAAATCACACAAAAAGGTCCAATGAATGAATTTATTGAGTAGTAATAGTTTGCACTCACACAGACACACATCCAAGGGCTAATAGAAGTAAAGAGTGGAAATAAGATAGAGAGAATACTGCACCTTCTCCTGAAGTCCTCTGGTTAGGGAACAGCGATAGAGCACCAGCTCAGCGAAGAGATACTGAGGAGGGAGGGGGAGCAGTCAGTTGGTAAAACTGAGAGGCATCATACTCATTGTATCGCCTTTCCTCTCCTGCCTAACTAGCCCCAAAACAGGGACTATTTGTAGGAAAAATTTACTTTGAAGGCAAATCCTTTCCCGGGGAACACAGACAGAGACAGAATAAGAAAGACATCTCCACACTTGGCATTTCTCAGAAGATAAAGTGTCATCTAAATAACAGATCTTCCTCTGCTTTGAGACTGCAGTGTGAGTTTCTGGAGATGGATCTGATAAAGTTTTATTGCTTCCAGTGCCCAATTTTCCGGGAACACTTTTACTCCCTTCAAGTGGACTCCTTAAAGGTTAAAGAGCCTTTTGTCCACCATGGGTTATCACAACATGAGGTCTTCTGTTGCTACGTGACTGGGGATTTTACTGGCCTGATCTGGTTCTTTTCAATCGTACAACCGTTATTGCATATGTGCACATTCAAGTGACCTCTCTGGTGGGTTAGATTAATTTTATATCAAAGTTGTAGACCCCGGGACAGGGTTTTGCAAGGGGACAACAGCCCTACCCCCAGAGTGTTGTAGGTACTGGCCTAAGTAGACCCATTTAATTACTAGATGATAAGACAACATTTGTTTAAATTTCATTGATTCACTGGGGGTATTCTATTTGAGCTGGCAGTTGGATCTATCTCAGTAGCATCAGCCAAGTGGATGAAATATCTACTCTGAATGGTCTCAGATTTTATTACATTAACCTTCTCACTGAAGAGGAGGATACAGTTTTGCCAGTTTGGGTTGATAGAAGAGGTAGAGCAGTTATGATAACCTGCAGCCCAGGGGACACAGATAACCCTTGGCCTGATCTTAAAAATCCTCAACAGGTGCTCAGTTCAATTCCTGGCCTGCTATGTGGAGAAGATGATGAGGTGAGAGGAAAGCCAATTGAAAAAACAAGGAGAACAACAGTGGGATTGCCAAAGTTTGGTTCTACCCTTGTCCATCACTGGCTTCCACTCCACCTACTGCTGGCATGCAGACCGTGACAGATTACTCTCTGAAGGAATGGGCCTCATGAGAGAAGAAAAAATTAGCCCAATCCTGAGTTAGAAGATGGGTTCCTTTTCAAATGTTTTCTATGTAAGAGGAAATGTTCCAACTGAGCTGTTGTCAAGAGGATTTGGTAGATAGACAAGGATGTGTTCTGGAATGCAATAGAAGGCTTGTGCTCTGTGGTAACTGTGGAGGAAAACATTGTCTTTGGCTAGTGTGTTTGGTTTTCTTTTTTCCCTAGGAGCACCAGCCTTTCCCAGATGAATACTCTACTTCGGGAACAGCTGGAACAGATGAAATCTTCAAAACAGAGACTAGCAAGTGAACTAGAGAGAGCAGTTATGGATGTGCAGAAATTAAGGAGTGAACTGGAGCAGAAGGAATCCCAGCAGCAAAAGGGCCGGGAGGTAGATCTTATTGTCTAGCTTTTGAAATGTCTTGAAGTATTGCGATAAGAGACCTATCCACTTCTGATAACACTGTCATCCTGTTGCCATAGCCAGCTTCCCCAACCCAGTGCCCTCCAGATGTTTTAGACTATAAGTCCTATCATCTCCAGTTAGATGTGCAACTCATTGTGATATTCACCACTCATTGGGATGATGGGAGGTTTGGTTCACAATATCTGGAGGTCTCCTGTTTAAAGCAGATTGTCTCAAAGCAGAATATTTTGCTACGGGATAATTCCCTGGATATCTTTTGTCCTTTCTTCATCTTTTATTTCTTTTCCCGGTCCACCAATATATAGAGAATATTTTTCTTCCTCCTCCTCTTCCTCCTCCTGCTCCTCTTCTTCTTCTTCCCCCTCTTCTTTTTCTTTTTCTTCTTCTTCCTCCTCCTCTTTTTCATCATCATCTTCTCCTTGCATTCCCTGATGAGCCATCGTCAGCCATCACCTTCATCGTATACATTAATGATAGCAGACACCAGTTTAGCATCAAAAAGTCTTCCGCGGAGTTAGATGAAAAGGAGAGATAGAATTAGGTGTCATCAGTGTACTGGTGGCACCAGACCCCAGAACTCTGGAAACATCCCCAGTTGTTTAATCTTTATTTTAAATAGCTTGAGGGACAAAAATGAACCCTCAGGAAGCCCTGAGGAAGCCCCTGGAAGTTGCCCACCCCTGATCAATGAGAAGATCAATGCCATGCTGATATGCTCAGCTATGACAAGAACAGAGAATTTTCACAGTAAAATCCCTTTGGCTAAATTGACCTTGCTTCTGCTACCTCAAAGATAATTACGCTTAATCCTCCTAATAGCTTGCCTTTAAAGGTTTGCTGAAGACAAACTGTCTACCCTAATATGCAGTGTTTGGGCTTTATTCATATTTTTTTTTCTTGTGGGGTTACACTGGAGTTGATTGTACATCTTGGCTTCCTGTTCAGTTGGCATTGGTTCATTATTCGTCAGTGCTTCAGACCACTAACCTTGATTATTTCTATCTCAACACATTTTTAATTATAAGCTGTCCCCTCTGCTCTTCCTGAACTCGCCATTCTGGATATCATAGCATTAGCATTGTTTAGAATTGTTTCACTCAGTTCTACTTCTATCCCCAGTGTTGCATTTGCCACTACTGTCATATTTCCAGACACTGCTAACCAGCTGCAGGAGTGGTCCAGTTAAAATTGCTGTTGAATTAGCCTCCTAAGGAGCTGAGACCACCAAGGCACTGCTGGAACTCTTCCAGTATTTTGAAAGGACTTCTCTGTGTGATTGAATTTGCATTCACTGGGAAAGCTTTGGGAGAAAAAAACAGTTCTAAACAGCAAAGTTTGTTGGTTTGATTATGATGATGATGATTATTAAGATTACGTTGTATAAGAATAATCTTTATGCATAGATTTACAAGCACTGAAACATGTTCATTTATACAGCAAAATATTAGCTCATATATATTTTGGCCAAGTTCTGAGCTCAAACCTCTTATTTGCTCAGCCAGAGTTAATGCCAGCCATGCTACAACAGTGGAGAGAGAGAGCAGATCCTTGGTCAATATTTTAACTTTAGTAGTTTTGTGGTATGTTTAGGGGGTGGGACCTCAGTATCCCTGCCCAGCTGTGGGAAAAAATTACTGGAAATTGAAGGTCAGTTGCAAGTTAGTTAATATTTTCTATCTTACTTTTCCCAACATTCTCAGCAGCTTGCAAAAGAAAACAAAACAAAAGTAAAACCTATTAAAACAGTTGTAGGTAAACATTACTTTCAGTTTATGTTTCTATTTGTCTGTGCCATAGCCTCCCCATTCTTCATATGTTATCTGATCTTGGTTAAGAATATAAAATGTCACATCCTTCTTGTATAAAAGAAAGAAAAATATCAGAAGTTTTCTCCCTGATGGGGAAGATTATTGGGGCTTTTGCACAATTTTTATTACTTTTTATTATATTTTTTACAAAAAGATTTAGTGCAAAAAAAAATCCAACAACCAATATTTTTATGCAAAGATTTATTTTTACATAAGAATGTGTTTTTTACAAAGGTAACTTCATGAGAGCTTTGCAAAAAAAGTCCCATAATGTGAAAATTCTCAGTGTACAGTTTTTTTCAGTGGGATGACCTTTCCCATCAAGCTTAAGAAAAACTGTGACTATTCATAATATCTCTAGTCCTGTTACCTATGTAGGATCTTCAGCAGAACTTGGAAATGTTAGTTTACAACAGTAGGTGATACAAATATGGGGAACTCCTTTCTGCAGCTCTCTGTAAATGAAGTAGTAGAACGAAAAACATGCCAGTCATGTATATTTGGCGTTGTTCTTTTCAGAGCTACAATTCATATTTAAGCAACGAGCACAGTGGGATTCTCCTGCTGTGGCGTCAAGCTGCCACACTCCGTGCTAACTTTGCAGAGCTCCGCACAACAGTAGAAAGGTAGGTGCTCCCTAAATGCTACAAAAAGAATCACCAATTGCGCTGCAGAAAATTACCAGAAATAGGAATACAGTTAAGAGCTGATAGTACTGCTGATGTCTTTACAGCACTACCTGGCTTTTTTGTGTATGAAAGATTGGGTGATTGGGAGCAGGGGAAGAAAGGAAAGGATTTCTAAAAATTGTAATCCCATGCTCTAATAAAATCCTTCCCATCCTGTCATTAACTGGCCTAAATGTTGTCATCTGAAGAGTCCCTCCTAAGTCAGATACATAAGTAAATCTATGGTCTGAATCCCATTTCTGATCTCACAACAAACGAATCTGACATCACAACAAAGATAACATACTTTAAAAGATAAGTTCGAAGTCCCAGATGTCATGGCTGTCAGCAAACTGAATACATGCACTATCAGTCAATACATTTAGTTTGCATTCCTGTACATACTTATCAGACAGCAAGCCCCACCTAACACAGTGAAACTTACTTCTGAGCACACAAGCATGGAATTGCACTGGATGTTATACACATACCCAAGAATGACTCCTGAGAGATAATGTAATCTTACATCAGTAACCTCAGTTTTAGCATACCAACTGTACTCAATAGCTATAAAGTAGTAGTGGGCAATTTCAAATGCAGATATACTAAGCAGGAGAGGGACATAGTACTATTTCTTTGCTCAGCAGGCATCCCCCTGAATACACAGTAATCTATCACCAAATCTATTTTTTTCTTAGCAGAGGATATATCTTGGCTCAGAGTCTAGTAAAGAGAAAAGCAGTGGGGAGAATGGTTACAGAGAAGGCAGTGGGAGCAGAAGGAGGCTCTGGTACCCCTTTTGCTTGCATTCTTAGACACAGGATGACACAAACAGAGAGTACTGCCCTATTCTCAAGTTCTACTCTGAAGACTGCTTCTTGTGTGCTGTTTTTTTCTACCAATATTTCAGCCATGTAGGAAAAACCATGCAATTCCTTGCATTTGAAGAACAAATGCACATTTATGATGTCATATGTGTGTGTGTGCCAAAAGAGGTATCTTCACCTCTCGCCCATGAGTTATATAGGGCGAACATGGTTTCCAGTATGGTAGCAACATTGATGTTGGAAAATCACAATGCAAGCTGGGGTGGCACGCAATTGAAAATGCTACTTTTTAACCCTATAGCTCCAAAAATGGGATTCTGAGAAGTATAGTCCAAAAAAGTGTCTCTTCAAGCACTGGTGGCATCCCAATAATCTCACACTGGCAGTATTTTGATAGTGTTACTGAGCACCAGCTATAAGAAAGGTACAGTTCAATGATTTTTATGGCAAAATTGCCTCAAATACTTCTTTGCGTCTAGTTCTTACTCTCCTCCTCCTCCTTCACGTTGTTTATATCCTACCTTCATACTCCACACACAGAAAATCAGAATTCAGGGTGCCTTACAAATGAAACCAGATAACATTTTGATGATTAGCTTTTATATAGATAAATTTGTATCGATAAATACATAAAAAGATAATCATTAAAATGTAATTAAATTATCTAAATTTAAATTATCTTAAAATCTAAATTAAAATCTAAATTAAATTATCTTAAAAAGAATTTCAATCATATACTAAAAAATAAAAAGCAGTTGCAAAATAATACATTAAAGCACTTTCTTTAAATACCATCAATAAGAATAAAAAAAATTCCTTCCAACGGAAGGACAGCAAGGAGGGAGTCTTTGTAACTGCCTGCAAAGTTGTCCTGTTATCTTTCATATATGAGAAATACCACTGAGACCAGCTGAAATCTGCTTGTGCGGAAAATCTCTGCTTTAGGAACTAGTTTGCTGATGGGGAAGTAACAACTGAAAATGGCTAGCCATGATGGTCCATGGCTTGTTTGAATTAATAGCTATGTCCTTCATGTGAAGTTATAGTAACATGTGGAAAGACACAGGCCAAAATCCTGCCGTCATTCTAACTAGAGTAGATTGATTGGATTTAGACCATAGTGAAATCATTGTGAGAGAAACAGATATAGATATATAGTTTTTTACAGGAAAGACTAAAGTTTCATTTTTAAGGATCACTTTAAGAAATTGATTTTAAATATAATTTGCTGTACTGATTATTGTAAAAATATGTACATAATTTTGGATATGTTGATAGGGAATTTGAAGTAAGTGAAAAACAAGTTGTTTTCATTTTGGTAGGACAGCCCAGATTCCTGGCAGTGGCTGGCGTCCTAATCTTGTGGCAATAGTGTGGGTGTTGGCGTTCGTAAATCTGGCAGTTTGGGTGTTGATGAACATTGGGCTTTGAGGGGGTGATGCATATAGATTCTGAATGAAAGGAGCTTTAACTTTCTCATTACCAGGGGTCTTGATGAGGCAGGAACTGACATGGCAAGAGCTGCCCGCCGCCTCCAAACTGCTTGTCTCAATTTGGATTCCAACCTGCGTCTCTCTGAGAGCAGCTCTGCTTCTCTACTTGAGAAGCAGCTTCGGGAGAAAGTTCGCGAGATGATCCAGCTGCAGAGCCGCTGGGATGGAGAAAAGGCTGAGCTAAACTCCAGGTAAGAAGAGCACCGATAGGTCACTAGTCTTCAGTTCACAGTGTTTTTACAGACTGACAACTTTGGATGGTCTAAGTTTTATTTTTTCCCCTCACCAATTCTCAATGTATCTGTCATGGAATGCACACACGTTCTTGTTGAAACTAGAAGTGACTGGAAGTTCACTCCTGTTTTTCAAAAATTGGATGAGGGGTTGCTAAAACAAGCTAAATGAGTAGTTTTACCCACACTACCACTACCACAAAGGCTTCTCAAGGCGCGATTTTACCATTTTTGTAATAAAAACAGTCAGAACCATGTCAGGAGGTTTCTAAAACTAGCCCTGGTGGCTACAGTTGGGCTATGAGCTGCTCATATTCAACCCTGGCATAAAAGTTCAAAGTGCCCATACTTTCTTTGTTCCGCGTTCTAGCCAACAGACTCTCTTTGTAGCTTTGTGGATCTTTACAGGGTAAAGAAAATTCTAGTAACAAAAATATGAACGTAGTGGTGCTTGTGGTGCTTTGCTTCTGGAAAACAATTCTCCAGGTGTTTGTGTTTTTTCAAATACCTACAAAATCTTGGTGACAAGGAAAACAGGCCAATCAGGATGCAAAGGAGAGCAGTGCAACCTTCTGGAAATGTGCTGCTGAACATGGGCCCCAACAACGCCCCAGGTTCAATAGCCAGGAACTCCATGAGCCAGAACCCCCCTGATCTTGGAAGCCTAGGTGACAGCAACTCCCAAACTAGATTTCCTCCAAGTACTGGCAACCTCAACATTGAAGGCCTCACACTCCCCAATTCTCACTTATGAATACACGCTGTATATCTGGTGGGAGAGAGCAGAGAGGGATAGAGTACTACGCTTCGGAACAAATATTTTCAGAGTTGCTACTTCTCAGAAAATGAGAGAACAGAGCTGGCAAGGAGAGGGGAAGGTTCAACACACACCCATACACAGCACACCATTTCTGTTGTGGATCAGGCCAGTATACACTTATGAGTAAAAAAGAAAAGATTATATAGTCTGGTGCTGTGCATTTAATTTAGGATCTAGTTCAGTGGTTCTCAACCTGTGGGTCCCCAGATGTTCGTGGACTTCAGCTCCCAGAAGCCCCAGCCACTATGGTCAATGCTCAGGGCTTCTGGGAGCTGAAGTCCAAAAACATCTGGGGACCCACAAGTTGAGAACCACTGATCTAGTTGATTCTCATTCTCTAATCTGCGCTCTTGGACTGGATGTGGAGTCCCTACCTCCTTATTGACCATTGTTGTCATCACCTCAGAACTTCTTCCTAGATCTGTATTCATGGAAACATGGCTTGGAAAGTACAGTGTAAGAAAAGAGGCCTTTCTCAAACCACTTATAGCTCTTAAGTACTATTGTCTAGTCTCTAGTACAGACCTTTCCAAACTTTTCAAGTTGGTGACACACTTTTTAGACATGCATCATTTTGCGACACAGTAGTTTTACTAGCAAACTGGAGGTTAAACTAACCCCTTATAAGAGATATATTGTAATAACAAAATGTATGGGAACACAACATATCTCATGAAAACTTTTCATATGGTTTTAAAAATATGATTTACAATCAATAACATACACTTCCAAACTTGTAGGCGACACACCTACACGCTTCAGGCAACACACTAATGTGTCTCAGCACACCATTTGGAAAGCCTTCTCTAGTATTTATACCTTATATATTTTGATATGATGTGTGAATTGATGATTTCTAATCTAATTATTCCAAGGCTGAGAAGAACTGATTTTTCTAATCAATCTGACAACTATGTGTGGCTTATATCTTACAGGATTACAGAGCTGAACACTTTAGGAGATAAACTTAAAGAACAGAACACAAAGAAAGAGAAGACCATCTCTGCTCTTAAAATGGACATTCAGAAATTGGTACACATACCTACAAACCCCTCTTCCTATCACTCTCTCAAACAAACACACAACCCCTTACAAAGGCATACATGCAGTTTCTCACAGAGATGCACAGACTCCCATGCTGCCACACGTGCCTGCCCTCTCATACTTTCTTTCATCTTTCTCTCTGTCCATTTCTGAGCAACTGCTTATCTTTGAACAATAGGAGGCCAGCAAGACTGGAGACCAAGAAGAAGTGAAGGATCTGAAAGAGGAAATTGAATCTTTGCGACGTACTTTGAACAACATCACAAAGGTGTGTGACATTTTCGTCTACAACACAATCCAGTTGAGTAGTTATACAGTATACAGATTCACTGTATGTAAATGACTGTTATCATTTAATAGGAAAAGAGATGTAGTTTACCAGGACATTTACTTACACAAGCTCCAGTGAAATGAACTGTAAGGGAACACTGGGTTCTAAAGCACCATGCAAAAGGGCAGAATCTGTGGGTTTCTGCAGGAGAATTCCCAATGGATCATGTCCTAGTGCTACAGACATTTGCTTAGGAGGCTTCAGTTTACTACCTTAAAGGTCACTTTTGAGATCTTAAACAGATTGTCAAACTGATTGACTGTAATTTCACAACTATGTAGATATGGAAATATATCCTGTGGTTACATATAAGTGAGCAACCAATATCAAAAAAGATTTTTGCTGTACCTTGTGGATATGGATTTCTGCAAGAAAAAAACAAACTTGGAGAACTGTCTTTTTTGGACTCCAGTTCTCAGAATTTGCCAGCTAGCCCAGAGAATAGCCATGCCAACTAGGGAACTACTGGAACTGTAGTCCAAAAATGGTTTCCAAGCTCTGATTATATTAGCCACATTGGAAACCATGAACTATTGTTATAAAGAAGAGCCTACTTTTAAAGGAACATTCCCTTCATTTGAAATTGGTATCATAACTAATAAGAAGAGGAGTTTTTACATCTGCTGGACTGGTGGTGAGTTATCAATATAGTAGAATGCATACGATAATTTGAGAATAGGTTGGTAACTCTCCCCTCCCCTCCCCTCCCCTCCCCTCCCCTCCCTTCCCCTCCCCTCCCCTCCCCTCCCAGTTGGCTCTGTCTGAATCAAAGAGCACAGGGTTCATCTCTCTGGAAAGTTCAAAAGCTGCATCAGAGGAAGACATCCTATGGCACACTTCTCCTCTGCGTTCTAGCTCTCCTCGCCATCGGCGAGCATCACCATCCCGAACACACTCACCATCATGTCAGAATGCTGCATTGCAGGCTGTGCAGTCTGCTTTCCAGAAATCACAGCAGCATGAGCAGGTTGGAAATACAGCTTTTCATTTACTGGGCTTTTATCATTAAGATGCTTGAAAAAAAAAAAAAAACAGTACAGTGATTAAGTCATCCAGTGCATATAACTAAAATTAAATCAATTTATGTATAAAATTATAAGCTTCTTCAGTTATGAAATGGTTTTCAGTAAAATATTATACTTTTGGAGCTGTTTTGATTATAGTAAATGAGTTTGTTGTCATGATTTAGCCCTAACCTTAGGAATGTAGCACCTATCAGAGTTTGGAACGACAGAAAAAGCTGGAGACAAATTTGGAGCCAGATTGCCGTATTAGCCTATAAGAACTTAATCTTGGCATAGTAGGGCATAAACTGCCAGATCTTGTTGTGTTGGCTGTAACAACAGGTGCATTCTCAATACAGTGAGACACACCTCATCAGAAGGGTTAAACGATCAAATGATATAGGCCAGTAAATTAGCATTCATATACATCAGTGGTTCTCAACCTGTGGGTCCCCAGATGTTCGTGGACTTCAGCTCCCAGAAGCCCCAGCCACTATGGTCAATGCTCAGGGCTTCTGGGAGCTGAAGTCCACGAACATCTGGGGACCCACAGGTTGAGAACCACTGATATACATGAATACACTGTCCCTTTCATATACTTTTTGTCATGCCCTGCCTTGGAGATTGTGGCAGCAAGGAGAAGGATTCTGACTCTGAGGCAGAGGTTTCCTCAGAGGCTGAAGTGTCCCCAGAAGCTGGTCTAGAAGGAGATAATACACAACAACAAGGGCTGAGCCAGGGGAACAAATAGAGGAAGACATAGCTGACACACCTACCTTGCAGTAGAGATGCCATGAAAGGGAGGGCGTGTGTAGCTTGGCCCGTTTAAGTAGTAAGTGAGCCCTAGTGAGGGAACACCTGTGGCGACAGTAGCCATAGATAAAAGAGGGGTCCAGCTGGCCGTTCCTCCCAGGGTCCGCAACTGGTCTCTTTGGTCCTCAAGCCCTGTGCTGTTGGATCTGGTTGTCTTGAAACTCTGCCTGTTTGGACTACATTTTGGATTTGCCCCTTCAGATTTGTTTGCTCTTGGCTGCCTTTCTGTTTGGACATTCTTTTACTCTCACCTTGTGAGTAGGAGCTGCGCTGTTTGTGAGTAACTGCCTGCTCTGCTGTAGACATGACACTTTTAGACTGATCCCAAACAGAGATTTCAGTAATGATTTCTGAAACCCCGGCTACAGAAATTCCCCTAGGCAGGATGGATGGAGCTGTCCATAAAAGCAGTTGACACAACTGCTAAATGGGGTGCCTGATCCCCTGCGTGTATCATGTTGTATGACACAGAAGGAGCTTCCTATTTCATCCCTCTTTTTGTGAACAGGAGTTGCATGTGCAACTAGAGTCTTGCCGGGATGCCCTGGGATCTGTAAAGAAGCAACTCTCAGAATGCCAGCAGGAGACAAAGACTGCAAAACAGCAGCTGCAGGAACAGAGGCAGGAATGTGAATTGCAGACTGGGAAACTGGAGGATTGCAGACGAGAGTTGCAACGCTGGAAAACTTCAGTGGAAGTTCTAGGAAGGTGAGAGCAGTAAGAGAGAGGCAGGCTCCAGATCTGTTAATGATCTCAAGTGACATGGCTCTGACTCAGCCTTCTTAGGGTTAAACAGATTGGGGGGCCCAGATATGTATTTCAGAAAAGAAGAAACTTCCCTCTGTAGTGATGTATTAGTAACTGGAAATCTTCCCTGTGGTGCATATTTCTTCACAGAACTAGTGCAGGAGGTAGGCCCCAGGTTCTATCCTAGGCAAGTAGGGCTGAGAAGGATGTCTGTCTGAAACTCTGGTCTTCCCTTCCTTTTAGTGTAGGAAGGATACATGGAACATTCCTCTGACTCTGTATAAAAAAAGTGTCCTATGTTTCTTTGTCTATCCATGGGCACCATTTTAATGATCCTGTTTGCCACTGGATGATGGATAGATGAAGAATATTGTACAACCCATTTTTCCATGTTAATTTAAATGAGTGTTCTACTCTGAATGTGAGATTTCATTCCTTTGTACAACTTTCATTTGTGTTACTCAGCCAGAGAGATAAAAAGAGGTTATTAAAGTAATGAGTGAACACTGGTGTTTCATAATTGCTGTCAACAGTTATAAAATGATTCTCCTCAAAAGTGGTATTACAAGTGGTATTACGTATTAATGTATACTATTAACATAGTAGTAACAGATGTGTAATTGATTTGTTCAAGAAAGGTGACTGTGTGCCATAGAATGGCTTTCAGAAAAGTCTTCTTTTAGGAAAATTCAGGGAGTGGGTTGTTATCAAAATGAGAGCCAGAGTGGTGTAGCGCTTTGAGTGTGGAACTATGACTCTGGATACCAAGGTTTGAATCTCTGCTCAGCCATAGAAACCCAGTGAGTGATCCTGGGCAAGTCATACTCTCTCAGTCTCAGAGGAGGGCCAAGGCAAACCCCCTCTGAACAAATCTTGCCAAGGAAACCCCATGGTAGGTTTGCCTTAGGATCACTGTAAGTCAAAAACAATCTGAAAGCACACAACGGACTGCAGAGAGGTTGTTACTATAACTGTGGTCTGATCAGTCACCCTTGTTGCTGTGGTTGTTGTTGTTTCTGTTGTTGTTATGTCCCTCACAGAGAGCAAACCTGCAGTCTTGCTACACTCCACATACTCTGCTTTGCCAAAAAAGAAATGGTAGGCAGGTGAAGTTTGAAGGCATATACAGGAAGTAGAGCATGTACTACCACCCTGAGAAGCTGGGGCCTCTCTTTTGGGGTGCACTATGGTTGCAGGTTGCTCTGTGTTGTTTTTTCTTTCTTCAGAGAGAAGGAAGCCTTGGAGATGGCAATGGAAAGTGTGACTCAGCAACTTGATTCCTCTCATCTGGAAGTGGAGCGGCTGAAGACTGTGAATGGAGAGCTGCAGAAACAGCGAAAAGCTCTGGAGGAGCAGAAGGAGGATGTAATTAAAGAAAGGGAGAGAACAAGGAAGGAGCTTGAGCGAGGGTGAGGTGCTGCAGTTGTGTCTCCGGCACTGAGATGCACAGGGCAGTCTTGCACTTTGCTACATGCCAGTGTTATGAGAATATAATGAGACTTTACCAGAATCATACACTCAGGAGACAGAAGGCCTTAACTAATATTTCCTTTCATAGAATCTTAGAATCACAGAGCTGGATGAGACCACAAGGGCCATTGAGTCCAACCCTCTGCCATGCAGGAATCACGATACATATGACTTTGCCAGAATTGTACACTCAGGAGACAGAGGGCCTTAGGTATTTTACCCTTTCATTAAAGTCAAATCAGAGCTACTGAAGAACATAAAAAATGTAAAGGCATTGGTTATGTTAGGAAGTGCAGTCAACATCTGGAGAGCAGCATTTTGGCTACCCCAATCTAACCAATTCTTGTCAACTCTGACTGGCTCAAGCTCTTTAGGGTTTCTTCTTAGGCCTTCCCGGAGGATTCTCATATTCTCTCATGGTGGTCCCATGCATGTATTAACCAGAACCAACTCTACTTAGCCTCCAAAATCAGGCAAGATCAGGTGTGTTCATGGTGGCTTGGTGGAAGTACTTCAAAAAGTAGAGTTAACTCATGTACCATGATACATTATGCTATTTGTAATACAAACTGAGGCCATTTCTGCACTAGACTGTTATAGAGCTATCATTCCACTTTCAACATCCTATGGAATCCTGGGGTTTGCCGTTCAGGGAGGGGCCTGTTGAAAGTGGAATGATAGCGCTATAACAGTCTAGTGCAGAAAAGGCCTGAGTATGTTATGGGCAGGAAAGGACCATAATCCACTGGAAATCAAAACCGTGGACTGGATTCTATAACTACGAGTGCTAGAATATTTTAGTCACAGAAGAAACTAATCACATACCAGTTACATGTGATTATGGGCAAATTCTTTTGGCTAGAAGTAGCAACAGCTTACTAGAGAGGGTGCCTACCACATGCTAGGTTAAATGCAAAACTGGCAGTGATCAAGAGGATATAGAGCCAGTGTGGTGTAATGGTTTTAGTGCTGGACTACTACACTAGAGACCAAGGTTTCAATCCCTGTTCAGCCATGGAAACCCACTGGGTGACCTTGAGCAAATCAGTCTCCCAGCCTCAGAGGATGAGAAAGATAGACCCCCCTCTGAACAAATCTTGCCAAGAAAACCCCATGATAGGTTCACCTTAGAGTCACTACAAGTCAGAAACAGCTTGAAGGCACACAACAACAGTAGTAATAACAACAACGGCAACAGGAAGATAGGGCCGCTGACTGAAGCTGCTCCAGTGTTGGAAAGGGCAAGCAAGCTGTAATGAATGAAACAGTCTCTCACACCAAAAGCCCAAATTGCCACAATATTCAAAGTGGGTTCCATTTAAAGTGGATCCATTAGGACCTATAAAGCTTTCACCAACTTTGAGACTCTCCAGATGTGATTGGACTACAGTTCTCATCATTCCTAGACTGAATGCCCACTTGATAACACTGTTTGAGATGTGTGGAGGCAGCCAGTGTTTCTGCCATCACAGGGGCAGCAAATGCATTCTTGAATTTACTACACCTCTTCCTACAGTTTTCTGGGTTGAGCGGGAGCTCTCCTGGTGTTGAATGTTTGAAAGGGTAGAGTCCAGCACCAGCAGAGATCTCAGGCAACTCAAAGCAGCGGGAGGTACAGTAAAAGCCGAAGTGGATTTGACATTCCCATGATGGCAGACCATGACAGCAGATATACCAACTGCTTTGGTAGGAGATGCAGTGCTACAGACCTGCAGGGTCCAAAGTTGAAAAAGGATGATTTCTCTTGTGCTTAAAGGTGGGAAATTTCAGAGTGACCAAATGAAGTACTTCTTCACATGGAATTTAGCCAAAATATTGACAGTGCTGCACTGATTCGATGATTGCTTCCATTTTAAATGTCTGTTGAACAGGATTAGGTATATTTCTGGAGGAAAAAGCTCTTAAGGGAGAATACGTCATGACAACTGATAGCCACCTCCAAGGTCAGAGACAGTGTGGATCTCCATACCAATTTCTCAGGAAAAACAACTGGTTAGAGCAGTTGCCCTCCTGTCCTTCATATGGGCTTTCTAGTGACATCTCGTTTGCTACTGTGGGAAACAGAATGCTGGACTAGACAGACTTCTGATCTGAACCAGCAGACCTCTTTTATGTTCTTCTTATTAGTGTTTGAAATGTCTTCAAAGTTATTATTTCTACTGCATTTGAGTTCTCAGAATTTGAATAGGTACTAGCTAGTTATAGATCAAGAAATAGTCCCTCATGAGAAAATTCACAATCTGCAAAGTAGCTTCATGATTCATATGGAATTTCCAGCTGCTTGTGCTTTTAACAGAGGTGCATATGAAGATAACAGAATTTTTATTTTAATTCATATGAACAGTGTTTAGTATTTAAATCACATCATCTATTTTTTAGGGATGGGATGAATCCAGAATTTTCCAAATCTGAATCCAGATCCGAATCCCTGCAAGGTTCTGAGAACCCACGAATCTCATGAATCTCAAATCTTTCAAATGCTTTTTTTTTTTAAAAAAAAGGGGGGTTAAAAAGCAAGGGAAAGAAGGATAATCTTGGGCAAGGCACACTCTCTCAGCCTTAGCAAAAGCCTAGGCAAAGGCAAACTTCCCTCTGAAGAAAGCTGTCATAGTTTTGCCTCAGGATCTCCCCAGATTGAAAATGACATGAAGGGCCTTTCTACACAGGCAGGAAAATGTGGATTAATCCCACATTTTCCTGCCTCTGTGAACAGGGCCAGATGCTATAGTACAGAGATAATCCAGGTCAAAACTGGATTTTCTTTGCATAGGTACTTATGGCATCCTGGCGTTTGTAGTTTGATGATGCACCAGCACATTTTGGCAGAGAAGGCTGTGACACCTTGTAAAACTGCAAACCCCAGAATTGTGTATGAAAGAGCCTTGCAAGGGAGCTATGCAAAGGAATCTTTCAGCTATCCTTGAAATCTCAAGAAGACTGTACTTTCAAGCCAATCAGGCCTTTGGTGGGCCCCGGAGGTGCCAGTTTTTAAAAACAATGTTTCCTTTCTGCTGCATGTGGTTTGTCATGTGGCTCATGAGAAACCATGACAGACTTTTCACCTCTCATCCTATTCTAGCTATAGGTTTACAATCAGGCACTGGTCTTGTGGAAGGAGGTACGCTGTCTTACATGTGGCAATCACTGGATGAGATTGTGTGAGCTTGCCCTCTGCCTCACTACTTCTGATAGGTGTCAGACCCACTGACCCCAGCATTTATACATGCCATTGATTTTCAGCACAGAATATAATGCTGAACTTAAATATTAAAATGTTCAATTTAAATATATTAGAATACAATCCCAGATATAATTTCTGAAATTGTTAGCAAAGGCCATTATTACTGCAAAGGAAAAACTCACCTACTTGCCACCTCTCCTTGTATGTCTGGTCTCCCAGTTTTTCAGGCATCCCGGACTCCAACAAACTGGTTGGTGGATTCAAAAGATTCGGTTTGCTTATTTTAGCACAGGGATTTGGATTCGCAAATCTCAAATCCTTGCCAAGGATTCAAGGATTCGGTTGGCCCATCCCTACTATTTTTGATAGCTTCACATTCAAAGGCCATTTCTGCACTAGACTGTTATAGTGCTGTTATTTTACGGTCAACATCCTACAGAATCTTGGGGTTTGCAGTTTAGGGAGTTTAGGGAATCAAACCATAATGTGAGTAAAGCAGCTGTGCTCCCTTGAACCAAAATTAACTCTAGAATGGGGAGCTGCATGATTCGCCTTCTGAATACTGAATTGCGGTAAGAGAAACATGTTGCCACAAGAAATGCCAAACTAGACGGGGGGAAAGCCACACTAAAGCCAGGATGGGAGTTAGCATTAATTAAGATGCAAATTAAGATGCAGATTTAGATGATTTCTTCTTGCTTAGGCATAGGTCCCTGGAGCAGCTTGAGGAACGGATGTCATTCCTGAAGAAGGAGCTGGTGACTGTAAAGGAGTCGCTGAACCAGGCCATGCTGGAGAAGGATGTGCTGGAGAGTGCTAAGGAAGGCTTGAGTAGAGCACTTTCCAAAGTAAGGATGACAAATTGGCATGGTAGCTGTGATGTGTGTGCCAAAGAGCTCTGCTCCTATCTATTGCCATTGCTTTTGATCAGTTCCTGCTCCTTTCACATTAGACCACAACATTTAAAAAAAATGCGTATTGTATTAACATTTCCAAAAACATTAAAAATCAACAAATACATAAAAGGAAAAAAACAACATAAAGAAAAGACATAAAACATGAATTAAAAATGAAAGAAGAAAAAGAAAGCAAAAGAGAATCTACTTTCCTCTTTCCGTTGAATGGATTTTAGCAATCTGATTGTTCAAGCCTCTCAAAGAAAATATCAAATATTTCTCCTTTTTCCATTCCCCTAATTCATGCTTTTGAAAAGAAACCTTTCTTCTACAAAAATTTGACATATCTGGCATGATATCTCAATATTACTTTCTGTTACCTTCCATTACAAATTGCTTACGTGATAAATGGTATTACTTGGTAAATATTAGTAATACTAAATTCTATTAAGGCTACAAATATTAGTAAATGTTACTTGCAAAACTACTTACATATTTAAAACTGTAAATCTATTATGTGTTTTATAACATCTCTAAATCCAGATATTTCAACACCTTTTATATTTCCATTACAGAATTTATAGACCCAATCCTATATCTGTAACCATTTCTTAACCTAGTTTAGACCAAATCTGTTTCATTTTGAATGTAACTTTGAGTTAAACTCCCTTCTTCCCTAATAGCCATCCTATCCATAGGCTACATATTCCCCAAATTTTCTGATTCCCATCCTTGCCCTTTATTACTCTTTCAACTTGCTTCTCACATGCCATTTTAGGATAGCATCTTAAAGTTCTTTTTATCGGACTTACTCTTACTCAGCTTTGCTGCTGACAGTATGTTGCTCCTCAGTGAACTGACAGACCAGATAAATTGCAAAAGTTCATAATGAGCTGGGTTCTAGTTTTGCAGAGTCTTGTGGAAGGTAAATGTTCTGGAAGGCACCGCATCCAAAATTTTCAACAGTTTGCTTTATTGCAAAACCCTGATTGTTGAGAAATACATAGTACCTTTCTTCTCTGGAAAATGTCACTAAATATTTTATTTCCTCATCATCAGACTCCCAGCGCTGATGAGGAATAGAAAATCTTAGCTGTTAATAGACAATGCTATTAACAGCAGCAGTTTTGACTCAGGCTGTGAATCCCAAAAACATAACCAGGGAGGGCACAGTTTCAGTGTCTAAGCCACCCTGACACTCCAGAAGAACAACCAAATTTCATTTCTAACAGCCTTATGCCCTTATGTATATAATAAAAGAGGAAAGCAGAACTGTGGGTGAGGTGCTGTTGCATGCCATCACATCATTAGGCCTTGGTATTTCAAAACAGTAAACTGTATGTGCTAAATCTAATCTCTTTTCTCAGAAATAACATGCCCACCAAGGCCATGATCCAATAGGGTGTTAGGGCAGGCCCTGGATGAGTAACTGTTTTTGTAAAACACTCCCGTGAAAACTGCTCAGACTGGCTCAGCTGAAGTGAGTAGGAGATCTCTTTGCCACCCACACGTTGGCCAGGATGAAATTACCCAGGGAAAAAATTACATTTTCCTAACAAAATATTCCCTGATTACGTAATGACGCTGAAGAAAATAGCATTCACATTTGTGCACATGAAATGTTAAGGAATTTCCTCTTCTCTTCCTTGCTGCTTGAAAGTAAAATATTGGTGCTGTCCTGGCATTAAACTCAGAATAAATTGGGGAAATAGATCATTGTATTGTTGAAAGATTTCAATCAATCCTACAGGACTTGAAAAAATGGTTTTTTGAATTACTATTCCTGCATCGGCTGGAAAATTCTGGGAATAATAGTCCAAAGAAGTCATTTTTCTAAATTTGACTCATATGAGCAGCCTGGAAAAAGACTTACAAAAATTGCCTTATCAAATCTCTGAAAAAGGTTGATGTTTATCTGTACACCTGACTCTAGTACACTGTGTATTTGACCCAGCTTCTCTTCTGAGGCTGTTTCTCAGAGAAGAAGAAAAATGAACCAGTCAACAATTGGAAGAATGGAAGAGAAGCAAGAGCAAGCAGCAAGATGTATGGAATATGACAGAATTCTTTACCAACAGTTCCAGTTTTCCCTATGAATAGCAGAACAAGGATAGAGGAACTTTGTAAAAAAAAAAAAAAAATTCAAGCCTAACAACTATCCAAATGGTCAGAATGGTAAGATTTGATCCCACTGTTAGAAATATCAAATGTGAATATGTTTTCATGTCTCCCCTCAGGTTGAAGCCACCAATGCTGAGCTTGAGCTCTCCATACACAAGATGAAATCAGAAGATGCTGAGCTAAGGGATTCACTGGCCAAGATGGGAGCCCTGAATGAAGGGCTGGCTCATGACAAAGTGAACCTCAGCCGCATAATTGTACAGGTAACCTTAGAATAACCTGGTCTAGCCATGCTACAACAGAGACAATACGTGTGCAGTCCAGTAACATGTGTAAGCTTCTGCCTAGGCAGAGATGACCCTTTCATTGGACTGAGGCAGCTGTACTGTGGATTTAGGATGCTTTGAAGGGTGTTGGAATGACAAAAGATGTGACCCATAGAACAGTCTCCTGAAGGATCACTACTGTGATAGATGGCTCTGAGGTCAATGAGCAATTGATTGTGCCAGAAACAGAGCCAGTGATAGACCAAACTATCTTGGAAACACCCCCGTCAGCTGAAAGACAAACTGAGACAGAGTTTCTGCAACCAGTGCCAGTGAGAGAGGGTACAAGCAATGATTTAAAGGAATTAGATTCACCTTTACCCCCTAGGCTGCAATCACGGAGGAGACAGAAAGGAGCAACTCAGAGGGAAGCCATTTGGGCAAGATAGAGTAAACAGAACACTGATGAATAACACCTGTTTTTGTCGGCATATAAATCGGTCAGATTGACTTGCTGTTTGCTTATAGCAAATCGCTACTCACCTTTGTGTTCTGGCTCTCTTGACCCTTTTGGACTGACTTTCAGCATTCTGGGCCTTTTGGATTTGACCTTGAGTTCGGCTCGGCTCGGCTCAACGTTTCTCCTTGATTGTTTGCATTGGACACCCCCCCCACTGCCTCCTCCTCTTGGACAACTACTATCACCTTCCTTCCCTTGCTGGCAGAAAGGCACAGGCAGGGAGTTGAACTCTGATGACAACAACTTGTTGCAGAGGTTATGCTGGTCAGGACATCATACATTAAATCTATTCTTTCAGACTGTGCTTGGTAGATGGTAGGAAAGCAGCACTAATCCTCCCTATGATGATCGCTACAGTCAAACTAGATATGAAGGGAAATTTATATTCCCTAAAATTAACCAGTATTCTTTTCCACAGCTGGATTTGCTCAGAGATAGGTGCCCTAGCAATCAGGCTTGCAAATTAAGCCCATGTTTACCTTCCAGTGACCAGTCACAAATCAAAACGTGCTAAATATAAGATATCTAGATAAGGAAAATCATGTGATATGACAAACAGATGTCTTCATTTATGGTGCATTTCTCTAAAAGATAAATGTACTGTCCTGTTTTACTCTTAGCTTCAAGATAGTACGAGTGTTAAACTAGACAAGAGCACAGGTATACCTAAGTTAATGAAGTAGGTGTGTTCCTGGGCTTTACTACTTTAACAGAAACTTGGTAACCAGAGGTAAAAATAATATAGAAAGAACAGGGATATCTCCTGATTCCACAAAAAAGAAGAGCATTTTAATATGTTTCATCAAACTTTTTCATTCAGAATTAACATTGTGGACTTGTGAAATGAAACAATTATATCAGGTAAGCCTTGCATAAGTAAATGATAACATTTCTTCCAAGCTTCTTCCAAAATGCCTCCCAGGATGATTTTTTTTTCTTTTCACAGCCTCCATTTTTCTGATGGTTTCCATTTTAGCAGTGAAACTTATAAGTCTATGCTTTTTAAAACATGCTGGTGTTAGCTGGTATGGCTGGTTTTTCTGCTTTCCTCTTTTTTCCTCTGACCCTTTCTTGCACTACACTCTTATAGTGCTATTCCACTTTCAACAGCCTGTAGAATTCTGGGGCTTGTAGTTTATTGAGGCCAAAGAGCTCTCTGGCTAAAAATTCTAAATGCCTCTCCCTAAACTGCAAGTCCCACAGTTCCAAAGGATGTTGAAAGTGGAAGAACAGCACTGTAACAGTGTAGTGCAGAAAGGTCCTTTGTTTTGCCATTCACACATTCTGAATAAGTCATTCTGGAGGCACCTGCTTACCTTGCCTGTTGTACCTCAGCACACACAACTACAGTAGGATCACCTAGAGTGGAAACCCATTCTTTCTCAAGTCAAGCTTTATTCCATTGTTTAGTGCAAACCTGTTGCTGCAACTCAGCCCTGAAAGTCTGTGTTTCTTCAGCCCTGCTTCACCATCCTGCCAATGCCAATGCTGCAAAAAAAACCTTCCAGTTAGACAGAAGAGAAGAGAAGAAAAGGGGAGTTGGGATCCTGTAAAAAGACTTTTCACCTTTCCGCATCTTACCTTTTCACGGAGGTGGGAGGTGGCGTTCGCGCGAGCAGTCTCTTGCGCAAGGCGCTCACTTCGTTTCTCCTTCCTTACCGCAGCTGACTTGCTGGTCGCGCGAGCGCTGCTCGAACGCCCCGCCCTGCCCCTTCCTACCGCAGTGCAACCTGGGAATTGCAGGCTAGCGCTGAGGCAGGAAGCGCAACCGGCCCGGCTCCTGACATTCTGCAGCGCAGGTAAGGGCGTGCGGGCCCCGGGAGCCTTGCACGACCGTGCACCATTTTCGGCTTGAAGCTGAAAATGAAAAGGTGTGTCCACAGTTTGCATTAGGCTCGTGAGTGGTATGGACCGCCTCTCCCATTTACGCAACACTCAAGGGGCCCTCTCGCAAAAGAAACTGCGTGTGAAAAGGGCGTTTGTGAAAAGGAACCTTTTTTGTCAGAGGCTTTGTTCTGTATATGATATCTCTAACTGAATATCTTGCTTCTTTGCAGGATGAGTCAAATAGAAAACAGGTGGGAGGATTTTCATCAGAAAACCTGAGTACTGGTGAAAGTTAACCCCTCTCATCCTCTCATCAGTTCAAATCACATTCACACACCACGTTGCAATAATAGAAAGAGGCACGTGCTGACAGAGACAAACCAAACAGAGTTCTTATGAGGCCCCATCAAATATGTTTGTTCCCTTCCTGGGACCCTGGCAGCACGGCATGCCCTGCATTTTAGTTTGCCTGCCAGTTCTTGAATGTTCACTGCATAAAACAAACAGAGCTCTTTTCCATGGTTTTGCTTGCCTGTCAAAATGCACACTTTTCTTGAGCCTCTTTAAACCCATGGTGTGCCAGAAAGCTTTCAGCCTCATGAGCACCATCCCTGCAGGGCTTGTAACCGCTAAGAACTTGTAACTTGCAGTGAGGCCTGAAATGAGGGAGACTCTTGCAGTGCTCACACGCTCCACAGTTTATGCCAACAACATTTACAACTTCCGGAAGACTTCAAGCATAGCATTGCTGCCTAATGGAAGCTTTTAAGCTGCCTACACAGCCTGTGGGAAAATTCACTGAAGTCTTACTGTCATTGTAGCCTTTAGGACTATGCTCTCAGTGAAGCACCTGCTAAGTTTTGGGAGCATAGGCAGCATTTATTTTTCCTGTAGCCAACACTTTCTTCAAGCAGAGGAACAAAGCAAAAGAAAATTTACAGAAATGCATTGCCCAGAATAGCCTCATTGCCAATGATTTTTTTAAAAACTCAGGTGACAGAAATGGACAACTTCACTCAAAGTTTAAATATCTTATCTAAAGTACTTGGACAAAAGGGTACTCTCCTTCGTAACACAGGGAGGCAAAATAAGAATTGATGACAGGACATTAGGGCCAAACTAGAAGGGATATTAAGTGCACTGGTGAAATTAGCATGCATTTTCCCCTGAAATGTATGTAGCAGCTGCCTTCATGCCCAAGCTCACTCTCAGGCAAAGATGAAAAATATAATTCTTTCTCCTAGCTATTTGGTCCAAATGAAATGTCATTTTCCCTTACGTTAGTGTAAGTGGTAGGTCTGGGGAGAATTTTAATGGTCAAATGTTTAAACCAAAATACCTGTCGTCCTATGGCTGCTAAGTCCCCCTCCTCAAGAGGTATATACTTTTTAAAAAATGTTAATATTAGTTACATTTATGCCATGAACATCATGGCTAGTTTGGTCCTTAGCAGGTAAACAAAAACAAAGGCAAAAGAGGCCTCTAACCCCCAACTAAGAGTATCAGGTTTCAAACATGAAATTAAAATCAGATGTTGCCTGAATAGATTTTTTACATAAATGCAAAGCCTACATGTGCACAGAATGCATTTTTGAATGACAAATATCTCTCACCTATTTCTGTTCCATGGCAACAACTGAACTGAAATAGGTTCAGTTCAAAGACAATTCTGAGCTCAGGTTATAAGGCAGCAGTGGACAGCTATCTGAGATCTGGGAGCCACAAACATCCCTCACCAGACTTCCAAGGGCTACGCTCAACATCCGAAACCATATCCTCCAACATTTTACAGATAAAAACTAGGATACCTGTAACCAAGCAAAACCAGAGTGTGGTCAAAATGGGGAAAGTTATTAAAATTCTGGGCATATCTTACTATGAACAGTTTTACAGGTTTTGTCTTCTATCTCTAATTTCCAAAAGCTATTAATATACCTTTCTAACTGCATGTTCATCATTTCTACACAGCTCTAAATAAAACTCATGTTCTCTAGTCTCTATGGCTGCATTTCTCTTATCTTGATTTGTCTTTAAGTTGCATACAAGCAAACTAATTAAGATTTTTACCTTCCTTAAGAATCACCTCTTGATTTAAAATTCCAACTGTCTTTTTCAAAATACAAAAATCTTCATAAAGCAACTATCTCCATTTTTAAATCATCCTTGTTTTAAAAAAAGGCTTCCTGTGGAGAAGTGGCTAATGTTATCTTAGGAAAAAGTCTCAGCTTATACTTATAGAAAACTCATTAACAGAGCCTTTCTAATGCAATGATTTTTAAATTCGGTATCTGCCTTAACTTTATCATACCGAAGATAACCATGCCACTCAAAATTTAAATGATGACCTTCAAGTTCCAAGATTCTCACATCTGTAAGAATATCCATTCTTTTGGCCATACAAAACAACTGGCCTCATAATGCAATTTGATATTAGGAACTCCCAAGCTGCTCTTTCCTTAGCATTATGCAATGTTTTAAATTTTACTCTGGGTTTCATTGCCTTCCAGAAAAATCTGAAAATTTCTGTCTGCCTTTGCACAAAAGATATTCAATTCCATATGATAGGGATTGTTTGAAAGAGAAATAAAAACCTTGGCAAACTCTTACTTTTATTACTGCAATATTACTCAGAAGGGGTAAATTTAATTATCCCCATTTTTCAGATTTTTTCATTCTTTCCAGACTTTTTCAAAGTTCTTTTGAAATAATATGTTGTTCTTCATAATTGTAACTCCCAATATTTAATGTCCTTTTTTCCCTACCTTAAAATTTGAAAGAGTAGTTAATTCATTATTTTCTTCTAAAGTCATATTTTTAGTTAGAAAATTTTAAACCCAGAGCATTTGCCTTGTCCCAAATGCCTTAAATTTTTGCCAGAAGAGCCCACATTGGGTACAGTGGATTTTGTGTCATTATCACAAGATCATCCTCATAAGGTCTCAACTTATAGTGTTCTTTTTTTACCCTCATCCTATAAATTCTGTTGTCTTGTCTGATATCTTTCAGTAGGATCTCTAACACCAAAATAAACAGTAATGGAAAGAGGGAAAAAACCTTGTTTGGTCCCCTTTTGTATTTTAGTCAGTGTTGTTACCTTGCCATTTACTATGATTTGGGTCTTTTGAAATAAGTAGATTGTCTTTATTGCCTGAATAATATTTTTACCAAAGTTTTTTCTCTCCAATACTTGAAATAACTAATTCCAAGAAATATTATTACATGCTTTCTCTCCATCTAAAAAAGTCAAAACAGCCATTTGTCATTATGATGCTCCAAAAATTCAGTAATATTAAGATCAGTTCTTACATTATTCCTTAGCTGTCTTTTTTGTCAAAGAAAGAAAGAAAGGGAGAGAAAGACCCACTCTATTCCTTGTGGATATTCAGAGAAATATGTTTCTTCAATCTGCTTGCCAAAAGAGTAATAAATATCTTATAATTATTACTTAGTAATAAGGTAGATCTATAATCTTTGTTAATTTTCATTTGTATTTTCTTTATGAATCCCTGTAATATAGACACTTCTCCAAGAATCTGGCATTCACCCTTTTTCTAATAGCTTATCACACACCACTTTTAATTGTTGAAGTAATTAATCTTCAAATGTCTTATAACATGCTGTGGATAATCCATTTGGACCTGGACTTTTCCAAGTTTAATATTTTTAATTGCTTCAATACGTTCCATAGTTCTCACTGGCCCATTTTTTTTTGGTCCAAGCATATTTTGTCCAGTTAAAGTTTATTCAGTCTTCCATATCTAAGATGTTCTCATTACTGCTTGCATATAAGCCTCTGCAATATTCTTCAAAGGCTTTTAATATTTTCAAATCGTCTATTACAAATTGATATCCCTTCCTGATCTTTGTGAAAGTTTTCTTTATCCTTTCATATCTCAACTTAAAGGAAAGCCATTTCCCAGGTCTGTCTGTAAATTCAAAATTCTTTTGCATAAGCTATAGTCAGAGTAACTTGATCTTTTATTGACTCTTGCTATCAAAATTTTCCTGAAGATTTTCCTCCAAATTCTTTATTTCATCCATCAACTTCCTCTTTTTTAGCTTTTCTTTTTTAAAAAAACCTAAAACCATTTTTTATAAATTGTCCTCTCATGTTATCTTTGCTTGCATCCCACACTATTGTAGGTTCTGTGCTCTTATTTAAGTTCAGCTCAAAAATTTTTCCTCAGTTCCTGTTTACTTTGTTGTAATATCTCCATCTTCAGAAATAAATATTCATTAAGTCTCCATCCAAACCAAATTTGCTCCATTTTCAGGGACATCATCATAGGATTATGATCTGATTTTTTTAAATTTTGGTAAAATGTCCATACTCTTTACTAAGTTAGATATGTTTAGGATTTCAAAATCATGTTTATTTTAGAAAAAAGTGCATGATGATCTGAAAAATTCTATAGATTTTGGCTGCAAGTGTCTCCAACCATGTATTAATCCCGAGTACTCTGTACCTTTAAAGAGGGCTGTAAGTAGTCTCCCTTGATCTTCCTTAATACCTTTACTGGAACATTTGTCATTATTAGGATCAACAACCCCATTCCAATTGCCCATGGAAATTTCCCATTTTACAGGTCTTGTTCAGATTTTTTTTTTTTTTTTACAAATGTTCATAAAACATTGCTTTCTAATTATTGGGGCCGTAAATATTCATTAAATGCATTTTCTTGCCATTCCATTTGATTTGCACAATTACCCATCTACCTCATCCATCTTCGGTTTAGGTTTAATGTTTGGTTTATATAAAAGACTACTCCATTTCTTTTGTTTTTGTTTGCAAGCAAACTCTATGCCTATATTTCTGTTCTGCAAATGTTTACAGCAGTGGTTCTCGACCTGTGGGTCCCCAGATGTTCGTGGACTTCAGCTCCCAGAAGCCCCAGCCACTATGGTCAATGCTCAGGGCTTCTGGGAGCTGAAGTCCACAAACATCTGGGGACCCACAGGTTGAGAACCACTGGTTTACAGTCTCTTTTTCATATGATTTTTTGAAGATAAATAAATGTTTGCAATTTTTAATCTGTTTTTCCTTTTCTAGGGTGAATTCAGTCCTTTTACTTTCCATGAATTTATTTTCACATTCATTTTAGTTGTTTTATTAATCTATCTTATTATATTGTTAGTATTACTTCTTAACAACTCTTATCATTTGGACGTCTCCTTCTGGGGCGTCTTCCTTTTGAAGAAATATTTCACTCTCTCCAAAGAGTTCATAATATATTTGTCACCCACATAAGTGGTTATCAGTCCATATGGAACTATGCAGTGAAAGATCATATCTTTTTTTCCTGAGGGCCTCTACGTTTCTTCAGCATTCTTTCGAGTATTTCTTTAAACATAATTATTTCATTCTCATTTATTTTGAGCTCTTTCTTAAAGTTTGCTCTCAGTATTCATATCCGATGCTTTTATGTGTGAAATAAATTATCACATACCTTGGCAATGTTTTCCTCTGTGCATAAGCAGTTTGCCAATATATTGCTTCAATTGTTTTGTCAAAATCTTCACCAGAGCTGCTTATAACTTCCAACTTAGGTTTTAAAACTATCTCTGTTAAATTGATTAGCTCTTCCGGCATGGATCTTAGTCCAATCTGTGTTTCCTTTGATTTTTAACTCCATCGTCATAACTCTATCCTATGCCTCTTACAAATCCTGCCATGAAATGACCATACTCATTGAGTTATCAGATATCTCCTGTTCATGTTTGTATATAGTAGTGCTAAGATTCTGAACTGATGCTGTGATATCTTTGAATTGTTTTTCAGAAAACTGCTGAAAATGATTTACTTGCCCTATAATCTCTAGTCTTAACAAGTCAGTTTCTGTTCCAAATTCCCATTACTTTCTGTCACACATTTATTCAAATCTGGTTAGTCATCTCAAATATTGATTCTTGAATTGTAATAAGCACAGGATCAGTTTTGTCTAGCCCAGCTTTGGACATTAGTCTTGTGGCCATATTAATGATGTTGTATAAATTACTTTCTGCTTAAATTCTGGCATTAGAGAATATTTATTTCCCCTTTTCTGAAATATGGCTCCTAGATAGACCTTTCAATTGATTAAATCTTGAGACCACCAAATCTATTTCTCATTTCCAATCCAAATTGTGACTTAGTTTATTCTTCAGTTTTTGAGCACTATGCTATTTGTCTCTCTTAATTCTTAGTTTCACTTTCCAAAACTATTATCAATGGAGACTGCACTTCAATATTTACAATGCAGATTGTTTGCACTCATTTGAATGTAATAAATCACCAACTGAGCAGAGGATTTTTCTTTCACTGTTCAACATGGGCCATGCAGGATCCTTTGATAATATTGTAAATCTTTATTTGGAGAAGCTTCTGTCTAGCCAACCTTAATGAATCTTTGAGATGCTTCTGCTTTGTAGTGGGGCATATCTCTGTGAGATAGCTCCCCAGCTCACTCCTGATCTGGGGGGTTATGTAGGGGACTGTGTTTCTGCTGTTCTGGAATTCTCTATATCTTTATATGCTTACAAAAATAATAATAAATGCTGAAAATGTAGTGCAGTGTGAGAATCATGGTGATAATGTCCAACCATCTTGGCCAGAGTCCTCAAGGGTGGAGGGGGCATTTTCAGTAAAAAAAAATAAAAAAAAATGGGATCCTTAGAAACATCCACAGGCCATGTTTTCCCTGCTTCTGCTGTAAAGATATTCCCTGACCATCTTTTGGTGAAACAATTTAACAATGCAGTCCTCTTCTGGTGAAATGATTTTCAAGGTCAACTTGCATTCTTGTTGGACTCCCTCTACTAACCTGCTTCTAAAACCTATAACCTACAGCATTTCCACTTTCTATGCAGCTTGAAGAGGAGAAGAACAGGCTGCTAGGCAGGAAGTGGGAGCTGGAACAAGAGCAAGCGGTTTGGCGTGAGCAGCTTGCACACTTGGAGCAGGCGCTGCTGCACACAAGGGCAGAGAAACAAGGGCTGGAGCAAAGCTGCCAGGCATCTGAAGTAAAGCAGGAGACACTGGAAGAGGAAATGGCTTTGCTGCGCAAAGAAAGGGTTCAGTTGCAGGACCAAATAATGCAGGTGTGTAAAGGGCATCCACAGAGAGCCCAGGGCCTTTTAATCACTACACAGCTGGCTTGGATCGATTTGGTATTTCTTGTTAGTACTCTGGCTCTGGGTGGGTGATAAGCAAGCCACGAGAAACTGAATCATCTGTTTGTCTGAAATGCTCACTTGTTAAGGAGGTTTATCTTTAATATTTTTAGTAATCCAGTAATGCCTATTTTTACCCCTGTGGCTTTACATTCATTGTTTTATCCTGCTTTCTCTGGCCATTTCTGCACTACACTGTTATAGTGCTATTATTCCACTTTCACCTTCCTATGGAATTCTGAGGTTTGTCGTTTACTGAGGCCAAAATGCCCCTTCCTCAACTGGATTCCATAAGCTGTTGAAAGTGGAATAATAGCACTATAACAGTGTAGTGCAGAAATGGCCTCTGTCTTCATGTGGATTTTGAGTTTCACTTGTGCATGTATTATATGATATCCTATTTTTAAAAAAACAAGAGCTAATTGTGTCTCCCCTGACATTCTGTTACTGAACTCAAAGTGGGTCATTGTGGGTCAAAGGAACTTCAGAGGAAGATTAGAAGAAGAGACTGCAGAGTTATAGTTCATCAAATTGTTCAGTTCTGTCTCCTTAGGGTTGGATTATGATAAAGGATTTTTTATCACACTACATACAGTTTTTATCACACTACATACATTAGTTGATTATCATAATACATTTTTTAATCTATGACACCATGGTTGTATTAGCAACAACTTATACTGTTGCTGTCTGTATTTTCTGCATTTAATTTCCCTCACAGTTATTTAATTTCCCTTACAGTTCTCATATTTATTACACATACACACTCATATATATCATATATACCTGAAATATACCTAAAATTCTAATGTGCACTTTATACTAGACTCAGGTATCCACTACATCTGTCTAATGGAGTGAGCTGTAATCCATGAAAACTTAAACCATAATACATTTGTTAATCTTTCAGATGCCATAGCACTTGTATTTTGACTCCAAGAATTCAATCAGAATAAAATTATGTGGACTTCAGTAGAATTCTTGTTTTGCTCTTAAAACTCTTTGAAAAGTTACAAGAAGAAAAGAAGGGAGTAAAGAGAATGAATACACCAAGTTCAGCTATCTTCAAACATGCCAAATACAGTATAATGCAATACATCTAAATAAAGCAAACCAACAAAGAAGAAGAAAGTGTAACATTAAACAGTATTTTTGAGCAATTATCAATTTAATTGTAATCACAATAGTGGCAAATATCTGCTCTACTTCTATTGCATTTGAGTCTGATGATGCGAATTGTGAAAAGAAATTCCTTTATTTGTGTGCACTTAATTCACCCCAGCTGAAGGAAAGCAGCCAGATGATACCCTCAGCAAAACTTCCATAACACAGTTGATTCAAAGGAACCATTTTGGAATCTTACAGCTGGGAAAGAACTGTAAGCAACATTTTGGCTTCCCAGATGGATGATTTGCAGCCATATACAGCTAGGATGCAGGGATACGTGTTCAGCTCCAGCTCCTGCTCCTAATGTCTGTCTCTTTCTCTTATATTCCTCTGGTATTGTGCCAGTTGAACAGCCAAAAGCAAACTCTAGGTGAGCAGCTGACCCAAAGCCACAGAGAGATGGAAATCCAAGCAGACTCTTTACTCCGTGTGCTACAGGAGAAAGAAGAGATGGCTAAGGAAAAGGCACAACTGGCTGTAGAGCTCACTGCGCTGGAGAGAAACAAGAAATTGTTGACAGAGGAGGCAGATAATCTCAGGTAAAGCCTATCTCCTGTAAAGCAAATGGTGGTTCCGTGGAGATTTATGTATGGATTAATCAGAAATTAGAAAAGGGTGGGTTTTGTTTTTTTGTTTTTTGGATTGTAATTCCCAGCATTATAGTCTCACCCTCTAAAAACTCTGCAATTAACTTAAGGGTAATGTCAATTATAAGATGAGTGGCATGAGATAAAGTCATGTTATATTTATTGGGTTGGCCTTGCTCCATCCTTGCTTAATACATCTTGCTCAATACTTACTTTAATACATCGCTCTGCAGACAACAGATGAAGTGACAACCAGGAGAGTCTGGAAGATAGACAGATAAGGGGGAATAGACCCTTTTTAATACATCGAAAGAGACAACAGATTGGAAAATGTCTTGGTTCAGTTCTCTTCCACGGATAAATTAATGATAGGGGAAAGACTGTTGTGTGCTAATTTTTTTATCTGCAGTCCCCTTATGAAAAGTCTCTTCTGCATGCACTCCAGTGTAGCTAGATTTACATTTAATCACACATAGGCCCTTTCCACACGGGGGATGGGGAAACGGGGCGGCGCACACAAGGGCGAAGCTTACCTGGAAGCAGGTTGCTCCGTCCCCGCGGGGAGCGCACGTTCGCTGCTCCACACGCTGGCGAATTTCGGCGGCATTCAGCGGCGCCCAAAATGGCGGCCAGCGACTTCCGGCGGCACTCCACCAATCAGGGCAGTGCACCAGCCAGAAGCCCGCCCCCGGGCAGCTCTGCAGGGACGCACTAGCGCGTCCCTGCAGTTTCAAATGGGGCGCTGCAACGGGTTAGCGCGCTCGCGTTTTTTAAAAACCACATGAAATGTTGTTTTTAAAAAACACGCCATGCCACCCCTTGCGTCCGTGTGAGGGCTGTTTGAGGTGTGGAACCTCCACTTTTCAAACCGCCCTAGCGCACCCCACGGTGTGGACGACCTCCGGGTGAGGTCGCCCTAAGCTGTTTTTTTTACCCCGTGTGGAAAGGGCCATAAGCCATGTTTAACTGTAGTTCGGCTGGTCACATGAGGAGACACCTAAAAGAAAACCCCACACATGGAGGAAAGTGGTAAGGGGTAAATAACCGCATCATTGTTTTCCTCTCCTAAAAGGTAACTTTACCCAGTGATGTATTTAAGTCTTTTACTCCAAGTCTCAAGTCAATTCTCAAGTCCTTGAAGATACTGTGTTTGCTGGCATATAAGACACACGTATTTTCCTAAAAAATACCCTCTGAAAATGGGGTGCATCGTATACACCAGCAAATACGGTAACACTAAAAACATAAGGAACGGAAAGGGAGTGAAAGGGGTCCTCCCTGCCCAGGCGAAACAGAAAGAGAGGGGGTAGTGGTAGCCTTGATCTATAGGAACATAGATAGATGTTCCTCCAGTTTCTCCTTACCTTTCCCTGCTCTCCTGTGCATTTTGACTGCTGGGAGTTTCTGCCCAAGCAAAACAGTAAGGGAGGGGTGGTGGTGCAGCACTCTTTTCATTCCCCTCCTCTCCTGGTGCAGCACTCTTTTCATCCCCCAACTTTCCTGTGCATTTTGACTCTGCTGGGAGTTTCTGCCCAAGCAAACAGGAAGAGGGGGTGGTGCAGCACTCTTTTCATTCCCCTCCTCTCCTGCTACAACACTCCTTTCCTTCCTCTCCTTTCCTGTGCATTTTGCTCACCAGAGAACTAAAAAAAAATGTTTCCTGAAAAATACCTCTTGAAAAGGAAGCATGTGTCTTATATACTGGTGCATCTAATACAAGGGCAAATACAGGGTACTTTCAAGGCAATTCTCAAGTTTGGGAGCCAACTTTATACCCCAACCTATATTCCAGAATTTTTGGACAGAGTTGATTAAAGTCAGTTTTAACAATTTAAGCAGAGTTGGTCCTCTGCATTTGTGATTTTACCATCTGCAACTTCGGACGTGGGAAATGGGAACTTTCTTATTTCCCATTTCAGAAGCTGGAGGATTTTTCAGAAGCGGGGAATAGAATCCTTGTTACTCCCAATTACTGAAGCTTCAAAAGCTTTAGAAGGAAGGATCCTTCCTCCTCAAGCCCGTTACCTAACGCATCTGCTCTTCCCCTTTGAGAAATACACCCTGCACTCTGGGGAAGAGTCTTGCCTTCTGGTCTTAGGAAAAGTTTTAGAAGGCTCTTCCAATATGCAACAGCACAAGCTGCTGAGCAGACCTCAAGCCTGTTCCCTAACCCATTTGCTGTTCCCCTCTGAGAAATGCACCCACACTTTGGGCTTGAGACAGATTGTCATGTGACCAGTAGTCAAAAAGAGATGGAGGTGTTGTTCAAAGCCATAAGGCTTCTGGATGAATGTGTTATGTTACTGAACCAAGGGCAGCAGGTCAGTCACTAAAAATATACAAGTCTCAAGTTGAGTCAAGTCAGTGCATTATTCATTGCCGAGTCAAGTCCAAGTCAAGTCAATGAAGTAACTTAAGTCTGGCTTGAGTCCAAGTCAGTTGACTCGAGTCTACATCACTGACTTTACCCTTACTGAATGCTGTTCTATTTCAAATTGAAGCAGGATGTGTTTCTCCCATGTCCATCTAATTGCCCCTTTAGGGTTTTAGCTTTGCTGCTGTACCATAGTTTCAGCTCAGAAGGCCTGATGAACTCCTTCAGTGAACTCTTGAACTCTGTCAGATTTGCCTGCATTAGTCATAATCATAGAATGATAGAGCTGGAAGGGACCTTACGGGCCACCGAGTCCAACCTCCTCAGCCCAGCTCAATGAAGGAATTCTAGCTAGAATGTGCTTAGCAGGTAGCTGTCTAGCCCACCACCTCTCTAGATAATTAGTTCCATTGATGAACTGTTCCGGAATTTCCTTCTAATGTTCAATCAAAATTTAAACTTAAATTAATTTAAAACCATTAGACCTGGTCCTGTCCTCTTGGGCAATAGAAAACAAACCTGTATTTCTCTTCTCTGTGACAGCCCTTTAGATATTTAAGGAGTGCAGTTATGTCACTCCTCAGTCTTCTCTTCCCCACACTGAACATACCCAACTCCCTCAACCTTTCCTCCCTATTTTGTTCTCCATACCTCTTATAATCTTTGTTGTTCTTCTCCAAAGCCACTCCAACTTGTTTATAGCTCTTAAAATGAGGCACTGAGAACTGTACACAGTACTCATATGTGTGTGCCTGCCTTCATCATCACCACACCTCTTTTATTGCTGAAAACTGGGGCTTCAGACATGCACTTATGACAACAGGATAATTTAAAATACCCATTGGCTCCGATCAAAGCTTGCAAATAATAAGTTACGAGAAATCAAAATGTCTTTAATGAGTTACTTGTGTGATATTTTTATTGTTCTTTGTAACCAGCGAGCAATGGACATGAGATGTTGATTGCCTGTTTGATCAACAGTTCCTTCCTACTTGAGCCATGGTTTATACTTCTGCTCATGGCTTCACTTTTTATGAAGTTAGGCTGTAGAGAAAAGTTATTACTGAAATGCAGTGAACTGATGTCATTGTACTGCATTTCTTATCAGCTCTTACTAATCTGGCCAATAGTGAGATACACTGTGGGAGAGGTACTTCTGTAGCATTGTAGGTGCAAATGTTCCCCACCCTGGCCCAGGCAAGTGTGATTCAAACTTAATTCTGTGCACTGGTGCAGTTTTCTTTAAGACATGGTTCAAAGGCTGTAGGAGGAAAATAAGTTTTGCATCTGCAGATTGACTTCTGTGACTTGTGGTGGCGGCACAATATGAATGCCCATGTGTCAAAAAATGGGTTCTGGAAATTTGTGACACCATGGTTTTCAAAAGCCAGTGACTCTTGTCTCACAGCCCTATCCTTGCCCTGAAAGCAGTTATATCAAAGCATTGCTAAAAGTACCTGCTGCCATTTCAGATTGTCTTTGTTAATCTAAGCCTTAGGAGGCAATCCCCCTTTGTCCCCTTTGAATTTTTGGGGACGTTGTCACACAGCTCTTCTAGAGTAGTAATTCCATTCATCTAAAGTCTGCATGACCTGCGCTCCAGTTCTGTATGAATAGGGGCATGGATAGTAACTGAAAAGCAATAAGATTACACTGTCCTTCCCCATCATTGTCTATATATTTATGTATCTATCTGTCTGTCCATTTCATTTCTAAATATACATTTGTTCGCTTTTTAAATAAGTTCAGTATGGTGCTGATGGTTTCCCACACCTTCATTTTAACCTCACAACACTCCTTTGTGGTAGGTTAAGCTGAAGAAGAGTGGCCAAGATCTTACATTGTCCACTGTGATATAAGAGTTCTGCAGGCAGAATACTGCTGCAGCTTTCCATTTACCACTCCCAGGACTCATGGTTTTGCTGTGACAACCTCTCCTTGAACAGCCAGCCATTCCATTGCTGGTAGAGAGTATAAGGAGATTGGAGAAATGTCTGGCTGTGTCCCATAGCCAGATGCAAGCTTATCACATCTTTGGCCAAGAGCTGCCAGAGTCTCAGCAGATTAAAGCCATTTTTGCACTATACAGTTATAGTGCTTTTATTCTACTTTCAACATCCGATGAAATCCTGAGGTTTGCAGTTAACGGAGGAGCATTTAGAATTTTCTGCCAGAGACTTCTCTGGCCTCAGTAAACTACAAACCTCAGAATTTCACAGGATGTTGAAAATGAAATAATAGCACAATAACAGTGATAGTGCAGAAATGGCCTATATCATCAGACAGACACTTCTCTCATCTTCTGTTTTCCCCACCACCCATGGAATGGGTGTGCAGGGGGTCATCATAACAAAACCATGATTCTGTGGAGGCAGATGTTACAGAGGATGGAAGAGAATACAAACCCCCACAAAGACTGAAAAAGGTCATATGCAAGCATAAGGTGGACTTATACTTGCATATGTCACTAGCAACAGGCCACCCAGGGACTGGCATATGATCAGCCAGTTAGCTTCACAGCTAAGTTGAGAACTGAACTTGGATCACGATTCTTCCTTTTTCTTCACCTGATCAGGTAGCAAGGTTCTGTGCTCTCAACTCAATCTTTCTGTGCTAGGCTAGGAGCATGAGAGAGTAGCCAAGTGGAAGCCTTCAAGCAGATACTCCTCTCTGTAGGTTAACTGCATGATTCCTGTTCTGATGGATCTGTGGGGACAGCCAGGGGACCTGTGATGAATGGGATCACCAGTGCCAAGAAACTTTCTGGGGATGATGTACTGGTTGCACAGCACTCCCTTTCCAAAACCACTGTTTCGTAAATGCCTCTAGAGTCAAGTCATTGACAGCTTAATTGACTGGTGCTGATTATTTCCTGATGTGCTTTAGAGTTGAGAAGGAATCCTTGGAAACCTCCCTTTTTGAGGCACAAGAACTGGCAGCACAGCTAGAGGCTCGCAAGGAACAACTAGAAGGAGAGAATCAAGGCATTGACCTTTCCAGGAAGGCTCTCCAAGGTGCAGTATACACAATGCTGAGTCTGATTCTGAATTTCACTGTGCTTGACTTCTGTGCTTCAAAAGATCGATGCTGCGCAGGAAAAGAATCTTCCATTCAAATTCTTAGTTAATAGGTTGGAATACCAAAAGTCAATTGAAACTGCCGGAGTGTATTTCTTTTCAAAAACTTATCTACTGTTATCTGGCCATGCTAAACGCAATAGCTGGTGATTGATGGTTTTCATTCAGATTCCCAGGTAACAAAGATGTGCAAATTTGGAAGGGAGGGGAATTTTCATCCCACAGCAAGGCCACACCACCCTGTAAAGCAGCTGAAAATAAAAAACAAAACTGCAAGAAACTTTCATTTTTGATTTTAGGTAATCTGGCTTATTTGTTTCTTTGAGAACAGATGAAAATTTTGCCACTTGGGGCATATTCAGGCATACCTCACTAACAGAGACTCTGACAAAGAAACTCCTTTTTATAAAGTCTTTTTATGCTCTCAGGGCCCACTTTTCTTCCTTATCCTCTGTCTAGCTGGAACTTTTTTTAAGCTGCATCAGTACTGGAAGGATGGTAAAGGAAGGCTGGAGAAATGCATGACCTTAGAGGCAGATAAATCACGATTGCATCTGGATAATAGCGCCTTCAGTTGAGTCTTCCTGCATGTTGCAGTCTATCTTCAGTTGTTGCCCCATGGGAAACTAGTTTAAAAAGGGACTGTTCTTATAAACACACACAAATCTGTTACTGATCTCCTTTCCCAATTATGTCACACTATGGTTTTCTGTGCAAAAGTTCAATTGTGCAGTTGTGTCAATTTTGAGTGGTCAGTGGGGATGTGCTTTGGGTGGGAGATCCGGCCCCTTTCCAGAGTCTCTGTTGCTATGGTACAATGCCATGGTGTCTCTTTCTCTCACTCTCACACACACACACATCCAAGCCGCTGTAGGACAGGATGCATAGGATGGGGTGGAAGAGAAACACAAGAGAAGACAGGAGTTCATGGCTTGACTTTTTTCTTGTCCTCGTTTGCATAGGGATAATGCCTAAGCTTCCTTCCTTCCTGCAAAACATGGGGAGGAAGAAGGGAAGGTGGGGAGGCTCCTCCTCGGAAGGCCCCCAACTGGCTTTTGATTGGTGCTGGACTCAGGCAGGAAGCTGCTCGCTTATGCTGTCCCCTCCCTCCGTCCTGTCCCTGGCAAAAGGGGCTGGGATAATGCTGGAGAAGATACTGTGTAGGCAGCCTGTGTGTGATAAGGTTTTGCTGTTAACAGGCAGTTTAATCCCAGAATGGTTATGAAGATGTGCAAGGAAAGGCAGCAGTCACTATTGCATAGCATTTTTACAGTTGTAGCAAAAGGCTCACAGATTTTCTGTATCAGTTTTTAAGAGTATGTCTGCAGTAGCAATAGCAATTACATTTCTATACCACTTATCAGTGCAAAGCACCCCCTAAGCAGTTTACAATGTGTTTGAGCTAATTGCCCCCAGCAAGCTGGGTACTCATTTTACCAAGCAACGGAAGGATGGAAAGCTGAGTCAACCTGGAGCCCTGCAGGATCAAACTCACAACGTTGTGGCTGCCATACTGGCATTTAACCACTGTGCCACCAGGACTCTTAGTAAACAAAGCTTATGATGAGAAAGAATGGGATTCTTATCTTGCTGATCTGCTGTGTGCCTGCCTGCAACAGGCAAAATAAACAGCAGCTACCTCCAAAATCTCTAACTGAGCATGTGTAAACAGTGAAAGAAAAAGAAAAAAAGAAAGCTGATAAGCCTGCGTCACCATTACCCTCAGCATATTAAGGGAGGATAGATCTGTAAATGTGAATCATTAAAAAGTTGGAACCCTGGAGAAATTTTAAAAAATAATTCCTGGATGCATTTGAAAGAAGCTTTCAAGTGGTCTCTAGATGGTTCAAAATATTTTTGATTACTTCTGCAAGGATTACCAGACCTGGTTGTTTCATTTCATATTGTCTATATTGATAGTATGAATAAAAACTTAATTGAAATATGTTAAACTGCTCTTCTTTTTGGTGGCACAGGGACCTCTCACTGTTCTTTCCATGTTCTTTTTGCCACAGTTTCTGTCAAAGAACTGAAGCCCAGGAGCACATCTACTTTGTTAACAGAGGTATACCTGCATTTCAGGGCCTTTCCACACTACACTGTTATAGAGCTATTATTCCACTTCCATCTTCCTATGGAATCTTGGGGTTTCCAGTTTAGGGAGAATTCTCAGCCAAAAGAGCTCTTGGGCCTCAGTAAACTACAAACCTCAGAATTCCACAGGATGTTGAAAGTGGAATAATAGCACTGTAACAGTGTAATATGGAAAGGCTCTAAGCTACCTGAAAGTCTCCAGGATGGCAATTTAATGATCTTGGACAGTTCCCTCCCATGGGGGAATTGAGGGAACTTGGGGGATCTGGCACTGATCTTAGTCTCAGAAGAGCCCATGAGGCCATAGTGTCCCCCACCCAGTAACATCATTACCCATCAAAGTCAAACAATAGATAAGTATCCAGATTAGTATGTTTTATCCTGTCTTTTTTTTTACACTTTTGTGCATGCTCAGTATGGATTATAATATAAATAAAACCAAATAGAACAAAACACATGGATTTAAAAATTCGTATTTAAAAAGAAATCCTTACAATGCCTTTTGAAAAATGGCAGTATTGAACCTGAAAGACCTGCTTCCCTGAATGGTAGATTTGTGTTACTCAAACAATTTATTTGCCTCAGGCTAGAGAACACCAAAGGATCTGTCCTTAAGGGATTTCATTTTCTTTCATAGTGGAATTAGGAAGAGTTCAGCATGAACTTGAGGTTCAGGAAGCCAAACTAAGGAGAGAGACAGAGATGTTGAAGCATGAGTTAACTCAGATGGAACAAGACAGCCAACTGGCCATCAAGAAGCAGAAGCTGGGTTTTGAAGAGGACCTTGAACGTCTCAGAAAGGATAAGGTCAGTGTCACAGACCTTTGCAGATATTGAGATACTGGCCAGTGGTTCTGGGAACTGTTATCCAAAAAGAAACTTTTCCAACCTTTGTATAGACAGCAATCATATTTCAGATGACAGTGGCTTAGTACTAAAAAAATCATTATATCCATTAGCCACATCAAATTTTAGCATGCAATAACACACTTGTTCCATAGGGCTTTGAAACCTTTAACTCAGCTTGCCTGTGCCTCATATGCTCTGTGATAGCTGTCCTTTGATCAACTAATACTAAGTGGGTGCTGTTAAGTATGGGGACTGTGAAGCCACTCATGCCTTCTGGGGGACAATAACACTTGCTGTGAGATTTTAGCCGTTTTGCCATGAGTACAATGAACATACACTGCTGCCATCAGTGATAGTATAGATTTGTGGTTTGAACTAAATGTGATCAATAATAAGATAATTGGTTACTTTGGTGTCAATCTGATAACTATTTTTTATCTTCATTTTTCCCTACCAACTATAAAGCTGGTCTCTCTCAAAACTAGGGTAAACTCTGTAACTAGGGATGGGCCAATCGAATCCAAGAATCCTCGAATCCTTGACAAGAATCCAAGATTCACGGATTTGAATCTGGCCATCAAAATAGGCAAGTGGAATCTTTTGAACCCACTGCTGATCAGGCCCACAGGGGCATGTAGGGCCGCCGATTGCCACGTCTCTGCATGCGCTGGAGTCTGAGCTCGCGTGACCGTGGGGCATTGGGTTGGGAGGAGAGAGGGGAGCATGAGCTCGCTCTCCCCCATCTTCTCCCACCCGCCCTGGGCACGATTGTGCAGCGGCGGGCCAGGAGGGGAGAGGGGAGTGAGAGATCACGCTCCTCCCACTTGCCCAGGGCATGATCGTGTCAAACAAGAATGTGGAGGGAGAATTGGCACCCCCGGAGCCCGCCAAATGCCTGATTGGCCAGCGGGCCCCTGGGCACATGAAAATCGCAGCATAAAGCCACATGCGCACACCGGAGGCTGCCTGTTCTCCTTTGTGCTGCCTGTGCCCTTTGGCTGCCTGTGCCCACTTATGCTGCCTGTCCCTGCAGCTGCCTCCCTCTGCAAGGTAATAATAATCTCTGTTCTTTTGACTTGAGACTGGAGGGTAGGGATTGGGGATTATTGAGACTGGACTAGAGACTTGACTTGAATGTCCTTTGCAGGACTTGAGACTGGACTTGAGGATAGAGAATTGACTGGACTAAAGGCTTGTTTTTTTGGGGGGGGGGTTAAGTACCTTCCTTGTTGCAGGACTTAAGACTTGACTTGAGACTGCAGGGTGCAAAATTGAGACTGGACTAGAGGCTGGTGTTTGTTTGTTTTTTTAAAGTGCCTTCCTCGTTGTAGGACTTGAGACTTGTCAAATTCTGCTTCAAAAACACTTTTCAGTAAGTGCTTTCTTTCTCTTTTTCAAACCTTTTTTTAACAAAAGGATTCAAAAGATTCGCGATTTGCGAGATTCATAGATTCTCAGAACCTTCCAGGGATTTGGATCTGGAAAATTCTGGATTTGTCCCATCTCTATCTGTAACTATGAATTCTCTCTATTGTGCAACATTATGCAACAAGTATCTTCATATGTCAGCTTGGAATGAATTTTGAGGTACTCTTGTGAGATCTGGATTGGTCAAAAGTACTTTCCCAGTGATGGGTTGTAGAAGATTCAACATTAGTAGGTCAAGGGATGTGGAGAGGCAGGATATTGCTTAAGGAACCCAAATTAAAGAGGTTTAGCCCCAGAGATCTTCTTTTTTCATATAGATATTAACCTGAGGGCTCTGTGTCTGGTCGTTTGGATGGCAGGGCAGTGGCCATAAACTATTCTGGAATGTGTCAGCCATTTGGGAATCAAGGTTTACCTTCTGCCTTTTTCCTCCCAGCTGTGGAATGTACTGATTCAGTTTATGTGAACACAGAAAAAAGCCAGTTAATTGCAGCTGAGAGACAGAGGGCAAATGGACATGTGCTGAATGTGACACTGTATGTGGCTACAAGGTCTTCCTGGATTTAAATTCACAATGCTCGTGATGAAAGCACGTATCTTAAGTCATTGATAATCATTCTCACAATCACCAGCACCTTTCTAATTTATGCTCTAAGAGCAACAATTTAAATCATTTCCAACTGCAGTTTCTTTTGGAGGTTGTATGTTTTGCCATTCCACCATCCCTCACTCTTTTTCATTCACCTCACATATTAGTGATGTTCTGCCTCATTATTAAAGTCCTGCCTCTCATCATTCCTCCAGCCGTGTTGGTGGCCATGTTCTGTGGTGGACATCTGCACTGTCATCCAGAGGCAATAGCGTCTTCTGGCATTTCCCACTGTAGCCCCCTTAGTCACTCTCCCAGTCTTTCTTCGCTTCTCAAGGGGAAGATCCAATGTTGTGAATAGGCTTTTCTCTGTTCAGTTTTGAAATCAGTGTGTGCATGCACATGACCTGTCTGAATTTTTCCTTTCTTCTGTGTCTTTTTTGCTAGTGCAGGAAGGGGCAGACAGGATCTCTTCTGAGTGCAAGGGGGAGTAAGTTCCATGGAAGTCAGTTTGGCTTAATTTTCGGTAAACTTGTCTTGGATTGTTCCTCATGAATAATACAATAAACAGACAGGGAACAGAAGTGACTGTTGTCTTTTTCCCCAAAGCAGGAATTATTTTTACATTTCTTCTTTCCTAAGAGGTTGAACTTTCCTTCCCTACCTCCCAACCCATTCCTCTCAAATTAAGAATAAACCTGCATCCTTATCCCAATTTACCTGGGACTGAGTTCCAGTTAAGACAGTTGGTCTTACTTCTGAGTAGACTTGTATTGGATTGTACTGTGTAAAGCTTCAACAAGTAGGAGTCATTGAAAAATAAGCACTTGAAGATGAAACAGAGGCCATTTCCACACAATGTTGCTGTAATGCAACAGCAGCAAATTGTTTCTGGTCCAGGAGTCGGGCTGTTGCAGGAGCCCAGAAACACAGAGACCACAGAGCAAGAAAAAGAGTAATTTATTACACGCGGGCTTTTGGCTGGATGTTTCCAAAAGACCAAAAGCCAGCGATAGAGCCTAGCACCTGTCTTCTTTCCTTCTCCAGGTGCAGGCTTAGTTGTACGTGGAATTACCAGCTTCCGGAGTGGTAATAGTATAACTCAGCCTGAATCTCCATGCCGCTTCTTCAAGGTGAGCTTGAGTGGGTTAGTAGGGTCCCCAGCTACCGACCACCCCCCTTTTGCTCCCTTTACACGTGTCCAATGTATCCAAGGTTTTATACCAGCCACCTTTACAGCTGTGGGAGTGGAAAGAATGACAGTTTTTGTCCTTTCCCCCGGGGGAGTCAATGGATCAGATCTCCAATCCTTAATCCAAACCTCATCCCCTGGCTGGAAAGGGTGAACCTCAGTGATAGGGATGGGAACCTATTTTCTATTGCATGACGGCGCTGCGACTGCAATGCTTTACCTAGCGCCTGCACTTCTTGCTGTAGACTGACATTTCCTAGTTCCTGAATGTCCCCCCTTAACCCCAAAAGGATCTGAGGGGGTCTCCCGTACATTAATTCGAAGGGGGACAGTTTGGTGACTCCGTGAGGAGTGCACCGAATTCTTAACAGAGCCAAGAGCAACACCTCCACCCATTTTAATTTTGTTTCTTGACATAGTTTGGCCAGATGTGATTTCAGAGTCCGATTCATTCTTTCTACTTGCCCGGAACTCTGGGGCCGGTATGCACAATGCAGCTTCCACTGGATACCAAGCAGCCGATTTACTCCTTGCAACACCTTGTCGAGGAAGCTGGGGCCACTGTCGGATCCGAAGAAAAGGCAACCCGTGCCTCGGTATTATGTCTTTTAGCAGAGCCCAGCTTACTTCCCTTTCGCCTTCTCTGTCTGGGTGGGGTATGCTTCCACCCATCCGGTGAAAGTACAGACAAAAACCAACAGGTATCGCTAGTGTCCCGCTCTGGGCATCTCCGTGAAGTTCACTACCAGCACTTCGAATGGTATGGCCCCATGTGTTTGAACTCCTGGGGGGGGCCCCTTCCCTTGTCTGGGGTTGTTTCTTGTGCACTCCGGGCATCGCGCCGAGGCTGAGTTGGTCAAGCATGGAGTCCGTTGATGAATACCTGCTTCTGTAGCAATGCGGCCAAAGCGCTCTTCCCTAGATGGGTGGCTCTGTGGGCTGCCTGCACAACCTTCCAAGACAACTGTTGGGGTACAAAGATCCGACCATCAGGCAGTTCCCACCAGCCTTGGGGGTCTTTTGAGCCCTCATGGGCCCCTGTGCCATCTGATCTTCCCCGCTGCTGTACTTTGGGGCCGCATCAGCCAAATCAACTTGGAGCAGCGGGGCTAACCTCCGTTCATTATCCCGTCTTCTATGGCAACTGTCTTGGCCACTTGATTGGCTCTCCTATTTTCCCAGGCTACTTCACTCTCCCCCCGCTGGTGTCCTCTACAATGCATCACTGCCACCCTTCTAGGATGCCATACAGCTTCGAGGAGTTCTGAAATTTCCTTAGCATTTTTGATCCCTTGCCCAGCGGAATTAATCAGTCCCTTTTCACGGTATAAGGCTCCATGGGCGTGGAGGGTAGAAAAGCGTATTTCGAATCGGTGTAAACATTTACTGTAAGTCCGGCTGCCAAGGTTAGGGCTCTGATCAAGGCAATCAGTTCCGCTCTCTGGGCTGAGGTTCCTACGAGCAAAGAGTGTGCTTTGATGGTTTTGTCCTTAGTAACTACTGCATATCCTGTATAACGTTTCCCATCTTGGACAAAACTGCTCCCATCTGTAAAATAGGTAATATCGGGATGTGGCCAAGGGGTGTCTCGGAGATCTGGTCGGCTTGAATAAACTTCATCCATTGTAGCAATACAGTCATGCCTTACAGACTCGCCTGAGTCTACAGGTAACAGGGTTGCAGGGTTTAGATTAGGAGATACTTCTAACTTGACACGGGGGTTCTCACAGAGCATGGCTTGGTATCTAGTCATCTGTTCATTAGTAAACCAGTAGTTCCCTTTGTATTCCATCAGAGTTAGTACGGCGTGTGGGACCCGCACCACTAATTCCTGCCCCATGGCCAATTTGTCTGCTTCCTTGACTAGAAGGGCGGTGGCCGCTATAGCTTTTAAACAGGCCAGCCACCCCTTCGTCACTGAATCCAGCTGTTTAGACAAGTATGCGACTGGACGCTGCCAGGATCCCAGTTGCTGTGTCAATACTCCCACTGCCACATTTTCTCTTTCGTGCACGTACAACAGAAAAGGTTTTGTCACATCCAGGAGTCCTAAAGCTGGTGATTGAAGCAACGCTTTCTTAATGTTAAGGAAGGCTCGTTTCTGCAACGCTCCCCATGGAAAAGGGTCTCTCTCCGCTCCTCTAGTTGCTTCGTACAGGGGCTTACTCATAACAGCGAAATTCGGAATCCAAATTCTACAGAACCCAGCTGCCCCTAAAACTCCCGCAACTGCCTTCGATTCATAGGTTCTGATAAGGCGCATACAGTCTCCTTTCTCTCCGGCCCCAATTCCCGCTGTCCTTGCGAAACTATGAATCCCAAATACCTAACTTGGGTCTGGCATAGCTAGCCTTTTTCCAGGATACTTTGTATCCGCGCTCCCACAGGAGCTGTAGCAGCTCTTGGGTGCCTTGCCAACACTTGGCTTCCGATGTTGCGGCTAGCAACAGATCGTCCACATACTGTAGCAGAGCCCTTTTCTCAGGCTCCGAGTGGAAGTCCCGGAGGTCTTGGCTAAGTGCAGTGCCAAAAATAGTTGGGAATTTTTTAATCCTTGCACCAGCCTCGTCCACATCATCTGTGTCTTTTCACCTGTTATTAGGTCCTCCCACTGGAAGGCGAATATGGGCTGACTCATAGGGGCCAGTCGTATGCAGAAGAAATCATCTTTTAAATCTAATATTGTGAAATGGGTTGCCCCTGCAGGGATCAATCCCAACAGTACATATGGATTTGGAACCACGGGATGGAGAGTGACTGTAGCCTGATTTACTAGGCGTAAGTCCTGCACCGGATGATATTCATCTGTTCCGGGCTTCTTAACAGGCAGTAGGGGTGTATTCCATGGTGATTGGCATCTCCTAAGGATGCCATCTCTTAACAGGCAGTCCAGGTGCCTCTGGATTCCTTGCACTGCTTGTCGGGGTAGTGGATACTGCTTTACGTGTACAGGCACTGCTCCTGGCTTTAACTCGACCACTACTGGTGGAATAAACCTCGCCATCCCAGGGGGGTTATCCTCAGCCCATACTCCTGGCACATTAAAAACCTCCCATGACTGTTCTTCCATGACTGGGAGTGTCCAATGCATTCTCCACTCCTCCTCTTGTGGATATGAAGGTGTTAAAAGCCTTGCCTCTTTCAGCCCATGGAAGAACACTTCCAGGGTCCCATCATCCTCAAACGACATCTCCGCTCTTAACTTAGACAGCAAATCCCTTCCTAGCAAGGGCACAGGACAATCTGGGAGGTAGAGAAACCGATGCTGTACTAAATGTGATCCTAGTTGACACGACTGTTGCTTCAACATGGATCTTTCTTCCACCGCTCCTGTGGCTCCCACTACTCGTACTTTCTGCTGAGTGAGTGGGGCAATTGGGTAAGTAACCATGAAGCGGCGGCTCCAGTATCTACCATAAAGTCCATATCACGGCTGTGACCATGGGCTCCCTGAGGCTGAGAATTAGAGGGCCCGGTCTGTCTAATTCGAAGAGCTCTACCATTCCCACAAAGTAATTTTCGTCATAGGTGTCCACCTCTCCCCTGCCGGGCGCCGGCTGCCAATTTACTCGCCCATCCAATCTTCCTCTCCCCCGTCCTCTCTGTCCTATGCCACCCCCTCCATTTGGGCAGTCTCGCCGCCAGTGTCCCTCTTGTCCACACCGGGCACATTGATTCCTTCCCAGAGATCCTCTTCCTCTGCCTCCTTTTCCATCGCTTCGCCGCTGCCAAGACGAGGAGAAAATAGCGTTAGCATTCTCCCTGAATAACAGGATTGGCTTTGGAGGACGGACTAGAAATAAATAGATTAGCCTGTACACTAGTCAAAAGTATAAACGCTACTTCCAAAGCATTATCCTTGCTTAACAAAGAACAGCGGGAACTAAGGAATGCTGTATTGGAAAATCGGGCAGGCGTTGACTATCTCTTCCTTCTCCATCATGTAGGATGTGAAAAGCATCAGAAATTGTGCTGTTTCAACTTGTCTGATAACAGCAACGCGATAGAAGCACAAATTAACAAACTGCACGAAGTAGTAAAGGATATAAATGAAGGGGATGATAGCTGGTAGAAGTGGCTCACATCTTGGTTACCAAACCTGAATTGGCTAAAAGCATTGTTTGTAATTTTGTTGCCAGTAGTGCTAATATTCCTGTTTCTGTGTATATGCTTTCCTTGTTTTATACAATGTATAAGTAATATGCTTCAAATTACTTCCAGTAAGACAGCAGCTCTGTACGCTTTGATGGCTCAGCCTGACACTGTTTTATGATATAAGGTCACAAAATGCTATAATTGTTTAGAAATTATGCATTTAAGGGGGGAAATGATATAGGTATGAATTAGAAATAATAAAGTAGAAATAAAGTAGAAGCTGGGGGCTTAGGTCAGAGGAACGGAGAAAGATTTAAGAAGGGTAAAAAGGTCACGAGAGCCAATGTATCACGTAGCTAGGGTGTTGTTTATTGATTGGCTGCAGTAATTGCAGATTGTAGATAAGCACTTTCCGGGGTCTGAGTGCGGGGGTAATTAGCTAGTAACAGCATGTGGTATTTGTGACCCTGGAGGGGCGACCAGACATGCCTGCGATCTTTGCCTGTGATCTTTGTGTATGCTGTGAACTTTGTCTATAAAAGAGCTGGAAAACTTGAATTCAGGGCTTTTGGTCTTTTGGAAACATCCAGCCAAAAGCCTGCGTAATAAATTACTCTTTTTCTTGCTCTGTGGTCTCTGTGTTCTCTGGGCTCCTGCAACAGGGCTACCACATGACATCTTCCCTATCCAGTTGCTATTCTGTCCCCAAGCATCACCAAATAATTATTCTATTTCCAAAAAAATCCATTAAGAGCCTCCTTTAGCACATCAGTCCCGTCAGCCATGTCAGCCATGTGTTTATTTTAAATTACCCCTTTGAGTTAAAAGTTTTAATTTTTTTAAATACATTTTTAAGCATTAGTGCAAAAGTGCAATAGTGTACTGGTAGCTCATGCCATTGCAACATTGCTGTGCTAGTACAGCTTCCAAAAACAAACAAGCAAGCAAAAAAAGACCCACCGGGGTGATGGGGCATGGTGAAGTCAGGGAAAAGGAGTGGCCAACGACGCTGCAGTAAGGAAGGAACGCAGATGGCAATACCGCCACTCATCTGCTTAAGATGGAAAGGTGCGGAGGAGAGAATTTCTAACCTACTATCATCATGCAAATGGCGATGCTGAGATTGTAACAAAGGAACATACTAATGAGGTATGGCGCAGAAAAGGCCAGAGAGAGAAAAAAATTATTCTAAATGGGGAGGATTACATCAGGATGGTAAGACATCATATAGCTCAGGCATCATGACAGTTTCATCACACAGATTTATTCACACTCCTAACCATTCCCACTTTGAGACAACCATAAAAGTTTGTATAGTTGTAAAGATGATACATAGAGGGAACATAGAGAACACTTTTGTAACTAATGTGAGTACACTAGATTAAAATGAAACAGCGTGGTGCAATTTTGTTAAAAAAAATCAGAGCTTTCTCTAACAAGAGAAGTATATATCTGGGTGCTGATTTGCCCAGAGACAGAAGAAGAGCAAACTGAGAAAGCTAAGTGTTTTTTGGTAGTTTTGAAGCTGCTGAGTTGAAATCTGATGGGAGAGCATTGGAGCTTGCCTCCACCTGCTCTGTGTTACCTGTTACTGACAAGTTTCTTTTACGTTAATTTTTTAAAATCATTTTTAATATGTCCAGAATAGCCATAAGATGACACCCTCCACAATAATGTTTTGAAGTAACTAATAGAGATTACCCATTGTTCAAAAAAGAAAGAAAGAGTATTAATGTCAGTGTTAAAACCATTGAAAGGAACACCACTGCCCCCTTGTTGTTCAGGCAGGCAGGGGAAGCAATAATGAATAACACTACTGTTTTTACCAAGTGCCTTCCAAGCTTTGAGTTTACTTGATAACATCCTGCTCCACTGACACTAGGAGACCCTCCAGGTGACACTTATTGAGGAGAAAGAAGAGGCTATGCATCATCTCGAGCAAGAGAAGGAAGAACTCATATCCAAATATGAAGCTGAGAAGAGAGAACTCATGGAGGAAATCCTCACTTTACAACAGAACAGGGATGAAAGCCTCCTTCTACTAGAAAATGAGAAGCAAAAGGTGAGGAGGATGGGTGGGGGTAGAGAGTGACATTAGCTAAGACAAAAGCCCTTTCTGTTCCACCACCACCCCAACTCTCCATAGGAACGGGAGAAGGACGGGACCACAATGACACTTACGCACATTGTCGTGGTCCCATCCTTCTCCCATCGCCAGGTGGCGCAATAACGCTGCAAATCATTGAGGAGTTTTCCTTATCAATGACTGGCGATCACACGACCAATGTGCACTTTCCTTGCATGTAGAAGTCCTAGAAGCACAATGGCTGTACTTCCTGCCCCAATGCAGCCTGAGAAACTATCCAGCTGTGCTGCGGCAGGAAGAGGTGTGGCCATCGCACTTTCTGGAAGATGGAGGCAGCCAGTAGGGAGGGGAGCGCTTGCCTCCCGGCAGAGATGATGCTGGGATCCTCACTGGATGTCTCTATGTAAAGGTAAGGTGCAGAAAGGGTCAAAGATTCCTCCTAATCTGTCCCATCCCAAGGCCCACTGAAAGTTCTGCCTCTGAATATCTCTGTAAACCTAAGTGAAAATGGCCTCCCAACATCCTCCATACTGTTTGAGGGTGGTGGAATTGTGTAAGAAGGATAACCTTTCACCAGATATTCAAGAGACAGAGTCGTACAGAAATTGTTATCTGCTTTAACTATAATGTATGAAGTTGGGGTGACTGAAGATTTATTTTGATAAGCGTTTTTAAGGAAGCTGATTTGATTCGCACTTCCTTGGTAAATTCCTAGATTGGAATACAGTTACTCTTTAGCTTTTGTATTTCTCTGAATTTTGTGATAAAGTTTGCAGCACAAAGAAATGGAGTTGAAAATGTGTTTGGGCTGAAATGTGTGAAAAATGTATTTTAGGATAAAATGCTTACAAAGCTTTACATCTTAGCTTAAATATATATAAACTGCATATTTAGTTACAACAGTGTTCAAAAGTAATACATCGAATACATGCATCGAAAATTGTGGATTAATCTGGTAACGGGACAGAATGGTCCTATGAAAAAATACATGCAAAACTGATGCGAACCAAAGAGAGATTGATCTGTTCATCGCTAGTGTTAGGTAGCTGGCAGTTTCCACTGAGTACTGCTACTGCAGAGTGATGCTATCTATAGTAGTTCTCCCAACTGCCCCAGCATTAGCAGGGACAGATTAGTCAGTGTTATCAAAGCAGATTGAAGAATGAGCTAGCTCACTTACTTGCCAGTCTGGACTGCCACCATCTGCCCTGTGCACTGGTTGCTTATGGCAGCTGATTGGTCCTGAAAGCCTTACAACCATGTTGCAAAATGTCATCATGGGTGCATAGGAAATGTGGATGTGACAGGGACACTCACAGCAGCCATTGCACGTGAGGGACTAAAAGGCTCAGTAGGCCTTTTTGACTACATGTAGAGGCAGCTCTTTACAAGCAGGCACTTTGAGATGTGTTGTATTATTATCATTATTTTATTATTATTTTCTACCCCTCCTTTTTCTCAGATTGAGACTCAAAGCATCTTACAACATTTTAAAAAGACATCATTAAAAATCCACAAGACACAAAAGTTAAAAAAAAATTAAAAATTAAACCAGATTAAAATGTACATCATTAAAACATACACAAACACAGAAGTATGGAAGTTAGCAGTATCCAGCACATTATGTAAGAGGGGCCTTATACAGGCACTCATCAAACGCCTGTTGGCAAAGAAAAGTCTTGTCTGAAAAAGAAAAAGTAGGGAGGGTACCAGTCTAAGGTCTCTGGGAAGGAAGTTCCACAGCCTGGGAGCAGCCTTTAAGAAGGCTGTCTCCCATATTACCACCATATGCATCTGTGAGGCTTAGGGGATAGAGAGAGGGCCTCACCAGCAACTACTGCTCCCATCATTTCCATCCAAATTGTTATTCTTGCAATGTATTATGGGAATTGTAGTCCAACACATCTGGAGGACACTGAATTGAAAACAACTGTGCAAAAAAGGGAGGTACCTGAATACACACATTTGCTTCTGTACCTATGCTGAGATGAGTTCTGTTTCTTATTGTGATTTTTCCATGTGAACTCTGTTATAGGGCATTCTAAAAATATTGTGAATAAATGAGAAAAGTGAAGTTTCCAGAACAGTGTGAAAATTGTTTACATGTGTGGGTATTCCTCTGTTTTTATTTCTGCCAGGCTATATCCCAAAAGGAAGCAGAGAAAAATCTCCTTTTGGAAAAGGTCAGTGAGTTGCAGCAAGAACTCATGGCTTCCAGGTCAGAGATAGACCGGGTGAAATTAGAAGCTCTAAGCCGCCAAGAACATGATAAGGTGAGCATCAGCCTTAATGAATTTTCTATATCAGAGATCTGGTTGTTATAGCAGTAGCATAGCCTCCTTGTCACATCTTTTTGAGGTCAGAAGAGCTGAGCTCTGAGGCTAAGTCAATCCAATGATAAAATCTATTTGCGCGATTATAATAACAGGTGAGAAGGGGGATTATTTTTCACTCTCAGTATACACTACATTTCATGCAACTCCCTCAAAGTGGAAGCCAGCCAGGTACAGTCCTTAAGAGACCTCTTAGAAAACTAGTGAAAACATTTCTGTTTTGCCAGGCATATGGAAGAAGTTGATTTTAATTCTTGATGATAGTTGTATTGTTGGGTTTATTCTGTTGGTTACTGATTGCTTTATTGCTCTTCCATGAAATTTTGAATGCCTGTAACATTCCCTGAGTTCTTGTTCTAAAGCAAAAAGCGTATAAATTTTAAAAAGAAAAAATCTTATCTGTTGCTCCTGTAGGAATCATTCAGAATCTAACTGGAGCAGCTCAATGGTATGTTTAACAATCTTTTTTGACATTTTCAGCAGAAACATAACTACTAAGATAAAAAGGAATATCAAAATATTAAATATTAAATCTAAGACCTTGATGTTCAATTTGTTTTTTCAGGTAGGTTTATTCATAAAATATTCAAATCATGTGAAGATGAAGGATTTGAGGCATGTGGTCTTTATTGCTTTATTGCTATTGTAAGTGGGGTTTATTTTTCTGAAGTCTCTCATACTGGCACAGAGATCTGCAAAAATGTATATAATATATTTATATATTACTTTGTATTCCATCCTGCACAAAAAGTTTTTGTTTGAAAGAAAGTAAGATGGATACAGAATTTAATCATTCTGAAACAAGAAAAAATATCTGAGCTTATTGGTCTTTGCATAGAATGTTATTTTGATTTTATTTCCTCCACTAATGGTTTTCTTTCATAAAAACCTAGAACTCGTATTTTAATTTACAGTTAAGACAACCTGACATTGTTTCAGGCTTCTATATATGCAGGAATAGTATACCCAGATTTCCAGTTAAGGAATACTTCCTGGTCTATTCCTCCCAACAATCGGAAACCCATTTTTTGATCTGTGATTCAACTATTTTCAAATATTCTTTCCATACCTAGCACAGTGCATGCTACTGACTAGGCTTCCTATTCTGGCTAGTTGCAAAGCTTCATCATGAACAGAACTGCTGAGGACAGGTTGCAGCTGATCTGCTAGCAAAGAAGAGTTATCTCCTGAGATATAGGCCCTTTCCGCAATACCGTACCATCCCAGCATCGGGAAGGGAGAAGGACAGGGACACAACAACACTTCTACATGATGTTGTTGTGGTCCTGTCCTTCGCCCATTCCCAGGTGGTGCAATCACGGATTAAATCATTGACAGGTTTTCCCCATCAATGACACTTGATTGCACCACCATCCCACACTTACCTAGCCTGCAGAAGCCCCAGAAGTGTAATGGTTGTGCTTCCTGCTGCAGAGCAGCATGGCCAGCACACTCCCTTCCGCAGAGAGCCAGCTGGTGCAGAGGGAGCGCTACCGTCACGCTCCCCTCCCAGCAGAGCTGCTACCAGGTTCCCCACCGGATGACTTCGCAAAAAGGTAGAGTGTGGAAAAGGTAATAGAATTCTTTCTTATTGATACACTTATTTCCTAAGGAGTGGGCCTTGTGACTGATACTGCTTGTGGCATTTGTCTGCCAGCCAGCCAGCGTTCCAACCCAATCGTGGAAAACCTTGACAAGATTTTAGGATCAGCACTAAATGTTCAGCACTTTGGGAGGGGAAGGTGCAATTGGATCAGAGTCCTGGTGCTGGAGAAAGGGAAGGTTAACCCTTATAATGTAAGGCTTATAGGCAGTGGTATATTTTTCCACAGGGGAAATAACAGCTTCAAGAAGTGACAAAGTATATAGGAAAACAACATAGAAAAATAAATTCTAAATCAAGAATGGGACTGTATTGCAACTCCCATCATCTCTCATCTGTGGCTCTGCCGGCTGAGATTCTTATGAGTTGCAGCCCATCGCTGTCTGGAGAGTCATATATTCCGTAAATCTGATTTAATTTTTTTAAAGTCTCTCCAAGGGCTCCTAAACTGTCTAGCTGCAAAACTGATAGTGTTGGCATTTTTAAAAAAATGCAAGAAACATGAGCAAGGATCTCCCACTATGTTACTTAACTGCACCTTTACTGTCTTGATTATTTAAAAAGTGTTTAAGTGAAGAATATTACTAAAAATGAGGTACTGGCTACTAAAGTTGTTGCTTGGAAATTTTCAAAAGAAAAAAAACTGGTTCAGATAAACTGTTTTCTTCTGTGCTAAGGCAATTATAAACTCTGGAAAGAGGAGACAATACAATTAGTAGATCCTGGTGATGTTGTGAGGAGGATGTATAGGAAAGGGAACACTGTTGGCCCACACATTGCTTGATTTGGGCTTGGATTGGCTTCTGTCCACATTATGTTTCCCATAATGCACCACAAGATTTTTTTTTTCCTTTCCTTCCTTTCTTTTTTTTCCAAATAGCCTAACACAGGATTGTTTGGTTCTGCTTCTAAATAAAAAACACATTGGCAGTATCAGCCAGGGCCCTGTTGTAACTCTGGAGAGATCAGTTCACAAGCTCACAAGACACAGCCTCTTAAGACAAAGCAAACAAACAGCACAACAAGGGTGAGAAACCCCCACCAGAACAAATTTTAAAAGCATTTCATCTGGAAAGATTGACTGGGAACCAAAAGAAAGCCAACTTTAAAACAAATAATTTCCCCAAAGGACTGCAAACAAGAACCCCGCCCCAGAAATGCATTGAGCAGCACAGAATGACAGGAGCAGACAAGACCTGCCCTGCCGCTGGGATTTTCTGGCAATCTCTGTTGTTCTAGGACACCAGTTCTGAAACTGTCAGCTCTTCTGTCTTCCCACTCAACAGAACTGACTTGGAGACGCACCAGTGACTCTGATCCATTTGAGAAAGTGAAAATGTGGCTGATACAGTAACCTATTTTCTTATATGGTTGTGCTTGACAGGGAGGACTCTTCCAGGCTGGGACACAGTAGGGTGAGGCTGTGAATCGAAGCCAAGCCTTCCTCCCCAGGGACAGAGATGTTGCAATTCATAGCTGGAAGCTGCATGGCTGCGTTCCATGCATGGTCCGATCTCTCTCCTCCTTGGAGAAGCTTGTGTGTGTGGCTTGCAATGCAGTGAGCAAGTTCCTGGCACCAGAAGAAAAGATCTTGCCCAAGAGCATTTCATTTCCTGGAGCTCCCCCTCCCTGAATCCCCAGAGGAGATCCCTTCAGCCTAGATGGCAAAACAGAGCCTCGCAAACTGAGCAAGGGAAGCAGGAGTCTCCCCGTTCCACTCTGGGAACTACAGTTCCTGCCAGAGTTTTGTTCTGTGTGGTTGCTGTTTTTCTTTCTTCCACAGGAGTAGAGGGAAGAGCTTCTTTTTTCCCCAAATACTGTAAGAATTCTTTGCTTCTCTGTCACTCTGTTCCAATTTCAAAGAGTCAAAATGAACAATCATGCTTTGAGAGGCAGCCTTCATTAGGTGTTGAATTCAAAAGGAATCTTGTTCTGAACAAGAAAATAATTCCCTTGGTGCAAATGGATATTACAGTATTTTGTTCAGTGGGATCATTGCCTTACCTGAGTCGACTTGTCATAGTTAAGATGAACAAACAAGATGAAAGTAAAGAAGAATAGCCAAAGTTGCCAGTAAAATTGTCCAATGTTTACAGTTGCATGGTATACAGAAAGTCAGCCATCATCATCCAGCAGTTCTTCACAGCCTTTGGCAATATTATTCTTTTTTGCTATAGCTTCCAGAACTCTAAAGCCAGCATGGCCAGCATTTTTGCTAAGCTCTGCTCAACAGTCCCCTAGGCACATCAATTACATATCAGAAGTACTCCTGAGTTTGTTCCCTTTTGACACTTTCTAGCTTAGATGAGGTCCAGTTGTCCCATCATCCTCTTTCATGATTAAACAGCAAAGAATCATACAGCATCATGAAGATCAACCAATTTGCTGCGGCTTATGCTAGGCCCACTTCAGTTGAAATGGTAAAATAAGACATTAATAGTATATGGTTAACCAAAAATAATTCCCATTGTGTTCATTGGTACTCTTGAAAGCAGTTGTAGACTTTAGAGGTGCCCCAAGATACTCTCTTGAATTTACTGCAACAGAATAACAGGGTGACCCCACTGAGAATGCCATCCTGTTCAAGAATTCTTCTCACACAGTGATAAAGAAAGAGAAAAGATGGGCTGGCTAGCTCTGCCCTCTCCATCTTCTTCACTGTTCCCACCAGTCATATATTGAAGGTTGAAAATCTACAGTGGGGAACCTATTTGTGTAATGTACATGAGTAGAGCAAACTCCTCATTGCAGACCTCTGCTCTCTAATATGGGGAAGAATGGATGCACACATGAATGCAACTTAAGAGGCATAAATGGTTATCGTGTCCCTTCTCTCCCTTACACTGATCAAGGGCCAGCCCTACCATTAGGCAAGGTGGGGCTGTAATCTCACACACCAGATATTAGGGGCAGCAGTCCCTTCAGCTGTTCTTCCAGAACCCCTGAACATTCCCCTCAGTGGAGAGTAGAGCTGTGTAAGTTTGTGGACCGTGATTTCTCTTAATTAGTCTGCCACCTCTGGTGAGGGAGAAAACACTGCTATTACTAATGCTGAGGTAGATTTAACTGCAAATCCAGTTGGCTTTTATACTGAGAGAAGGCACTCTCTTACTCTTGGCCTCTTAGAGCAGTCCTGCTTATTGCATGAAGAGATGGGCACGTAAATAGTACTATGAAAGCATAACTTGGTTTATAACGTTCCTGGATGAGTGCATGGCTCAGGTGGAATTTGAATATCCAAGATCTAGATTACTTAGGTTTAATGTATGTTACAGCTATGTTGTATTATACATGCTGGCTAGCTTTGGAAATGGCTTAGCTGAGGAGTCCAAAGTAGTATCTTAGCTATTTAGTCTATATATCTTGTGGCCAGGGTTGGGCCAAAGTTTTGAAGTGCTGCTGCTTTGACAGCACTAGGGGGCACTCACTATCCATGAGTCAATCCCCACCTAGTCAGAAGAAGCTTCTGTAATGATAATAAATATTAAAATATGGAGGAAATATGTGAACGCAGTCCATTGTGGCCACAGGTGGGAGAGTATTGTGAGAATTCATATGAACATGAAATGTGAAATGAAATGAGACAGGATTTTAACCTGGTGTAGATATTCTGAATGTCCCAAATTGATCAGTGTTTATCTATGAGGTGAAAACAATATCTATGATTCCACTAAAACGGCTCACACTTGAATAACGTGAGGGTAGAGCCAGCACGCTGTAGTGGTCAGAGCATTGCACTATAACCTTGGCTTCAGGGTTCAATTCCACACTGGGTCATGGAAATCTACTGGGTGATCTTGAGTGCATCACACACGCAGGTCATTTCTGCCCTACGCTGTTATAGTGCTATTATTCCACTTTCAACATTCTGTGGAATTCTGCTGTCTATAGTTTACTGAGGCCAAAGAGCTCTCTGGCAGCTCTCTAAACTGCAAACCTCATGATTCCACAAGATATTGAATGTGGAATAATAACGCTATAACAATGTTATGCGGAAATGGCCACAGTCTCAGAAAACTCCATGATAGGGTAGCCTTAGGGTTGCTGTAAGGTGGAAACAATTTGAAGACACACAACAACAAGGGCACTGGGGTGGGAGTGGGGAAATATCTGATGTAGAGCACAGTTAAAATGTGGATTGTAAAGTAGGAAAAGGAGGAGAAGAATACCAACAGTCATTGGTGACCTAAAGGTCTACATAAACTAAGTACTGTAGTGTCATTTATTGGGGATTTTGAACAATTGTTGTAATGGAGGTACTCTATTCATGAGATACATGAGGGTTTGAAATAAGACGACCATGGAACAAAGCACTGTTCTCCAGTCAGACTGACTTTAGTCAGACGCCTTATATTTTCTTTGGTGTGTAGTAATTTTTGCTGCCGCTGCTGCCTCCCTGTGGGAAGGGCAATGGCTTTCCTGAACAGCCCATGCTTTGCTCTCATGAGTTCCCTAAGAGCTGTTGCCAGAGAGCTGCTACCACTGCAAGGAGAGGTATTGGGCTAGACTGACAAATACTTTGGCTTGCTAAAGGCAGTTTCTAATGTTCTTGTACATATGATCGTACACCCCACGCATTTTCCATTTCATGTCCACCCTGCATCTTAGCTGTTCTGGGGCAGCAACAGCGGGGGGAAGGAGATATGTATCCTGGGCATCTATCAGGAATAACTAAACATTTCTTTCAAAATTGACATCTGATGTTCTCACATGGGGCTACTTGTCCTGTGGAAAGTTCAACATGCATCAATTGTGGTTAACAGTAAGATGCACAACTTTACCATTTCCATTAATCCTTCTGTAGACATTCTCTATCCTGACTTTTGACAATCATATGGACTCATATTTTGAACATGTCTGAGGAAAAGTCTCAGGGTACACATGTCAAATACTTTGTCTTCAGTTAGTTTTGTTGTTTGTTTTCATATCATGATGTGCTATATCTATTTGAACTGAATTACAATAATATTGCCTATCTTCAAAGGCAACATCACATTACAGACTTCTCCTACTTATCTGACAAGTTAAGGACTGTCAGAAAACAGAATTGGTTGAAAAGCAGAACCCATGTACTGTACTGTAGGGAGCACAAAGGACTTATGGGGGATAGCTTGTTACCAACCATGTTCGCACTGCTTGCAAAGTCTCTCAGCTGGCTTGGTGCCATTTTCCCCACTCTCAATTCACTTTGGAAGCAGTACATGCATGAGAGTAGTTCCAGGTGAGCCTCCATAGGCAAGAAGAACTGATGAAAGAGAGAAACTCCTGTTGAATTAATGGAACTTGTCCTTAATTTGGAAGCATCAAAAGAGGCAGTCGTCAGATAATGGGGCATCAAAAGGTGGAGGTTTCCTGTACAGCTTATTACAAGCTCAGTTCTAATCTGGAATCCCAGAAAAAGGAAGATTGATATTAACCCTACCATCTCTCATTCCCACTTAAACTGGTCTCAAATTGTACACCCTCCTTGTAGATTTCAGCTTATTTCTTCCTACCATAGGACTGCAACAGCAAAGGACCAGTCCCTTGCTGCTCTCCCTTTCCCAAGTTCCCTTAAACCTTTTAAATCTCTTCTTGCATGTTCCTCCTCTTTTGTGCCATATGGGTCATTTACCCTTAAAGCCAACAAGTACTCCAATTAACAGTTTTTACTAGATGACTAATTTGCGTGTCACAATATTGTTGGTTTTTAGATCAGCCTCTGGCACTGGGGGAAGAGGGAATGCATTAGCCATGGCTTACAACAGGCAGACTTTTTTTGTATATTTAATTCTCCCTCCCTGACCCGCACTCCACCCCACCCCACCTTAAATTCATAAGATTCATTCTGCCTACTGATGTGTGGAATGTTTCTCCTAACTTAAGGGCTTGGTCTTTGAACTGATATAGTTTTACAAATGCAAAGAACTGGCTATGCCCCCCCCCCACCAGTTGTTCTGTAAAGAGAGATCAGGACCAACTCACTCACTCTTTCTGCTCATGTTGAGTCTTTTTAGGTAATACTTCCTTTCAGTTTTGGACCAAAATATGCTCATGTTCAACTGTATTTCTAGTGAAACCAAAGTAATTTAAAGTATCCGTATTTTGTCCAGGGAGTTACCATATTAAGGCAGGGTGGCCTGTATGATCTAATAGGACACTTTCCATCTTGGCATGTTATGACTCTATGAAATGTAATTCAGTTTGCAAAACCAGTCAGAAAAAATGAAGGGAATATTAAATGTATGGGAGGCACCTTAACAGTACTTTGTAAAATTCTCTTGGTGAAAATTGTTAGCAGTTGTTTTAAATTGAACTGAGTTTCATCTCTTAGGTCTCATTCAGGACAGTTGCCACTCTGGTGAGGAATGGTCTGACCTTGCTCATCTCTTGGTCCATCTGCCATACAAGTTTAGTTAGACTTTTATGCATGTAAACCCTTTGCTACTCTGGAGAGTAACTCCAAAAAAAAAATCTCACCCTAGCTAAAAGAAGTTTATCATTTTGTAGCTATTGATAGAGCTCTTTAATATTGGGGGGGGTACTTTAGTATTCTAAGCAGCCAAAACAGAATAAAGCATGAGTGATAGATCTGCAGCACTGTGCCCCAAACAGCTGCCTTTTATACTGGTTCCCCAGTTCACTATGAAAGGGGCATAAGAAGGTGTTCACTGAAACACAGCTTGGAAAAATTCCTCTTTTGAACTACAGCTCCCAGAATTTTTCAGCCACTTGTCACTACTTTGGACTTTTATGTACGCACCATCAGCTTGCATATGTAACATGCACTAGAGTGGAATAATCTCAAATATTAGAATTCACTGGTCCAAAGACAAACTGCCTTTAGCCCATCCCACTCACCACCATTGGCTGCATTGAACCAGGAGAGGTTTTCATTCTTTTCTTAAGGACCACTGCAGGGCACAGTGTGACAGTAACCTTTTACCAAAAACTACAGCAACCCAAACATTGTTTTTCAGTGTCCGTGTGGCTTTTTCATGACATGGATAAGATAGGTTGGTTACATTGACTACATGTTTGTTTAATTTAAATGGAGATGTTTTTGTTATGTGTGACCAACTGAATTTTCCATTCCCTCACATGGTGACTAGTGTTTACATATGTTCCCTCCTAGGCAGAAAAAGTGCCCTACAGAGTTTAAGAGAATGTTTCCCAGTGTCTTCAAATAAGTCTGTCATTTATTATTATCCTGTAACAATTATCCCCCTGGGGGATAATTAGCAGATTCTAATAATCTGGGCTGATACCTATCCTAGGCTAAGCTTGGTGGACTGAGAATAGTGGTGCCCCATCCAAGAGAGTGCTGTTTCAAAGCTGCTATAGATAAATGTGCCCTGCCCTCATGTTAGAGTTCTTTCCAGATACATAAACCAAGAAGCAACTCATGCTATGTCTCTTCCTGTTGCTTCTTGATTATAGAACACAGTTGCCAGCATCAACAGTGAGTTATGGACCTTCCAGGCACAGTTTGAGGATGCAATGGCTGCCCACCAGAAAGAGGTCAAGCGCTTGAATGAACATGTAAAAGATCTGGCAAGAGAGAAGGAGCTTGCTGGGAAGGAGGTGTGTATGACTCTTCTGGCCATAAAGAAGTGTGCCTGTTTAATTGAATTGATGAGATTTACCTATCTGGTGACTCACCATATAACAATTGAGTCAATGGGTCTACTTTAGTTGGGGTTAACAGGACTCAGTGTCTAGACTGAAGACACATAACAATGTTTCTCAGAAATGAATGTGATGTGAGGATGAGTTGGTGCTAGGGCAAAAACTTAGCACAGGGATAAAGACCGTGTGTTGCTGGACTGCAGCTCCCAGCATCTTCCACCACTGTCTATGCAGGCTTGGGCTGATGTGAATTGATTGAACAATATCTGAAAGGCAATACATCCTGCACCTCTGTCATAGCAGTAGCCCACAAAATCTCTAACTCCAGATGACAACAGGACAAAATTAAGGAATATCTACACCATAGCAATGACGTTTGTATCATACCACTTTCAACACTCTGGAATGGTAAAATGTTTCCATAATCTAAGCTGGATAGGATGGAAGTGACTTCCTGCAGACCACTGGAAGTAACTGAGATCCTCCCAAGATGGGTGGGAGTAGGTGGCACTGACTTTAGCTAATCAGTCCCTGTACGTCACCTCCAGTAGTGGCCTTCTATTGGTTAAACTGGAAGCAGGATTCACCGCCCGCTCTGCCGTGTCCTTTCTTTGTAATACCTGTCTCTAGATGATGACTCTTGCAGTGGAAAAATATCTGAAGCTGTGGAAAACTTCCCCAGGTGGTAACCCTCACCCACTGCCAGATGCTTTCAGGACTCTAGTTCTCTACAAACACAGAGCAGCAGAACAAGAGAATGACCCCAGCCTGAAAAGACAGGGGTGGGGTGTGAGGGGGAAATAGAAAATTAAAGGACATAAAAGAGGAAGAGAGAGTAATTTAACATGACAGCCTGTTTATTTTGGCAAAAAATGGCCTCCTTTCAACAGAATTCAAAGTCCAGCCCCAGGAGGGACCACACAAGCAAGTAGAAGAGGGTTGTTTCAGAGGGCAGGGAGGGCAAAAGGAATGGGGATGGGGCGAAGGGGGTGCACATATTCATAGATGGATATAGGATGGGCAGAGAAAGACTAACACAGCACGGGAAGGAAGACAACAGCATACAAGAGAGTGCGAGGGGAGTGGGAGAGGACAGTTGTGGGACTAATATAACAAGCTGAGGGCAAAGAAACAGAGAGAAATCCTCGCAGGCGCCAGCATTGACCTACTTATCGCCATGGGAACCATAACATTTTCACAGCCTTTTAACTTGAGGAAGTCAGGCTCATTGAGCAACCCTGCCTCCCCATGCATGCAGGCATACTCACATAGGCTCTCATCTGAATGCACATACATGCACTCACAATTAAACAAGGTATGCCTGCAACACACAAACACATAAATGTATTCACTCAGTGGTACATGTCCTATGCACTATTATGATACAGGCATCCTCACCAGAGTTTAGATGGGGGAATTGCTACAACTCCCAGAATCCCTGGGGAATTTGAGCAGTTGTAATCCCTCAAAAGGGACCCTTTTCAAGTCCTAATCCTTAAGCATACGTACACACGAACATACAGGAGTGAATCCTTGCTATGTAGAAATAGTTGCATGAATTCACAAACATTCGCATGTGCACGTTTAGGTTATACATCGTTGTGATAATCTATACATACCATAATGATACATATCATTAAATGAACAGAAAAGAGGCTTAAAATGAGTAGGGGAAACACACTGTATGTCCCTTCAAACTGCCTGCCTATATACTCTAAAGGCACCAGATCCCATCTGATTTTGGAAACTAAGCAGGACCAGCACTGGTTAGTACTTGGATGGGAGACTGCCAATGAATACCAGGTGCTGTAGGCTATATCCTAAGAAAAGGAACTGGCAAAACCACCTCTGAGAATTGCTTGCCTAAGAAAACCCTATGAAATTCATGGGGTTGCCACAAGTTGGCAGGAGAACTTGAAGGCACATACACAGAGTGTGTTTCCCTTACTCATTCTAAGCCTCCTTTCTCTCCCACCCTGAAATACCCTCTTCCATGTATCCAGGGTTCAGCTGGCTGCCTAGGAATTATTTCAAAAAAGGCTGTTTATTTTTTAGGAAAAAAAAGTTCTAGTCAAGATATAATTATAATAATCACATTAAGAGCTTTGCTGCGATGTTCCTGTAAATGAGGAAAGCTCTACTCTTACACAGAGAGTGGGAGTGAGCCAGGAGGGGAGTGTGTGCATGTGTGTGTGTTGTGGGGGGTGTTGTGTGCAATGTTTTCTTTTCCTTTCAGTCCCACCCTGTGGCCCCCCCTTCCCTTATCCCAGGGAATAAAAACAGTTTATTTTATGATGGATAGTCCCGCTCTTTGGTCACTGACCTTTCTTAGTAAATTTCTGCTGAGCTCAGCAGAAAATGCTGTGAGTGCGTTTGTGGATCCCATATGTGGGTGGGGGCTGGGAGAGAAGGGGCTCACCCTAATCCTTCTCAAAAACAGAACAACAATAACAGAGAGCTGGTCGGAATAAGCCAGGCCAACAGGGAGGATCTGGACAATGTTAGAGCTTAACAGTAAAGAACTGGGAAAGAAAACTGGGAAGAAAGAACTGGGGACTTGGGGGTTTGTACAGAATTCTCTTGCCCAGCCCCAGCCCCAGTAATACACAGGGCACAGATCAAGAGCAGGCTCAGCTTTTCCAGAAGGGCAGGATTTAACTTCAGAGCACTACTTTTGCCTGCATTTAAGACATCCCATGATACTAACCCAAGAATTAACTGGAATTTGCTGTGCAGTTCTCTAGGACACATTTGCATTGTGTCAGGATGCAGGCTTATACTCTCCAATATTTCACAGATGAAAACCAAGACATGTGTGGCCAAGGAACATCAGAGTGTGGTCAAGACGATAAAAGTGAAGAACAGACTGGCTTAGAGTAGCCGCAGCAGTCTGCTTTTGCCTGAGTCTTCTGGGAAAGACAAGATTCCATTCCTCCTCTCCTCCCCTCATCCCCACTGAGTTAAAACTGCAAAATATAGTCCTCTCTCCAGGTTTGACCCTCGCAAATTTGATTATTTATAAGGCGCATGTGCCTTCCCCTCCATTCTCCTTCTCCCATCCCCTTGCTTTTTGCTGGGCGTGGAGAAGAAAAGCAAGTGCATCCAGACAAAAGGCAGGGAGGGCAGGATGTGCACATCTTCCTTTACCCCTCCAGAGCTCTCCCTCTCATTCGCTTGCATTTTGCCCCAGCGCGGAGAATGCATACTGAGCCAAAAGACAGAGGAATGAGGGAGGAAGACACATATGTGCTGAGGCAAAAGGCAAGGGAATGTGGGGGCAAAGCATGTGTGTGCCTTCCTTTTCTCCACCAGAGCTCCCCTTTCCATTCCCTTGTATTTTGCCCTGGTATGGCAAACACACCTGGAAGCAAAAGGCAAGGGAATGGGGAGAAGGCTCAATCCCTCCCCACATTCCCTTACCTTTTGCCCAGGCATTGAGAAGGAAGACATGAGCACCAGAGCAAAAGGCAAGAGAATGGGAGGGGGAGCATGGAGATGGAGTTATTCACAGTTTTTCCACTTTTGTGAGGGTTCTGCACCCCAAAGCCTTGCAAAAATGTAGGGGCCATTATACTTTTGCATTTTGAACTCAGTTTGCAGCAACTGAAATAAGCTGAGGACAGGTGGGAAAAATGGAAAGAGGAAAGCAAAACTGGGACATTTTTGAGCAAATGAGAAAGTAGGACAGCAGAGATTGTCCCTGCCAGATCAGGTGAATTGAAGGGTATACAGGCTAGCTTGTTCCTCTGTGGCCCCTGCTGTAGGTATATGTGCCGTTTTGTGGGTTTGGACAAGTTTCTGACCCTGTCTGAGGCATCTCACTCACATTCAGATATGATCCTGCCCTTTAGTCTGCTTCTGTTCTTCCATTGCTGTCCTTTCTCCCCAAGAACATTTCTTCCAATCTTCTTTTGCTGAAGGTTTTCCTTGTCAACCTGAACTAGAAACCAGGTAGAAACAGTTCACTGTGTGAGCCAGTTGGAACGGTTGTGCATATAGGTTGGAAAAGCAAGGAAATGTTTCAAGGACAGAGCAACCTGGCATTAATAACCAAGCATGAATTTAATTCAGATGTCCACCTCTCAATATTTTTTAAAAAAATATATGTTGCTAGGTGTTAGCAGTAACATTTATTACTCTCAAATGAATGCAACATGGAGTTTATAAGCATTGGCTTTGGCCATGTCTATTCAGGTTCCTGCACATTTTCAGCATATACACTGCAGATCAGATGACTTTTGAAAAATAAACATGACACTCCTAATATAGACAATTTCAGAGTGGGGAATGTTTCTTCCTGTTACCTGCAGAATTTAGGAAATGAGATCTTAAGATCACCTAAGGCCAGGAGTTGCCACCATTGCTGATCTTCAAAACTGAGTTCTTCTTGTTATAGCCTACTCTTTCCTCAGATGTAATCTTTTACACACATATGCAACTTCATACTAAAATTCATGAGTAGGCTGATAACTATATGTATCCACAGTGCCAGACAAACATGGATTTGTACCAGGAGTGGGTGGCTTCCCAATATCAAGGGGTAATATATGTCCCTCCTATATGTTGAAGGGCTACATCTCCTTTCCAACCTACCCAAAAGAATTACTGGAAAAGGCCTCTTGTGTGCCCTAGGAACTTTGGCGGTAGGATTTTGCTTGGGTTGATGGGGGAGGCGGTATTGATGTGATCTGACACCCAGCAGGATTTTTTCCCCAAGCCAATTTTAAAGATAGGCCTCTTCTCTCCAGCCTAGGAATCTCACAGGAGGCAAGCAGACTTGCCCTCTACATCCCCTAGAAGGTGTGAAGGACCTTTCTTTCAGTAAACAAGAATGGAGGGAGGTGGAGGATTGAAGCCCACACTTAGGCCTCTGGTCTACACATGGCCTACAGGCTGCACTTGGTCCATGCTGGAGTCATACCATCTCACAGACAAATAGCAATGCCTCTTCCTCACACTCCTGATATACATACACACAAAGAGACATTTTTGCATTCTTTGTTCACACACATAGTTGCAATTTCCGCTTTTGGAACAGGAAATTAAACTGTGTATTCATGTGGTCTCAAGAGCAAAAGAATTAAGATTAGCCCAAAGTTACATGAGCTGAAAGAGCTTAATATCTCAAGACTCCCTGCAAGGGACAATGCAAAGTCTGGGAAAGTTACTTTTATGAAGTGCAGCTCCCAGAATCCTCCAGCGTTAGGGCCAGTCTGACTTGTTGTCCAAAAAAGTAATTTTTCCAAGCTCTTGGAGTATGCCAACAGCACTTTCACTCTCCACACACTAAGATGCATTCTTACTAGGGAATAAATCCTACTGAAGTCATTAGGCTTATTTCAATGTAAGCTTTAGGACTGTGTTAGAGGTTTGAGGTTCCTGGCTTATCAGAGCATGTCTTTTACTTTAAGGCAGAACAACTAAAAGCTCAGCTGCGGCTTTCAGAAGACACTCATTCAGGACTTCGCAAGGAACTAGGTGAGCTCCACCACAGGCTTCAGGAGACTGAAGAAGTCTGTGCTCACCAACAAAAGGAGCTGAATGAAATTCACAGGGCTGTGGCAGATGAGAGCAGAGAAAAGGAGGCACTGCAGAAGTCCAACACTGATCTCAGAGCAGCGATCAAGAAAGCAGAGAGTGAGAGGCTCAGGTGGGTAGACACAGCACAAGGGCAGGCTGAGGAGACAAGCTGCTAGACTAAATGCTATGAGTCTGACATGTTTTAAGACATCACAATATGCACCTGTATAAGCACATGCACTTCCTGTAGCTTGCAGAGGACCAAGGAGGAAAAAGAGCAGAAGATTGCTGTTCTGGAAGAAGCAAAAGCAGCCATTGAGGGAGAGGTAGGAGAGCTCCGGGCAAATCTGCGGGAAGTGGACAAGTCTCGCATGGAAGCAAGAAGGGAGTTACAGGAGCTGCGCAGACAGGTATCTGAATCCCTGATCAATCTCTTTCTTTCATAAGCACGCACATACACATATCTCAGTTCTGAAGGCATAGTAGGTGACACTTGACATTACCAGATTGAGGCTTCAATTCAATTGTTACTCCAGTTAGAGTAGACCTGCTGAATCAATGGCACCTTGGTAAGTCAAAACATATCCAAATGCCATTGACTGAATGGTTTACTCTAATTCAGATTAATGACTGGATTTAAGTCATGGAAGTTAATACATTCCAAATCTCCTGCTATTGCTGAAGACACTTGCAAAGCCCTAGACCAGTGGAAGAAATTGTGTGTGCTGTGGGCCAAATATTTTGGCTGCTGTGGCATTCAACCACCACCTCATCTGGACAAAATGGCCAAAAAAGGAAAATTTTCACTCCTGGAAGATTTCAGGAGTGACTCTTCTCTTCTAAAACAAAGGTCCTTTCCTGTGTGTGTGTGTGTGTGTGTGTGTATGCACGCATACATATGTGTGTCTATGTTTAGAGGGATATAGCTAGGCATTTTCAAAACATGAAGTGAATCCCTGTTACTTTCTGGTTCTGAAAAAGAATGTGCATTACAGTAATAGCATTTTGGAAGTGGATGTGCTCCTGGAAGTTCTCCCTGGGAGAGAAGGCAAAACTGCATCTTGCCAACTGTGGCCCTTTTCACAGGATATTGTCATCCTGCCATAGGGACAGGAGAAGGATGGGACCATGACAACGGTTATGCATGATGTTGTTGCAGTCCCATCCTTCTCTCTTCCCCAAGTGGTGCAATCATAGATTAAATCATTGATGGGTTTTCCTCATCAATGACCTGTGAACGTGCTGCCATTCTGCACTTACCTGCTGTGCAGAGGCCCTGGAAGCGCAATGGCTGCGTTTCCTGTCCTAGCACAGCCTGGGACAGTACCCGGCAGGTTACAGCAGGAAGGCAGGGCCATTGCACTTCTTGGGTCCCAGACACTGCCAGTGAAGAAGGGTGTACTCCTGTTGCATTCCCATCCTGGCATCCACAGGACACTGCCAGGAACAGGTAAGGTGTATAAAGAACCTATATGTTCTCTGAGAAGAGTGAACTGGGGGAGAAGTACACCCTATTTGTTTAATCTGATCCTTTCAAAGAGCTCTATGATCATCTATTATGACTCCTGCTCTAAATGCCTCTGCGTCTGAACGTCCCAGGCCTTTTGTTTCTCCTCTCAAACTATTGGTGCTGCTGTTTCTGCATTTGGGGTAAACAGAGTGTCCCAAAAACTGTTGGGCTGCCAGTGTTGGAGCTACAGATACTGCTATGCTACAATTCCCAACATTCCTCATCATTGCCTCTGCTTGCTAGGGCTGCTGAGAGTTACACTCCAATAAAATCTGGAGGGCTGCATTTTGTTCACCCCTCAGTAAAATATTTAGCAACATTCTTGGGTTTGGTGGGTTTTTGTTTTTGTTTGGCAACAAATGCACAGAAATTTAAGCATGCTTTATAATCTGATAGCTCTCTGCTAGCAGACTATTAGTCTAGGATTAAGGATGTGATATGGTCAGAGTCCATATGTGAACTGGACTTCTGAGCTGAGATCATACCATGGAGAATGCTCTGGGTTGCAACTGACCCTTCACAGGTAAAAACTCTGGAGAGTGAAAGCAGCAAGAGAGCCCAAGAAATCAGTGAACTACAGCATCGATTGCTCCACGAAGAACAGCAACAACAGCAATACAACAAAGAGGCCCTGGAACTGAAGCAGAAGATAACTGGATTGGAGATTGCCCATGATTCTGCTAACAAGGAGGTATTGTTATTGTAGTTGTTGCAGTTATATTTATTTATATCCTACCTTTTCCCAGTTCAGGACTTAAGGCAACTTAGAACAGCGAGAACAAACATAATTCAAAATCAAGAACATACACAATTCAAAAAGCAACTAAAGCATCATAAAAATTAAACCCATTAAAACAAATTAAAACAACAACAAATAAAAGTCCATCAGATCATACATAGCCTGTTTCTCCTGAAGAGTCTCAAGGGCCTTCTGGAATAAAAAGGCTTTTACCTACTAGCCAAAAGATAAGCAGAGTGCCAGTTTAGCCTGTCTGGGAAGGGAATTCCAGAAACTGGGAGCAGCCAGTAAGAAGGCCCTCTCCTGTGTTCCCACCAAATGTGACTGTGAAGGTGGTCAGGCAGAGACCAGGGCCTCCCCAGAAAATTTCAAAACATGGGCAGGTTCATATGAGACAGTACAGTCCTTCAGATAATCTGGTACTGCTGTAAGCAGTAAAGGATACTAGGCAGAGTTAGAAGGAGGATAGAAAGTAGGCTAGTAGAGACAAAGAAAGCTGTGATCAGCAGAGGGCAGCAATGGAGATAAACAATGGAAGCCATTGTATAGATCTGGGGGAAGAAAGGGTATTTGTGTGGAACAGATGCATTCTAGTCCCACCATTTAATATCTTTGAAATGCCAATAGTTCATGTAGCAATACACCATAGAAATTTCTGTAATTTTGTTCATAGAGATTTCACGTAAATGTTTTTACATGGCTTACAAATGAGAGCCACAGTGGTATAGTGGTTTGAGAGTTGAACTACAACCCTGGAGACCAGGGTTTGACTCGCCATTGGGCCATGGAAACCTACTGGTGATCTTGGCATATCACATACACTCATCCCCAGAAAACCTCATAATAGGATCACCTTAGGGTCGCCTTAAGTCAGAAACTGCTAGGCACACAACAACAACATATGGGCAGGCAGCAGTGAATGAATGTACAGAAGATTATGTCTGAATAGAGGAAGGACCTTGTATATACTTAGACTGCATGTGTAAGGTGAAGTACCATACTGATGTTAAGCAACAAATTTATGAACATAGATCGTGACATCTATGTTCATAGTAATCTCTTCTCACACCAGGACAAACACAGAAAAAGTAGTTTCTGAAATCCACTCCACTGAAGTGTGGTCCAAATTATTAACTTATAATGGGGATGCACAGCTTGTAGCTGTCAGCTATTGTTTGACTAACCACACTGCATCTCATTATAAGCTGTGCTGACTGGGGCTGATGGGAATTACAGTCCAACAATATCTGAAGGACCACAAGTTGACTTCTCCTGACATCATAACTTAGAATCATAGAGTCACAGAATGATAGAGTTGGAAGAGACCACATGGGCCATCTAGTCCAACCCCCTGCCATGCAGGAACCCACATCAAAGCACTCCCAACAGATGACCATCCAACCTCCACTTAAAAACCTCTAAAAAAGGAGAGTCCACCACACTCCGAGGCAGCATATTCCACTGCCAAACAGCTCTGACCATCAGGAAGTTCTTCCTGAGGTTTAGGTAGAATCTCTTTTCCTGCATTTTGAACTTCCTAACAGTTTGAACGTCTTTAGCTAGTTTACTAGTTTCCTGAGCTAGTTTGAACTTCCTTAGCTGGCAGTGCAAGTGAAGCTTGTGGCTTTAGAGAGCCCTGGTGGTGCAATGGTTAAATGCTGGTACTGCAGCCACAGTGTTGTGAGTTTGATCCTGCAGGGCTCCAAGTTGACTCAGCCTTCCATCCTTCCGTAGTCGGTAGAATGAGTACCCAGCTTGCTGGGGGCAATTAGCTAAACACATTATCAACAACTTAGGAGTGCTTTGCACTGATAAGTGGTGTGGAAATGTAACTGCTATTGCTAACTGCTATTATTTGCTGTCACCTCTGGTGCCTCCCTATTCCATTTTTTATAGGGACTGCAAGCCTTGTGAGACTGAGAAACTGCGAATGAGACTTGTAAGTCCCTATTAAAAATTGTGTGGGGCAGCAGTGGAGGTGGCAGTAGGCCCAACCAGCCAACCACTTCTGCCTTGTGAAGGAACCTTGATGCCTCAGAAGAATCCACGGTGGGTTGAATATGGTGATCATACTTTTTGTGCGTTAAATATAGTTTGGGAGGGCTAGAGTTATTCATGGTTTTTTTTACTTTCATGGGGGTCCTGTGCCCCCAACCCTAGTGAACATGGAGGGATGACTGTACAATGATAACCTGAATTTTGTGTTTAGTTCCTGAGGAAAATGTGCGGATGATGTTTTTCCCAGGGTTGGTGTTAATTATGAGAATGTTGCCAGAAGTTGATGAGCTGTGGACCAAAGAGAGTAGAAGCAGCATTAAACCAAAGTAGAAATGCCTTGATGTTGAACTGTTGCAGCTATGCTTCTTCAAAGCTTATATCTGCCTCAATTAAAGCAAACCTTTGCTGGGTTTTGAAGAAAGGATGAGCTGAGTTACATGCACATATCTGTAGGCATGAGCTTACAGATGTCTGGCTTAGAGCACAATTGAGCAAGATGGTGGAAAGACTATAATTGGATTGTCTGGAGAGGGAGCTTTAAATGGTAAGTGCAGGCAAATGGATCCCAGTTCAAACAGTGACCACAGCAAAGGGCAAGGGGACTGAGTCTTCCAAATCAGAATCAATCAGTGTCAATGGAAGATTTAATTGTGAATCTTCCACTGTCTCATCTAGTTTGTCTCAAAGTGTGCAGCAGGGTAGCGATAGGTGGATAGGCATAAATTGTCCAGTAAACAGAAGTATAAAGCTGTGCTCTCAGGTCCAACTCAAGACATTTGGTGCCTGTAGCAATGGGCAGAAAGGTTTACCTTACCTTTTTGTACAGAAGATTACCAGACTGGCAAATGAATTTTATTTCAGCATTGGTGATGAAACAGCATCCTTCACCACACCTAATGCCCTTGGGTATCTTAGGGAACACTGCCTGGAATACACAATTCTATCTTTCAACAGAAGCAATGACTACAGGCCAATAACTCCCTGATCCTTCACCACCCAGCATTTGCTGCCTGATATGAACGTCTCTCATTCTGCATGATAACAAGTCACAGAGTTACATGTTTGTGTACAAATACAAATGATATTGTCTGTTACCAGAGACCCTGGGGAGATGGGGATGGGGGAGTCAAGCACAGATACACTTCCATGTAGGCCAGACTCTGTTCTCTTTCAGATATTGAACTTGCAGAAGAAACTATCTGCTGAAGAGGCAGAGGCTCGGCTCCAAGAGCAGGATTTCACACAAAAGCTTGCAGAGAGCCACGGAAAGTCGAAGAAGCTGAAGGAAGATCTCCTCAACCTGGAGATGAAGCTGCAGGAAGCCAGCAGGACAAGTGAAAACCTCCAGATGCGCCTCAGCACCTTTGAGGGACGCACCCATGGTTTAGAAATAGAGTTAGCCAAAGCTGAGGCAGCTAAGAGGGAAGTTGAGCAGAAGTTGGTGGCACTTCATTCAGCCCTACGCCGCACACTTGGGCTTGGCAGCCAGAGTCCATCTCCACAAAGATCTTGCTCTCCAGTCAAAGGTCAGAAGACTTCTAGCTAGGGCATCCTTCTCAATAGTATAGGCTGAATTTTATTTAAAGTGTGAGGGGCACACCTGGGGGGAGGATCATTTTCATTCTCCCCTTGTGAGGGCTACATCAGCACTCCCAACATGACTGGAAGTAACATAACATAACTTCTGTTTTTGTTTCTGGCTGATTTTCAGCCAGTTTCAGGGGGAGTTGAGGATTGAGCAAGGAGAATATGGAGGCAAAACATTATGTTTGGTGGTGGGTTTGAAACATTTGGGGGCAAACATTTGCTGAAAACATGTTTGAGGGAAAAATTGGGGGGGCAGGTAGACTTAGGATGCCTTTGAGGAGCTTCAGGGGCTGCAAAATGGGACCCCATGGGCTGCATTTTCCCAATCCCTGATTTAAGGCAATGACAAGATCTTGGAGAAAAAATACCTCTGGGGGACCATAGCTCCGAGAAGTCCCCAGCTAGTGGCAATCCTGATTAGGGAATTATGGAAATTCTAGCCCAGAAGTGTAACTTTTCCAGGCCCAGAAAGTCGCCATCAACTGTGGCAATGAAATAAGCCTATAGCTGACAGAAGTCTATCAATAAAATACAGCTTTCGTGATGGGGAGCAGACTGAATGCTGGACATGAGGGGCAGTGAAGGTAGTGGGAAATGGTACTTGCTTTCAGAACTTAAAGTTGTTTTCTGCTGCATAAGTAGTTGCTTTGGTGAGCAGACATGAAATCAGTGGTACAACACAGGCTTTGCCCAGATTCAGTCCCTGGCTTCCTTATTGACAAAGGAATTTAAATAACAAAAATGAGGAATGCCTATCTGAAACTGCAGAGGGCCACTGATTGCTAAGCTAAATTGTTCTGACTCTGTATAAGGCAACTACATGTATTTTCTGTTGTACTCAAGGTTCTATTTTCACTAAGTACCAAATGCTTTTGAAAGGTTAAACCTGTCTGTCCCTGTCATTGTTCATGAGATGATTGCCACTGGCTCAGAAGTCATTCTGTGTGGTTCCCCCTACCCAAACATACACACATATATATGCACAGAATCAAACACTCTTCCTGCAGTCACCATTCACCAAATGGTTATGTACTCAACAGCTTCAATCAAAAGGAACCATTACTAAGCATGTCTCCTTTGCACACAGAAAATTCCAGTTTCAGTATGTGGGACCCCCAGTTTGACAAATTCAAGTAGCAAGTCATAGTAAAGGCTCTGCTAAGACCCTGGTGAGTAGGTGCCAGTCAGGATAGATAACACTGGTCTGGTATAAGGCAGCTTCTTATATTGAAAAAGTCTTTATTGATGTATGCAATAAAGCCTTTCCCTCTGACTTCAAGAAATCCTGTTTGGCCTTCCCTTTTGGCTTCTGAGACTTCATATTTCCACAGGAACCAGTGGCCAACAAACTCCTGCATCCCGCACTGGGTCTCCTGAGAGGAGCCGCTCACGTTCTCCATTTCACCAAACTTCTCCTCTCAGAAGTGAGCAAGCCACAAATGAAATCGACCCAGAAGTAGTTCGAGATGCTTTGAGGGACTTCCTTCAGGAGTTACGGGATACCCAAAGGGAGAGGGTAAGCGAAGGCGTCTTTCTCAACCATTTCTTCTTTGCACAGGTTTTCCAAAAAGTTCTACCCGTACTGGAAAGCATGAGGCTACAGTGCAGAACTTCCCAGTGTTATTTTTTTGGACTATAAGATGAAACTGGTCAACATGGCCACTGGTCACATTGGCTTTAGGATCTTGGGACTTATATTCCAAAAAAGAACTTTTCCAAGCTCTGGTGTTGGCTTTCTAGTTGTTAGGAAACTTATCCTTGCTAGCCACACTGAGCATAAGATCACATCCACACAGTTCCCACAATCTAGACATCTAGGATACTTTGGATCATGATGGTTCTGACTAATCATTTGACCCATGGGGACCAGACAATCAGTGAGACAAGCATCCATTGGGATTTTATGCAGTCTGCCTAAGTAGCTTCCATTTTATGAATACTGAAGAGTTATGGGGAGAAGGTACCATAGTGTGATGTGGGGCTGGATTTGCTGGGAGGGACTTGAAAATCTGGCTGAGGCATTGTGGCAAAGTGGGAAATTGTGTGTGTGGAAAGGAGTCTGTAGTATTCACCTGGCAGGGGGGTCTTATGATATTTCTGGCTTTCCACTTTTGTGAGGGTCCTGAGCCCCCAATCCCCATGAGTGTGGAGGGCCTACTGTATATCCACAAATGCTCATGCTAAAATAAAAAGGTTCATCTTAAAGGTTCTGACACCTCCCCTTTTCTTCTTTCTGTCTCTTCCTCATAGTAAAATTTCCAAGCTTAGAAAGACTGTAAAGCAGTTTTGTTTTGGAAAACATAAAACAAACTTGTTGAATAATATAATTGGTGGAGTAAAGTGAGATCTAACTATTTGTGATCTGCTGCAGGTCTGTCCTTGTGTTTCTGCTCTCTGCGCCTTTCTTTTCTACTCCACATATTTTGCAGGGAAAAATCTGAGCCTTTTCCCCTAGCTCTATCCTGACTCTGACCAAGCAATAAAACAAAAACCTAGAATAAAACAAAATTCCAAATTTCTGCATAAGTTTTTTTGCAATTAGAGCAAAAAGATGAAAATTAAGAAAATATATGCAAAGATATGTGATTTATTACAGCTACAGAATTTAATTATTTTCTAGAAGAGAACTTTAGACCTCATAAATGCATGTTGTTCCCCAGGGATTCCATTTCAACTGGGACTAGGCCCAAGTTCCTCAGTATGCTTAGGCCACTTGGCTAAGGCAAAGGCCCAGTTTGTTTGTCCAGCTCTGAAAACCATCAGGATATCCCAGCTCCGTTTAGCAAGATCACATGAACCAATCTAGCTCAGCTTGACCCCAGTTTGACTTCCAAGGCATATGTTTAGCAACATTCAAGGGCAGTTCAGCCCTTTCTCTGTCATGTGCTATTTATTGCTCAAAAGCATGGCTCTTGTAAAAATGCATAAATATTTATACTGTACCAGAATAATTAAAAAAACATGGGCTGTCACAATAATCATAGCATCAGATCATCCAGCAGTCTTTCTGACAAATGGAGAAATCACTTAATTCTTTCAGGCCTGCATAAAATCTAAGGCATTTCTTGCTTTGTTGTCTTGTCCCACCAAGATTCTAGCATTTATTGTTAACATGCAGTAACCAAAACAAATACGTATCATAAATAACATTTATCAGTTAACACTTTTCCAGCCACCCTCCTGTTCAACTTTACTCAGACTTAAATGTTGATTCAGCCTTAACAATGCAGTCTTGTGCATGTTTATTCAATATACCCTCACTGTTCAGTGGGGGTTACACTCAGGAAAATCTGCATAAGTCTCCAAAGTGTAGAAAAAGTCCTTTAGTGCATTGAAAATATTTCCATAGCACATACTGCCTCAGGCCCTGGTCTTGGGGAGAGGATAAATGGTAAAATAAGAGCATGAATTCTACCATTTTCACAGCTTGGAAGCTTTGCTAGTTCAGACTACTACAACTCCCCGAATCCCCTGTCCTGAAGATTCAGGGAGTTGTACTCCAAACTAGTAACACTTCCACTCCAAGTCAAAATGCCCAGTCTCAGACCATTACCTCCCTCACTTCCAAAAATGAAAGGACCCAAAGAAATGCCTCTCAGGATTATAGTAATTTCTGAGCACATCTACCGAATATAGTTGTTTTCATATAGATAGACTATGTAGCTGTTTTTAGGTCTATATGTTGTACACTGCCCTCAGGATTTTATGAAGCTGAGTGATGGATTAGGTATTGCAACATTTTTAAAAAAAAATTAAAATTAAAAAAAAATAACTACATGCAGAGAAGGTATGTGCAATTTCTTACCTCTACATGCCTTTTGCCACTTCTCATAACAAGCCAAAGGTATCACAGACCACATCTCTCTTTTTCCAGGATGACTTAAGAATTCAGGTGATGAATATGACCCATCAGCTGAATGAAATGGAGTCTGACCATGACCGGACAAAGAGTCGTATCGTGCAGCTCCAGAAGTTCTTGGCTGACAGTGAGGAAGGTCTGTTTTCTTCCCATTACTTTCTTTATCTTCCATAGGGATTTCTCTTCAAGGATGCCTATATTGCTTCTCATGCTAATATGTCTCTTTGCAGAGGCAGAAATGGGGGCAAGTTATACATGACATTCAGACTTTTTGAAAATGAAAGCCAGGTCTGGAATGCTTCTATCTAAAGTGGGAGAGCAAGAGAAAAAGTGGTACTTAATAGTTTCTCCACGGCACCAGGGCCAGATGGATTTACAGCATTGTACTATAAAAGATTTGTAAAAGAAATAGTTTATCCATATCAGACAACTTTGCAAGACATAGAGAAATATGGGAAACCACAATCACGGGGAGAAGCAAATATAGTGGTGATACCTAAAGAAGATAGAGATAAAAGAGAAGTTAAAAATTATAGACCAATCTCTCTCCTGAATGTAGATTATAAAATCTGGTCGACAATATTGGCAAAACGAGTGAAATACGCAATACAGGATAAAATAGTTCTTCTTCGTGGTCTCTGTGCCTCATACATTAGGAGCTTTTACACCTGTGCAGTAGCGTTCAGAAGATTCTAGAGCTCGTTAGCTTTGGCAGGAACCCCTCCCCCACATCGGTACTGTGCATGCTCCTCCTGCTGACTAACGGTCTCTCCTCAGTTCTTTCTTGTCCGCCTCAGCGTACAGAAGGTTCTGCTTGTTGGCTTGCGTTTTTTCCTTGTGCTTGTTGGATTTCTTGATGTTTTGACTTCGGATTTGGATTTTTACTACCCCTCTCGGATTTCGGACTTGACTTGGTATTCTTTCGATCGGTTTGACCCTTTTCTGGCTGTTGATGATTTCGGATCTCGAACTGTATTGGCGTTCTCGGACTTCTCATTTACCCTTGCCCCCGGTTTATGTCGGCTCTTTTCAAACGGTGTGCCTCCTGTGGAAGGAAGGTTGCCCTTTCCGACCGGCATTCTAAGTGCCTGATCTGTTTGGGTGAGGGGCACAACGTTCAAGCCTGCCCTATCTGTAGAGAGTTCACCCACCAGACCGTCTGTAACAGGGCAGCAAGGCTAAAATCCCACTGTTGGGAGGAATCTCTGCGCATACAGAGACCTGAGACAATGGCCGAGAAACGCCCGACCTCCTCTTCTTCCTCGGCAGCAGCGGTGGCTGCCGTGCCCTCGACGTCATCGGCATCGGTACCGGGCTCGGTACCGATTATGAAGTTGCCAAAGATACCGAAGATCTCAGCAACTCGGGCACATGAGGACCCTGCAGGCTCTCAGGCCTCCTCCTCCAGTCCGCTTTCCCCGGCCCAGAAGAAGCGCCCCGCCACCAAGGGTGCGGGGGAGAAGAAAAAAAAGAAGAGGAAGGAGAAGCGGCACTCTCCAACCATGGTGCGACCCCCGACTCCACCACCCACCCAGCCCGCCGAGGAACCTGAACCGATGGAGCTCCCTGAGGAAGAAGAGCCTCCGCAGGAAGAGGAAATCCTCGAGGTGTCGGACGAGGAGCAGGTCGTGCAGACCTCGCCCTCTCAGCTGCCAGAGCTGATCGCGGAGATCACTCCGCCAAGTCGCCGTCCACCCTTGGCAGAACGCCGAGAGGAGGCTGTGGTCAGGCAGCGCCCAGTCTCTCGACGCGACGAGTCCTGCTCGCCGGAGCAGCAGGCCAGGCCTCCATCCCCACGCTATCGGGAGATGCGCCTGGAGAGACTTCGCTCGGGTGAGAGCGCCTACTCCCCTGCCTACCTAGGGAGGTACACCCAGGAGCAGGTGTGGCACGAGCCAGCCGGCTCCTACTATTCCTATTCACCATCATACAGGGACCGGTACCATCCAGATCCAAGTTACTGGTCACCTCGCCACCGGTCTCGCTCACCACCGCGGGAGGCTTAGTACCCCCACTATGAAAGGTCACCGCTGCGTCATTCGCCGAGTCACCAATGGTCCCGGGAGCCCTCCCCCCACTGTAGGGCTGTTTCTCCACCCCCGCAGACAACAGCCACAGCTACCCGCCCGGCGCCACAACCTACTGTGGCCCAATCGGCGGTAGCTGCGATGTCTACCACGCAGGCGGCACACCGTCCTAGGCCCGCGGTCGTGCCCCTGCAGGTGACTCCGATACCGGCCATGACATCGGCCACACCGGTACCGACGCAGCCTGCAGCTCCAGCAGTCACCCTGGCACCTCCGGCCCGTAGGCCGGCTGAGGAGAAGGAGGTGGAGAGGTTGCCAACTCCATCTGGTGACTCTTACAACTCGGACTCCGACTCTGCTGAGTCCACCCCTTCTTCTCACGACTCCCCGCCGCTGGTTTTCGGGGAACCAGGCCCAGAGTCTGCACCGGAGGACGTCCGCCAGTTCTCCGCGATCCTCCTCCGGATGGCCACAGCCCTTGGCCTCAAGGTGACCAAACCTGCTCCACAAGCCCAGACCCGGTCTTCCAGTACTTGGAAGCCCGCCCACCATCGACCACACCGCTGCCGTTCCTACCAACCCTGGTGGAAGCGATGAAGCAGCCGTGGGCGAAGCCAGCGTCAGCGCAGCCTATCCCGCATAGGCTGGAGCATCTGTACAGGATGCAGAAGGAGAATGCGGAGTTCCTCTTCAACCACCCTGTACCGAACTCCATAGTGGTCGAGTCGGCCCAGATGAAGGGAGGTAATCGGGCGCATACCACCCCTCCGGACCGTGAAGGATGGAAGCTCGATGCCTTCGGCCGAAGGTTCATCATCCCTGGTGGCCAGGATGGTGAACACGATGGCATGCCTCATGGCTTACCATCGGAACCTCTTGGACCAACTCGCACCCCTGCTCGCTGACCTGCCGGAGGAGTCACGCGCCTCAGCCACTCAGATCTTCAGCGAGGCCGTTGCGGTGGCTACCCAGCAGATCGCCACCTCGAGGCACGCCATGGAGGCCACCTCGAGGGTGATGGCCAGTGCCGTAGCCCTCCGACGCCACGCGTGGCTCCAGTCCTCTGGGCTTCAGGAGGACAGCCGTCGACGGATTGAAGATCTTCTGTTTGACGCCGAAGGGCTCTTCCACACCTCCACCGATGAGGCTATGGATCACCTCGTCAAGGCCCGGCTGACTGCGAAGAAGATGGGCATAAACCAGCCTGCCCAGTCTCGCCGCACCTTCCAGCCGAGGCTTTCGTGGAGAAGGTCCTCCTCCTCATTGGCGTACCAACCGCGGTACCCGCGGTCAACCACGTCGAGGCCGTCGACATCTTCGGCTTCGAGGAGGCTTCCTAGACGGCGTCCATCTTTGTTGTCGAAGAAGTCGTCCTCCGGAGCAAAGTCCCGGTTTTGACGGCCTCCGCAGGACTCCACCCGTGCCATCCTTCGCCCTTCCGGTAGACCTGATCCATCACCCGAGCCTGGCCAGGCACCTTGATCGCTGGCGGGAGATCACTGCGGACTCCTGGGTACTTACCATCGTCCGCCTGGGGTACACCATCGAGTTCCAGGATATTCCGCCACGGGGTGTCTACTACTCCACCCCGGCCAGTTTGGCTCTACTGGAAGAGGTCCAGTCCCTCCTCGAGAAGGGAGCAATCAAGAGGCTCCCTCCTACAGCCAAGACCACCGGCTTCTACTCGAGGTACTTCACGGTGCCGAAGGCGGACGGATCCCTGCGGCCCATCCTAGACCTCCGAGGGGTGAACGAATACATCCGCCCCAAGAGGTTCAAGATGGTCACGCTGCCGTCGATCCTCCCCTTCCTTCGCCGAGGGGACTGGTTTGTGTCCATAGACCTCAAAGACGCCCATTTCCACATCTCAATCCGCCCGCAGCACAGGAGATAGGCACCAGCTACCAGTACCAGGTGCTGCCGTTTGGACTTTCCACCGCACCGCGGGTGTTCACCAAGTGCATGGTTCCGATCGTGTCCCTCTTGCGGACAAAGGGCGTCTCCGTCTACCCTTATCTGGATGATTGGCTATTGGTGGCGTCCTGCAAACAGAAACTGTACAAGGACCATTCATCGGACTTTGTCTCTTCTCACTCAGCTCGGACTCAGGGTCAACCCCAAGAAGTCCCACCTCGAGCCCACCCGGGTTCTCGACTTCATCAGGGCGACCCTCGACTTGGTATCGGCGAGGGCCTTCCTCCTGGATAAGAGGGTGCAGACGCTTCGTCGGGCGGCGTCCGCTGCCTTCGAGGCCTCAACGGTGTCAGCGAGGAGGATTCAACAGCTCCTCAGCTACATGGCCTCGACCACCACCATAACCTACCTCTCCAGGTTGCGCGCACGGCCACTCCAGCACTGGTTCGTCAGGGCCTTCGATCCACTCTGGGATGACCAGCACCACCGATATCGCCTGCCCCAACAGGCACGCCGATCGCTTCTGTGGTGGCAGTCATACAGGAACCTCCTGTCAGGCATGCCGTTCCGCGAACCCAAGCCATCGGTCACAGTAACGACGGATGCCTTGCTCTTTGGCTGGGGAGCGCACACCAGCGATCTCCAGGTCCGAGGCCGGTGGATGGATGACGAACTGTTCTTCCACATCAACGTTCTTGAGCTGCTGGCAATCCACAAGGACCTGAGAGCGTTCCGACACCTGGTCACAGGCCGCACGGTGTTGATCCTCACTGACAACACGACGACGGTCTGCTACGTGAACAGGCAGAGAGGGACGCACTCCACCACGCTGCTGGGCATCGCCCTCGACCTCTGGAACTGGTGCATCCCGCTCTGGATACACCCTGTGGCGGTTCACCTGGCGGGGCAGGAGAACACCACAGCGGATGCCCTCAGCAGGGACCCCACTTCCCACCACGAGTGGTCCCTGTCTGCCGAGGCCTTCTGGATGCTTTGGGACCAATGAGGTGAGCCGACCATCGACCTCTTCGCGACCAGCCAGAACGCAAAGTGCTGCCGATTCTGCTCGAGGGCCGGCCATGATTGCCATTCCATCGATGACGCGTTCCAGTCCCCATGGGACGAGGGGCTGATCTACGCCTTCCCTCCGTTCCCGCTCCTGGGCCGCATGATCGCAAAGATCATCGCGGACTGAGCAGACGCGATCCTCGTGGCACCATACTGGCCGAGGCAGCACCGGTTTGGACCCCTGATCGAGGCCACCCGGGGCAGGACTCTCAGGTTTCCCACGGTACCGGACCTGCTGTTCCACTCCGACAGACTGGTGTTGCACCCGGACCTGCCGGTGTTGACCCTCCATGCCTGGAGGATATCGCCCTAGACGACCCGGCCATCGGGAACGTCTTGACCATGGCCAGGAAGGACTCCACGTGAAGGAACTACCACTGCAAGTGGCAGCGCTTCGTGGCCTTCACCGGGGAACGTCGAGAGCCGGTATCGCCTGTCACCCTGCATACCATGCTCCACTTCCTCCTGCACCTCTGGCAACAGGGCTTGGCCTTCCCGTCGCTCAAGGTCTACCTCGCTGTGATCGTGGCATACCAGCCGCCACGATCCCCATCGGCCGCGCTCTTCAGGGACGGTACCGTCAAGCAGTTCCTGAAGGGCCTACAGCACCTCTACCCGCCGGTATCGCTACCGCTACCGCCGTGGTCGCTGTCATTGATGCTGTCCCAGCTGACAAGTCCACCCTTCAAGCCCATGGCTACGACGGCCGACAGGCTGCTCGCGATGAAGACTGCGTTCCTAGTGGCCTTCACCTCTACCAGGCGGGTGGGAGAGTTGACGGCGCTACGGTGCGATGAACCATACCTGGTCTTCCATCGTGACAAGGTGGTCCTCCGGCCTGACACCTCCTTCCTGCCGAAGGTGGTGTCCAGCTTCCATCTGAGCCAGGACATCATCCTGCCAGCCTTCTACCCTGACCCGACTACACCTCTGGAGCAGTCCCTCCACTCCCTGGACGTTCGTTGGGCGCTGGGTTTTTACAAAGACAGGACTGCGGCCTTCAGGCAGATACCCCACCTGTTTGTCTGCTATGGCAGGCACCGGAGAGGCCACAAGGTATCCACCCAGCGTTTCTCCAAGTGGGTGGTACAGACTATACACCTGGCGTACGAGCTTGCTAGGAAGCCTCCGCCAGACCTGCTTCGGGCCCACTCCACCAGGGCCGTGGCGACATCTGCTGCCCTCCTGCGAGGCGTCGACCTGTCGGAACTCTGCTGTGTGGTGACCTGGTCCCAGCCGTCGACCTTCGTGCACCACTACAGGCTCGACTGGCGTTCCAGGAGAGATGCCCGGTTTGGACGTGCTGTGCTGTCTTCTGTGCTTTAGGATCTGGGACCTGACCCACCATCCTACTGGTAAGCTACACAGTCTCCTAATGTATGAGGCACAGAGACCACGAAGAAGAAGAACAGGTTGCTTACCTGTAACTGTGGTTCTTTGAGTGGTCATCTGTGCCCTCATACATCCCCGCCCTGCCTTCCCCTCTTTTTCAGGTCCCATCTGCTTCGGCGGACCAGAACTGAGGAGAGACCGTTAGTCGGCGGGAGGAGCATGCGCAGTACCGACTTGGGGGAGGGGTTCCCGCCAAAGCTAACGAGCTCTAGACTCTTCCGAACACTACCACGCAGGCGCGAAAGCTCCTAATGTATGCGGCACAGATGACCACTTGAAGAACCATAGTTACAGGTAAGCAACCTGTTCCTTCTTCACATGGTATTTCTCTGCTCCAGATCACTTTCTCCAATGTGCTTTTTCTGCTGTAAGGTCCGGATGTGTGTTTAACCATAAAGATGAATCTGAAATACTGTGTGGCAGAAAGCAAGTTGAGGAGAGGGAAGGCTATAAATATCTTTTGCCCTTATTGCCTATTCTCTCAACTTTGGGCCCTTTCACACAAAATAATTATAGTAATATAATTCCACTTTAACTGCCATGGTTCCATCCAATGAAATCCATGGGATTTGCAGTTTAGGGAGAGGCTTTTAGAATTCTCAGCCAGTACCTCACAAAACTAGAAGCTCCAGGATTCAATGGGATGAAACCATGGCAGTTGAAGTGGAATAACTGCAATATCATTGTGTACTGTGAATAAGCCACTGGCAGCTTTCAAAAACCATTTTCATTATTAAAAAATGCTATGTGTATTTGCATTTCACACCATTTAAAATGTCAATTTCCTTTCTATCAATTGATAAGAGAGAGGTTAGAGGAGCAGATAAGTATCTTTCATATTAGGGTTTTTATTTCCTTTCTGAAATAGCCCCTGGGACAAATGGATCATTTGTTAGGCTCAAGGTTTGATAGCTTTCTCTGCCTGCTGCATGCCATTCTATAAGTGGGACTTCTTTTGGTGAGTTGAGTTGATCATTCCCAGAATATGCATTTTAGACTAGTCAGACACACAGAGTAATAGAGTAATGAAATAACAGTAATGAAATGAACAGTAATGAAATTTCCTTTTTGAAAAAGAAAGTCTTTTTTTCCCCTCCAGGCAAGCGGGGAGCAGATGGGCGTCTGAGCAGTGCCCAGGCAGCCTTGATGCTGCAGGAGGAGACTATTCGGAAAGCGGAGAGGGAGCAGCAGGCCTTCTCAGAGCAGGTGGCCACCCTGGAGCGCAACTTGCATATTTGTCAGGAGAAGAACAGAGAACTGCAGGTAGGCAGAAGCATTCCTACTTGTTACACAGCAGTGAAATCAGGTTGCACAGTAGCAAGAAGCCCTTGCCCTCTAATGAGCATACCTGTGTGATTCACAGTTCCAAACACTTTTGCTTCTTTTCATACTTTACATTTGAAGCGTACGTATTTCTTTAATAAAAGATCTTTAGATATACAAAAATGGATAATATTCAAAAGAGTAACAAGCAGGGGTGCTGGATGGCAAAACACTCTACAAAAAAACACTAATATGGAAATAACATGTTAAACATATTAAACTAACATGGAAAAAACACTGACATAGAACTAACATGGAGCTAATATGGAACATTAATGCTGCCATGGAACTAACATGTTAAACATGTTTAACTAACATGGAACTAACATGTTAAATGTGTTGAACTAACCTGGAAAACAACTAAATGGAACTAACATGGAACACTAACAATAACATGGAACTAATATAGAACATATTAAACATGTTTAACTACCATAAAACTAACATGGATCCAACTGGTTAAACATGTTAAACTAACATGCAAAAACACTTAACATAGAATGGGAATACTGGGCTTTACAATACTATAGCAAAAGATGCCATCTAAGAACTATGCAGTGTTAAACTCAGTGGGACTTCATCTCGGCATCAAGCTACATACAGCACTCAGATTGAATGAATGGGAATGGATTTTACTCCTTTCTTATGCACTTTGGTAATGTAAGCTACTTCTGCTTTGGGGGCTGAAGTGTTTGAAAGAACTAAAGAAACTTTGGCCCTTTTTGCACGGCATTTTCCATGCAAAAGAGGGCCTGGAGCATCGCGCAATTGTGAGGAGCGATCTGCACAGCACTCTCACAATTGCGCAACGCTCCAGGGGCCAGCAGGCGCCGATCACACACCTTTTCATTTTTGGCTAGAAGCCGAAAATGGTGCGCAATCACGCATTGCTCCCGGGCCCCGCACGCACTTACCTGGCATGCGAAGCCTCCAGTGCCACGCCGGTCACGCTTCCGGCCCCAGCACAGCCTGCCAGGGAAGCTCCCAGGCTGTGCTGCGGAAGGAAGAAACGGGGCTCTCGCGCGAGCAGGCAGCTCGTGCAGAGCCGAAGGACCCAGACGCAAGAGCCTCTCGCCGGAGGCTGCTCGCGCAATCCCCACGCCCCAGCGCCGGAAGAAGGTAATGTGCGGAAAGGGCTTTTGAGTCTTTCCACACTACACTGTTACAGTACTATCTTTCCACTTTCAACATCCTGTGGAGTCCTGGGGTTTGCAGTTTAGGGAGAGGCATTTAGAATTCTCAACCAGAGAGCTCTTTGGCCTCAGTAAGCTTCAAACCCCAGAATTCCACAGGATACTAAAAGTGAAATAATAACACTATAACAGTGTAGTGCGGAAAGACCCTTTGCAAAAAGTTGGTTCGTGAGATTGTTTTAAAAGAAGCCTGAAGGTTCGTCTTGTTTTAAGGGGAGTTTGCACTGGTGCACCAACAAATGTAGTGGGGGGAGAGCAGCCTCTGCTAGGTTTGATGAATGGCAATGTGACACTTTAATATTCAGAAGCTGCCACATTTGTCGTTTGGGTCAGCTTCCCATCTTGTAAAGAAAATCAGTCACATTACTGTAATTCAGGGTGCTTCCAAATGAGATTGTTGTTTTGCAGTTACCTTGCCTGAGTCCTATAATTTTATAGAAAGTCCCAGTGATGTCATGTTCAATTCAAAAGCCTCCTGTATTTGCCTACTACTTCCTCCATCTTATTTCATACCCAAAAAAGTTTGGTGAGAAAGAAACAATGGTATAGCTACACAATGTATGTTGATTGGATGTGTCTGGATGCATCCTAGGTTTAAGAACCACCCCCTTAACAAAAAAAAAAACCCTCCTTGTTTCCAAAAAAGAGATGTCAGATAAATGTCAGAGAAACAAGGGGAAATCACTCGATGATTCTTTTTTTCAGGAGGGCTTTCTGCCGAGCAATTTAAAGAGTGTATTCATTCCAGCCAGTTAGCAAGGGTCTGGCTGTGTTACTGCTTAAGCTAACACGAACTGTTTGGGTGGGGCTCCATCTTGTGTACATTATCACCTGTCTCCAGAGAAACATTGATTGTTTCCATTTTTCTAATGCTACCATGAGGCTGTGATGTGGTAAGTTTCCATGTCAATGTTTTCTGTAATCCACATTGTACTCTTGTCAAGATGGAAGGTGAGATGCAGTTAGCTGGATGGTGAGGCTAAGGATACGGGAATGTCAGAGTTAGGACCATCTTGCTTCAAGAATGATAAATCAGCATAGCCTCTCACTCTGGCTCTGTTTGAGCAATGATATTTTCAGCAGTGAGAACGCATGCTACTAAAACAGAGCCTGTAGAGCTGAGTGCAACTGAATTTATCTTCCCTTTAATTTACACCTCCATTGCTGTTTTCTCAGCACTCAAATCATGATTCAAATTTGCTAGTTGGACTAACATATGAAAACTTGCTGTCTCCTGTCAGATAGTGTTCTTCATGACACCACTGTTGAAAAGAAAGCCTATTTTCACTAACCGTGCTTGTCCAAATTCAATATTTTGTTATGACTTTCAGTTCATTTTTGACTAATCCCCAGAACAGAAGCACTGATGATGTTTTTCCCCTGAGAACCATCTCGAAAGTGCCTTGTTTCTGGTCACTGTTGGGCTGTTGGGTGCAGTGCAGTTTTAGTTCAAACTAAAATGAATATGACTGGTCAGTTGCCAATTACATAAGTCTCTCAGATTTCAGTGATCCTGCTGTAGTTGGAAGTAACATTTGAGTTAGCCTATCAAATCATTATCAAACTCATATACTAGATAGATGTAAAAAATTAAAAGGTAATCATGATCTTAATTTGTCCTTATTGAGTACATAATAATATATTATCTCAAATTAATGAAAATAAAGAATAAGAGTAAATATTATCCTGAAATTTGTCTTTAGGAAAATATAACAAATGTTTTCAGTAAAACTGTTCTCAAACATCTAAATTTCACTGAAACATAGACAGTGGTGACTTTAATCAGGACTGTAACATCCCAAATTTTTACAAAGCCACTCCAATAAAATGAGAGAGAGAGTAATGCTTTTTCTACTAAGAAACAGCAGGGGGTTTTGCAGCACTGTTAACTCATTACTAGTTCCATGCAGAGGTGTATCTAGGGTGGGGCAAGTAGGGTACATGCCGTGGATGCCAATGCCTGGGTGAGTGCAAAAAAGCCGTGCACGTAGGGGTGGGGTGGGGGTATGGGTAAGAAGGTAGGGGCACAACTTCCACACTTCCTCTAGATCAGTGGTTCTCAACCTGTGGGTCCCCAGATGTTTGTGGACTTCAGCTCCCAGAAGCCCCAGCCACTATGGTCAATGCTCAGGCCTTCTGGGAGCTGAAGTCCACAAACATCTGGGGACCCACAGGTTGAGAACCACTGCTCTAGATGCTGTTTACACTAGATACGCCACTGGTTGCATGCCAGTACTTTCTACACATCCAACAAAAATTTTAAGGGATCAACAGGTAACTTGTAACCAGCTACTTGCCCAGTTATTAAAAGAAAAAGAGAGTGAAAATTAGTTAGTTTTATTATAATTACAGAATATGTGCATATAAGCATCCCCTTGTGTTCTCATGTCTACTGCTGTAATATGTACTTCATTTTTCAAACAATATATGGTACCAGTAATTTAAACTTTTAAATACTTTTTGTTTTAAGTTTCCAAACCTCAGTTTGGAAATGGGAAATGAAGGCCTTTCTGTTTTGTATATCTTTTATTATTGCATAGATCTTTCTAATACTACTCTTACTCAATAACCTAGAGTTCAATTAGCATAATTGAAAAACACCAAAATCGAAACACAAAAGATACTAGCGAGCCCTAACAAGCCCCACGTGGGCTCAGGAAGTCTCCCTCCAGGAACAAGTAATCAATACACACAATAGGACTATTATGCTAATTGCTCCCTCCCCTCTGGAGGAGGAGACTGGCATATATATTCTCCACTCCACTTCCAATTCACCATTCCTCTGAAGATGCCAGCCACAGCCAGAACACGGTCTCAAAGCCCAAAAAACCCAGAAGAACCAATAGCAATATTAATTGAGAAAAATAATTCTTTGGAAGTACATTCACTTTAATTGTAGATATTCTCCCAATCCTGGAAAAAATATGAACTATAATGGTCAACTAAACCAACTGACACTTCTTTTATTATTCAGTTCCATTATTGCTTCTGTATGTTTGTCTGACCATACTCCCAGACGCTACTCTACCATACTCTACAGTATTTAATACTGTAAGATTTCCATTGTACATTGCATTGCCTTGACAGCTTATCTTTTGTTTGATTTCTCATGTTAATTCCATCTGGACAGATTTTGCAAAGTTTACCTTCTATCCTGACACAACTATATTTGGTTTGTTCAGTGTGTTTACCACCTGCATAACTTTTTCTGGCTCTGTAAATATTACTAAGCAGGTCATCTGCATACATTACAACTTCAGATATTTTGAAAGCCCATCTGGAAACCTTTTGGTAGATGTTTGTTCTCTGAAGCAATTCCATGGAGATGCAAAGGCTAAAGGTCTCTTCAGGCATTTTTTTTGCATGTAAGCTCTACCAATGAGAAGAGTGGGGACAAGCACACTGACTCTCCTCTTTGCCATTCTTGTTGTCCTTTGTTTGTGGAGGGTGACTGTCAGCAGAGGAGAGTTTCCTGTATCCATGGAGGCTATCTCAACCCTGGAAGATCAGGATTCTAAAATCTCATAAATAACTTCCACAGAAAATATAGTGAGGGAAGAGTGTTGTGTTCATCCCAGCAACCTTCCTTGCATAGAGAGCTTACATACAATGAGAACCCCTAAATAGGATTTTCTAAAGTGAAAAACCACAGAGATTAAAAAGCATCAGTGATTACATATATCACTTGGACCATATGCAGTCATTGCTTCTTTTAATCTGTCTTCCTCATGCCATACTTGTCTTGATATGTACATTTATCTCTTAATTTCTTATTTATTTTATCTCAGACACTTTGCTTTTACTCCAGGTCATGCCCAAGGGGGAAGCTTGGCTATGCTAGCTGAAGGACTCTACAAGTTGTAGTGCAAAACTTGTCCAAGCTGTATGTAATCCAAAAATCCAAACATCTCTAGGCTCGTATTCTTCCTTGTTCTAGGGGTATATGTAGTAGGCCTATAGCATGATGAAATCTAATTCCAAAAGTGGATCTGCACCCCCTTCTTTGCCAAGTATGAGGGAGGGATAAAAGAGCCAAAACTGGAGTAGCATGTGGTGTTCAGATTCTTTTCATTATTTTAGGAGAAAATCAATAAATTGAAAGCCAAGGAGGCCAAGCTAGAGACAGAGAAGTGGAAGCTAAAGGAAGTCCTGGAGGCAGCAGAGGGTCGGGCCACCAAACTGGAGCTGAGCCGGAGAGCTTTGGAAGGAGAGCTGCAGCGGGCCCAGCTCAGCCTGACTGAGAGGGACACAGAGATCCACTCTTTGCGGGAACAGATCAGGGTGCTTCGCTGCCAGCTGGGAGATGGGGAGAGCAAGACTGCATTGCTACAGCAGGAGCTTGATCACTTGACACACTCTCTGGCTAGGACAGAGGGCACTGAAAGCCACCTAAAAGACCGGGTGCAGAGTTTGTCTCAGGCACTGTCCGAGGCTACTACAGGCTCTTCCTCCCTTCAAGAGAATATCTCCCAACTCCAGAAGGCCCTGACTGCTGCAGAGCAAGACCGCCGGCTGCTCCAGGTAGTAAAATTCATCTGCTTCAGATGTTCAGCCACTGTTTGTTTCCATGTGTCAAAACAGCATCTACCTATCCCAAGCTAAACATGCACATTGTTGTAAGTAGTGTTGTGCTTACTCAGACATTAGAGAAGTTACTTTTTGGATTACATCCCCCAGAACACTCTGGGAATGCAGGAAGTTGTAGATTAAAAGAGTACCTTTGTGCAGACCAGCCCCAACCTCCTGAGTCCAGTAGCTACCAGCTCCCTCCCATGCTCACTTTGTGTTACAGATTGGAGGGGGTACTCAAATATTAAACATGAACAAAAATTAAAGGCCACATGTGGCAATAATTGTTGCGCATTCTGCATATATGTGCATGTGTGGTGTTATAGGGTAACACAGCAATATATCTTGGAAGACTCACTTTCATTAGATGTTGTACTAATATTTTCTTTCACTTGGGTCCTCAGAGGTTTGTATAGACCATATTCCTATCCAGTCCCCAACACCTGAGAAGTTAGAAACTGAAAACCAATAGAAAGGATTAGTTTTTGCTGGTTTCAAAGCATTATGGAAGCTGAGGCTGAAGTGAAATGGCTAGCATCTGTATCCATATTCAGTTAGGTAAGATTATACAACCCTACTTGAAGACATGGCAGATGTTCAGCATTCTGATTAGCCAGCATGCACAGTGAGTCTGTGCTGGAAGAACTTTCAGATGTATCATGCCCTTGTCTCTCAACAACCTAGACACTGTAGGTAACCCTGAACTACATGGATCAGTCGTCCATGTTCCCAATCCTTTTCTGGACATGTATCACCACTTTTCAGCATTCTTGCCATCCAGATCCTTTCTTTCAACAGGTCACAACTGACACTATAGAAGGGGTGTGCTGTTTTACTATGTTATATCTGAACCGTAGGAATGGCATTTGGCCAGGTAATCTCTTCTGTAAGGGAGTCCATACCTAGTAGTTTCAAACCATTTTCTTTCTAAGGGTTTCTCTCTCCTTTGCCAGGATCGCTTAGATTCCATGCGGCAGGCATTGTCAGACAGCAAGAGGCAGAACCACAGCTTAACTGACACGGTTCATTTGCTGCAAGTTCAACTAGGTGAGATGGAGCTGAGATGCAGAAACCTTGAGGAACAGGTGGAACATCTCCAAGAAGTGAGTAATTATAAGAGTGGAGGATGGTTGTAGACTTACTGTGGATTCCATGTAACACTTGTGATCATGTAGACTGGGGTGACTTGTCGGGGAGCGCATGAGCTATCAGTGTTCAGAAGTGGTCAAACTCCTCTCCCTGTGCCCATGCAGTTTTATAATTCTCCTTTAATGGCAATGGATATTCTTGAGTGAATTGTTTCCTTCTATTCATTTGGACAGGCAAGGCTTTCAACCAATCACCTTTTTCTGTTGCTCCCCCAGGCATGTCAGGAAGCTCAGCTTTCCTTCCCCCACTCCTGGGCAGGAAGAATTTGACTCTAGTTCAAGTCCTAGAAGGTCAGTGATCCCCTAGGGGCTGCAGTAGAATCACAGAATAATAGAGTTGGAAGAGACCACAGGGGCCATCGAGTCCAATCCCCTACTATGCAGAAACACACAGCAAAGCACTCCCAACAGATGGCCATCCAGCCTCTATTTAAAAACCTCCAAAGAAGGAGACTCCACCACACTCTGAGGCAGCATATTCTACTGCTGGACAGCTCTGACCATCAGGGAGTTCTTCCTAAAGTTTAGATGAAATCTTTTCCTGTAGTTTGGATCCATTGCTTCTTGTCCTAGTTTCTGAAGCAGTGGAAAACAAGCCTGTTCCCTCTTCGATACGACATCCTTTCAAATATTTAAATATGGCTATCATGTCTCTTCTTAACCTTCTCTTGTGCAGACTAGACATACCCAGCTCTCTAAGCTTCTCCTCGTAGGGCATGGTTTCCAGACTCTCCACCATTTTGGTTGCCCTCCTCTGGACATATTCCAGCTTGTATAAGGAACCTCTCCATTATATATTCTGTGGTGCTGGCAAGAAGCCAGAGAACAGAGGCCCAGGTTCCAGATGGGTTAAACAACTTAACAACTTAGAAAGATAGGCAGCTCTCCTTTTCTCAGAAACTGGGCACAGGGCATGCCCCTTCATGTTCTTATTCCTGATCATCTCACTTGACTGTGGAGATGACAGAGCATCCTCCACCATTTTCCCTAATGGCAAAACTTCAACAGATCTAAATGTCAGCCCCAGAAGTAATGATGCCAGTTTGCACAGATTCTATGCAAATTGGCTCAATCTATCATAGTCCACTTTTTGTTATACATGATAAAGATGGCTATCTAATAGAGTTTATTTGGATTGCCCATCATTTATTCCTTTCATCTCTAAGGCCTCACAGATCTGAAAAACATATGCTGATATTGCAAGCCGTCAAACCACCATCCTGACATGGGAGTCACTGAGAAAGCATCATATTCAAGAATGCTACTCAATGTTTCTCATCATGTCCAAAAAGAACAGTCAGTTTGAGGTGATTTTGGAACAACTAAAATGTAAAAAACAATTTTGTTTGGGGGAAAAAATCAGAATGGGGGCATTTTATGCCATCCTGGAAGCCTTCAGATCTGTCAAATTCATGGCCTCCTCAGATTTGATGGAGGTGTATCTTTATACACCAGTCTAACTTTTCCAGAGTCAGTCTCTCTGATTTGTGTACCAGAGAGGACATTTCCAGTTACAAGCCTTTTGGACTATCCTCTTTTCCCATTGTGTTCACCAAGTTGATGATGATTCTGATGGCCCACTTGTGCAAACAACAAATCTGTATCTACCCTTGTAGGCAATTTGCTTATCCACTTTCTCTCTAGAGAAAGGAAAAGCCACCTATTTCCATCCACAGAGCTTCAGCATTTGCAGATAGTTGTAGATAAAACTGTTGATACTATTTCTCTGCCACCAGAAAAGATAGAAAAAAATCATCAGGCTGGCAGAAAGTCCTGATTCTCTCACACTTAGACATCCTGATTCTTACTCAAATATCCACTACAGACAGTATACTTTTGATGAGATTTACACATGCCTATTGCAATTGCTACTTTTCCCACATCAAGACAGCACTGCAGAAAAAAATCTCCAAGTACCTTGTACAGTTCACTCCTCCCTGACTTAGTGGAAATTGGGAGATATACAGAAGAGAAGGGGGTTTTCACAGCCTCGAAAGAATTTAGTTCACCACTGATGCCAGTCTTTAGTGCTGGAGGGCCATGAATAATCATAGTTATCTCAAGACAGATGGTCATTGGAGGAGGCCACTGACCGTATAAATTGGTTCAAGCTGAGTATGGCTCACCTGGAAATCCTGGCCTTCTGTCATCAGATCAAGGGTGAGCAGTATTTCTGTGGATTGACAATGTGTTAACAAAGGCCCCGATAAAGAGACAAGGGGAATCTCAGTCATCCTTTGTGTTGCTAGAGATGGAACTTCTGCTAACTTGAGCAGATAAAATTCTGTCCAGAGAGGCAACCCATAGGCTGGGTATATTAAATATGAAACCAGCCTTGCTGAATCACTCAGACATTGATTGGAGTGGAATTTCTTTAAGGAGGCATTTCAAGTGATAAGACATCAAAAGGGGCAACTGGTTTGGTTTGCTTTCCTTTCCGGCAGCGAGATGAGCCAGTTCTTTTTCTTCAAGCTGGAAGGGGTGGAATGTCGCTTTGCAGATCAAATCTTCTCTAGGGGAGAGATTGGAAGTTTTTTCCTTCCTTTGTTGGACATTATAGACCAGACAAGTTTGTATCCCCAGTGTATCCCCATTTGGTTCAAACATTCTCTACCAAGTAGCAGGCCAAGAACATAAGGGCTCTCATATTCAGGACTTTTTTTCTTGGCAGCACTCCTCCTCTCATGGTCTAGCTTGGGTATATCCCACCAGAGAGTGTCATCTGTAAGTACAGGAGAAAGGACTGTTGGTATTCACTATAAGATGGTCATTTCTGGACTGTCTAGATAGAGAACATCCTGCTCTCCTTGATTTTTTTTTTCTTATTGTGTTTTTTCATTAGGAAATGTGTTCTCAAATACTGGTTTCTACTCTCCCTAATGCCCTTTGCTCTCCCACTTGGCCGTAGTTTGTTTTTTGTTTTTTACTGTTCCTTGATTAAAAGGAATTGTCCATTCTATGTTGTTCCTTCAGCTTTTTTACAACTCAGAAACTGGACTCTATGGATTGCCCTCCTACTCTATGAGGAGCTACAACTAAAGATTGGAACCGATGATCCTATTTCAATCCATCTCTCTCTCATTGTCTCTCCCCCCCCCCCGCTTCATAGACACATTGAGAGAGAGAGAGAGAGAGAGATTTCTCAGGAGCTCAGGGTTTCTGCACTGTAACACTGACTCAACTGCAGGAGCAGAGATGGAAAGTAACAGAAGGCTAAACAGCTTTCTTTTTGGTTTTGACAAGCTTTTCACTATTAGCTGGTTACTGTGGAAAGATCTTTTAATAAGGCTTGTTGTACATTTGTACTCATTGTTTACGTTCTAAACATTTTAAAGCTGTTCTAAATTAGTGCTGTTTCTAATAGGATAGTCTATTTAATTGCCTAGAAGTAGTAGTAGTAGTAGTAGCAGCAGTAGTAGTGTTCGGCTATTTTTTTTCTGTGTGTGAGTTTGCTAGGTCTCATACTGGCAGAAAGGCAGATAATAAACAAAATATATAATAATTATTACTTCTTTTCATAACAAGGGACAATATCATTACTTTTAAACATTTTAACATGAATGAGGCAGACGTTTACCATAAAGCACAATGTCAGTTTGTTATTTCAGAATTTTGCTTTGGAAGGATTAGTGGGGGGCATCTTGGATCACTTTTGTATTTCTGCAGTGATTTTTTTTTAAATTTACAAGACAAAAGCAAGAAATTAAATATATAATGTTATTCATTATTGGATAGTAACAGCCAATAATTTAAGGACTTTTTTATTTTTGGTAAGAAATGCTAATCTGCTCACATTTTCAGTAATTTTTCCAAGTTTTGGGTCTACAGCAGTGAGTGACTGATTAAGGCACAGCAATCTCTCACTATTTCATGACTTTTTCCTCATTTATTCTTTATACTTAAGGAAAAGCATTTAATAAAGAAGATATATTTGGGCCTTATGCACTCCAGGAGATCTTTCAGGCCAGCCACATAACATCTTCTTCTGCCATTAGTTAATTAATTAATACAGATATAAATAATTATTTTTATATCTGAATTAATTGTCTGTATTGATTAATTAATTGTCTATATTAATTGTCTATATTAACTAATTAATTGTCTATATTAATTAATTAATATAGATAAAATTTCATAAGGATCCCTCTCAGAAGGCTGTTGGTGGTTAATAGCTTTGTGGAAAGAGGAACAGCCAGTTCAGCTGGAACAGGCTCCAGCTCCACCGTCTCCTCCTACTTTCCACCAGCCAGTAAACGGAGGGGGGGGGATGCTGTTTGCCTTCCTCTGTCTCAGAACTGCAACCCTTCATATATTGTTTGACTGCAGCTTCCAGTATTCCATGCCATTGGCTATGTTGGCTAGGGATGCCTGGGAGTGGCACTCTAACAACATCTGGAGAACTCTATGAGTCCCACCCTTGCTAGATCTCTGGGAGTCCTTTCATCAGGGCAGTTGATGCTAAAGGCCCTCTGGCAGGGAAGGGAAAGAGGCACAGATGGAGCAAGCACCTAAGTTTGGAGTTTTACATCTCTGAGATTCAAGATGCCATTAATCCTGCAGGAATAATTCTCACTGTTACATACTCCTATCCGCTCTGCCTTTCTCATGTGAATACTTGATTTTTTTTCTTCGGTTAGGAAAGCAAAAAGTGACTTATAACTCTACTTGTCCTCATATTACATGTTTTGCTGTACCCTACAACTCTAGATTGTCTGCTCTTTTTTCTAAGGTGTAAATATATGAAGTTTAATTGGTATAATTAATTGGTATAATTTCTAATGAAAGGCACAGTGGTGGCTAAAAACAAGACTGCATGTGTGCATTTGTTGTGCTGTTTCCCTCAGATGCAGAAACAGTGTGTCTACTTTTCTCAGTATCTCTTTCCTTCCTTCCTTCCACTTTTCGCTTTAGAGTAGCATGATGGTCAAAAAGTTTGAGCAATAGAAAGATGATTATGTTCTTTTGTGCATCATTGCATCTCTGCACAGAAATGCATGAACATTATCAAGGAAACTATGTATCTCTGCAAATGTAAATGCAAATGAAACAAATTATTTTTGACATACTTGTGTCTGTATTCTATGTACATGCATGTCATAGCTTTATTTGATGGTATACAGTATAAGACTTATTCACTGTTGTTTGTGGTAACTTTAGGAAAAATGCAGAGATACAAAGAGATAATTCGTCAGTGTCCTTTTGTACTTTTAAATATGGAACTTCAGTCCCTTTCTGCTAATGGGAGAGAGTTTGTTTGTTAATGTAACTTTTTTTTTTTGTGGTTCTTACCCAATGACATCCCAGTACACACGATTACTGCTTTTTTCAGATTCTTTGAATCCATTCCAAATAATGCATTCAGAGCTCTTCATTAAAGTAAAATATCAGGTTTCACACATGCACACATACAGGCTTGTACATCCCCAGGCTACCTGCTTTCCTCTCCTGTTCAGAGAAGCAACTAACATACAGCTCCAAGGCACTGGTTCAAGTTCACAGAAATAATTTGTCACACATGTGTTTGATATCAGCAGGAGCACTCTTGGATCAGCCTAATTAGCTCTAGTGGTGGAGGAGCAAAATCCAAACCATGTGGCAAAGCCTTCTCCTAAAGTCAATAAAAAACCTCTTCAAACTGACCTTTGCCTAGGGTTGCCCAGTTGAATAGGGGACAGAGTTCCTATACCTCTTAATGTTAACAGCTCCAGGGGGAGGAGGATGTAGGGTAAAAGTTCTACCAGGCAGAACTACTCAACATTTCCTCCCTCATCCCCATCACCATTTAACTGCTCCAACCCCCCACACCACCCTGTACAGACATTTACTTTTGGGGGAATGTCAGTGGAGGCAGTGGGGAGGTCTCCAGCTATGTTTCTATAGCTGGAGACACAGCACTGACATCATCCTTCAGTGGTGTGCATGCAGTGCCACCTCCTACGTTCTACCAGCCAATCAATCACTGTGGGTGGGTGGAATACAGCAGCTAAAAAGTGGATTTGGGAGGGGAGGAAAGAGAAGAGAAGGGAAGTTGCATAGTACCACCTAAAAAGACTTTGTATTTTGCTGTCCCAGGATCTGTTAACATTAAAGCTATAAGAGTTCTGTCCCATATTCAACCTGGCAACCCTACTTTTGTCTCTATTATACTGTTCTAGAAAGCTGTACAGTGTGCCTTCTGTATATGTGGGGGTTCTGTTCCAGGAACCCTCATGTGAAACAAAAAACATGAATGCTCTGTCTGATTATTCCAGTGTACACATATCTGCACTGGTGCATGCATGTGTCTGGCACATCCAATGCCGATAATGGGACACATGGCTTCAGGTGACCTCACATTTGTGTGTACAGAGGTCACACCAGCAGAGGGTGCAATATAAAAAATTCCATATCTTTACTCAGCTTTTTTTCATGTTCTAGGGCATTGCTAATTCTAGTGCTAATAAACTCCTCCAATAATTCTAGTGTTTACTGCCATAAATTCCAACTGGGGGTATATCCACACTGTACAATAAAAGTACTTTGATACTACTTTTAACTTCCTTGACTCCATCCCAGGGAATCCTGGGATTTTTAGTTTAGCGAGGTACTTGATGAATTCTCTCCTATAATGTTAAGGGAGGCCAGTAGAGTGGCAGTGGTCAAATTTTGCTTCGCCATGGGTTTTACACTTGAGCTCACAGAAGCCCCAGTCAGTTGGCCAATGGTCACCGGAGAATTCCAAGGATTCCCAGTTCTCTAAGGATTCTAAGGATCCCCAGATCCCAGGATTCTGTAGGACAGTGCCATAACAAGTAAAACAGATTGAATGTAACTATAAAGCATCTTAGAAATTACAGACAGCTACCTCCAAAGATTACCTAATGGTAATGGAACAGGAAGTAAAAAAAAATCAAGGCTTGAATATTTGGATATAAGACTTCTATTGCCACCAGGACAAGTAATAGGAATGGAGATTTATTTGCAGTATTGAAAGACTGAGATAACAGCTCATTAATTCAGTGGAGCTTATTTCTGAGTATTACATCTATAGGATTGCACTACATGTCATTAAAACTAGACTTCAAGGTAAAGTTCCAGGAATTCCTTGACTGTAGCTCTACTGTTAATACTGAGTCATACAACAAACATCATCATTTTCTTTATTTGAAGGGACATAGTTGTCAGACCTTTCTTACATCCAAACCAGGAATTGTGAAGATAGGACTCACAACCATCCATCTCATTGTCATCATATGCATTTACCTACAAACCTTCTCTTGGTGCCTAAATCTCACTCTTAACAACAGCTCTGTTCTAAGCTTCTGATCACAGACTCTGTTCAGGGTTGGCCAAGGTAAGTGAACCCATCCAATGTTTTTCTTGGCCTTGTCCTCAGTGACCATGCTAGCTGGAACTGATGGGAGTTGCATTCCAGCACATCAGGAGGACACAGGTAGAGGAAGTTTGGAATAAATTTTGTGGTTTGGTTCCTGTGGATGTGGCTTGCGTATTTCTCAGTCATAGGTAATGTTATGTGATTTGGCCAAGTTCTTCCAGCCTTGGTTCTCCCATTTCTTGTTGTTATTTACCATCAAGTCTACTTTAATCCTATGAATGAGAGACTTCAAAGGGCCCCAGTCATCAATTTGCTCTGCCCAAGTCTTGCAAACTCAGGACCAAATCAATCCACCTGTTATACGGTCTTTCCTATGGCCTTCCACTTTGCCAAGCATTGTTGTCTTTTCCAGTGAGTCACATCATCTCACATCATCATCATCATCGTCTCCTCATATCACATCATCATCTCAAAGCAAGACAACCTTAGTTTCTAGTGAGAATTTAGGCCTGATTTGCTCTAGTACCCGTTTGATTTTAGTTCTCCCATATATGTAATCTAATATTCCATATTTAAAACTATTTCTACTTATTCATCTGCTTTTTGCTTCTGAATTGCTTTCCTCTCTTAGGCAGGAGAGATACTTGGATTGAAAGGTATGGTTTGCAAAGTGACCTTTTTTCAAAGGAAATATCCCTTGTTTCTAGAGCCTTATATTTCCATAATAAAATAGAGCAAATATCTCTTACTCATACTCTTCATACTTGGATGATCTGATGCAATTTCTTTGTCACACATTGCATTTCCAAAGCATTTCTTGTTTTATTTTGTTTCCCTTTAAATTTTGATCCAGCAGCTCAGAAACAATGTACCACTTTCCTAATCCTTGGAGATATCTAGATCTTCCCTTTGGAAATGGCCTGTGTGTGATATCTGCATGAAAATTGTACCACAGTGCCCCAGCTGGTGAGGATGTGCCATCTCTAGCAGATGTGAGCTCTGCTAAGGAAGAGTTAAAGAATGTTCTTGCCAGAATTGTCCAGAAGTAGAAGGAAGAGTCAGGCTTGGCAATTGCTAGAAATGTATTTATTGTTTTCATTTTAATGGATTTCTCTAGCTGCAGAAAATGAAGAGGGTGACGAATGTGATATTTTCCTGTTATGGCAAAACAGCATAACAAGCATTTATCTCTGCAAGCGTAAAACAGCCTTGTGTGTAGTGCCCCTGAATTCCCCCATGCACAACCTCTTTCCCTGGGCTGGAAGAAGGGGAGAAGCTAGTTAATGAGTTCCAGAAGATCAGCTGTAAATGGCCAGGGAGGGTAATTCATATCAAGCTCATAAAACCCTTTATTGATGTCTCCAGAGGGGAAATCCGGATGTGGCCGTTTATTTATTCTGGATTTTGCTTCTCTCCTTTTCTCTCTTCCATTTAACATTTTCTAGTAAGTTTGCATGGCGTTTTAAAGAGACAGACTATCTTATCACCCCAAAGTCCTCTTTGGAAGCTTTCTGTCTTTATACAACGCTATGTCAGTTGCCTTCCCCTCCCCATTCCAATTCAGTCATGATCCTCTGCACCCCCTCCCAATCTGGGATTCTTGTCTCTCCCAGCATCATGGTTTGTTCTTTGTGGATGTGGATTTCAGTTCTGTCCTAGATGGCTTGACTGCAGAAGAACTAGAGCCTAGCTTCCCTTTCATCAAGAATCTTTTGAAAGGGGAGCTCTGTTCACATTTTGTGATGTGAAGTCCCAGAAAGAAAAAGAAAAAAAAATGGGAGGAACTTTTTTCCTTTGTATGAGATGGAAAAAAGGGACTTTGATTTTTTTTTTCCAGGCAGTGGTGACAAGCAGCAGCTTCCCATACCAGTGAGACAGATTTTAGTCTGAACTTTAAAGGAACTATCCAAGGTACTATCTGCAAAATAGATTCAGGACTTTGGACAGCTCCTTTAAAGTTCAGACTAAACTATGAAGTGGATTCACTATTCCACTGACATGGAAACCACCAGCTAACACTACTTCCAGGTAATTTCTCTGTCCAAGTCTCACTGGGATTAATCTACAGTCAATTTATATATTACTCATGTACAGAACAAGTATGAATGATGCTTCTTCCCCCATTTCATTTAGAATGTAGAAAAGTAAACATTTGGATAACATCAATAGTAAAATCTATGAGCTTCACAAACCTTATAGTTGTTTTTTATTGGAATCTTCCTACCCATCAAGCACCGTTTTGTGCAAAAGATATATGCTAACAGTTGAGGAATTCTGACTCAGTAGTTTGATTTGAGTTTGTTGTTGTTGTTGTGTGCCTTCAGTTAGTTTCTGATTTATGGCAACTCTAAAGCAAACATGTCATGGGTTTTTTTGGAGGGGCGGAGTAGGATTTGTTCAGAGCGAGTTTGCCTTTGCCTCCCTCTGAGACTGTGTATGACTTGCCCAAGATAATCCACTGGGTTTCCATGGCTGAGAAGAGATTCAAATCCTGGTCTCCTGAGCCAAAGTCCAATGCTTAGACCACTACACCATTCTGTCTGTCTTTGAGTACCTGAGTTCTAATGCTCCTGGTTGCCCCTGCCACAAGCTTTCTTAATTTCTGCAGTGTAATTGGGGATGGTGGAAGCAGTCACGTAATCATTACTGCTGTTTTTAATCAAGTGAGAGTCAGATGTTCTTGCTGGTCTACTGCAGATTACTTATCATAAAACCTATCAAAAGATTCACTTGTACATTTTTACCACCATGCTCTAGTTTAGGCAGCTTTTAAAAGGCTTAGGTAATTTTATGGAGAAGTGGTTGATAGTAGAGAGAGGCAAGTTAGTGTCCTCTGCTTGTCCTTGACTGCAGAACTGGTAAATCCCTGACCCACACTGGCTTGAGCCGATGAGATATGTAGTCCAAAACATCTGGAAGACACCAGGGTGACCCTGGTCTGTGGGCCATGGCAATCAAATGCAGTCTTTACGTCCAACAGCAGTATATTTCTAACTAAGAGGTGATGCGGCAAACAAAGGGATGGATATGTCCATCTTTCTTTGCATGTGGTCTTTATTGATGCACCTAGCTGATACTGTTGTAAGCAAAATGCTGGAGTGGATAGATGCCTGCCAGACTAGCTAATCTTTATTACACCTTTTCTTGTGACCTGTTAGACATACTTTTTCAATTTTTCAATTTTATTACTGAAAGTGAAAAATCATTACAGTTCATTGACATCGGTAAATAGCCAGATAAATTCATAAACACACATACCAATTCCATTAGCTTAAATAGCTTTCTTATTATAGATGGAACAGAGTTCAAGCTCATTAGGAAGGGATGATTTGTCAGACATTTTTGTCCTTGAAGAATCATGAGGAAACAGATGTAAACTCAGTGTTCATTTTGCTTTCTGACATGCAATACTATAGACTACAATTTCACAAAGGCGAATATGTTCTCAAATCCTTTATATTTGTTTCATATTTAGTAAACTAGAGATTCATCTGGTGCAAAAGTGGGCACCTTATGACTGCCCAGGTGCTGTTGAACTACCACACTCCAGTCATCCGTTTGCTGGCTAATGGGTGTTGCTGTCCAAAATCTTAAGAACCACAAAGTTAATATGATTTGGAGCCATCCCCATGGGGTCAACAAGGATCTTGGCCCAAAGTAATATTATGTTATTAACTTTAAAATAACAACCGGTACAGCTTGTTGTTGTCAGATTTCAACTCAGACAGAAATATAGTTTGAAAATGCAGAATAACCTGGCAACTTAACAATCAAAAACCCCAAAGCAAACTGTTCACAGTGAGCTACTATCTGCTCTAACATCTCCTCACACAATTCAAAAAAGCTTGCAGATCTTTCCTGTGCAGCCACCATGGTATCAGAGAAGTAAGCTTTCTTCATCACCCTCAATGCCACAGCATAGATAAATTTTTAGTTTCTTCCCAATCTATGTGTGATTGGATACACTCAGTGTTATCCTCAAGTGTTGCCCTAGCAGATTGCCTCCAGTTTCATCTCCTTCCAGATTCCCCATTTTATCATTCTCAGATTGCCCTTAGTTCTCCAAGAGCTGACTCTACTGGAGCGAAGGTGAGATATTCATTTGATATTCATTTCATTGCCTCTTGTCCTCATTCTTCCTCATTTTCAGCTGCTCTGTTCCATTTTCCTAGTAAGTCATTCTTCCTGGACAACAGTTAGCTTTATTTGGAGGTGCTTCCCAGAATCTCCACACTGACACAAAGTTGTTGGAGAGATGAGTTGGGAAATCCGATTGTGACTTTTAAGTAAGTCCATGCACTGGAGCCTGATTCCATAGGATGTTGAAAGTGGAATAATCACGCTATAAGAGTGTAGTGTAGAAATGACCTTATTTTTAAAGGTAAACAAAACAATACAAAATGGCAAGGTGTGTGTGTGTTTACCCTGAAGCTATCTGGTTTGTTCTTGCTGCTATAAAACAAAGACTTCTACTTAAAATGATGAATACATGCAAAATATAGTAACACGTCGTGGTAAGCATCCTGAACACATCAAAAATGTAAATGTTGTTCCTCCTTCTTAAGGAGCTTTGAAAAGTGTGCTCACACCATTTAGCTGACAGGATTTTTGACAAATGTCAGAAAAACAAGGTGCAAAAGCAGCTTCTAGGCCATGGCAGGTATTGAATATAGGATTCTGGTGTCTTCTTTGCAGACAGAGCATGAAAAATTCAGGAAGGAGAATGATACCTTCAGACTGAGTCAGACGAGGGGACAGCTAGACCGGTCCCTGCACAGCCTGCAGCAGGAAATGGAGGACACCCTCAGGCAAAATGAAAATCTGCAGGTCAGTTGGACACACTGAACCTGGATGGGAGAACTACAAACAGCACTATACTAATGAATTTTGTCCAAGACTTGTGGATAATGCATATCCCTGATCACTCTCTAAACATGTGTGCTTGCAAAGCCAGTTGCTAGTTGTGCAAATCTGTCCTTTGATCTACACATGAAACTATTTTCAACCCATCCATCTCCATTTTGTACAACAGTGAGTGGATGGAATCTACTTTTCAGCACCTCAGGTCAGTTGTCTCAATTATGTCAATTTAAGAAATCAGTAAAAGCTCACATTTAGCACCAACAACATTTCTGCTCTTGCATTGGAAGAGAGGGAAGTAATCACTCAGTTTTAACATAAAACAGCTTACAGGATTGGACAAGATGAAAAATTATTTTAAAAAATTATTTAAAAAGTGGAAAACATAGAATTGCTTGTGTGCTCTGCAGGCTGCATAGTGGAGGGTTACATAGACTATGGGAAACAGAGAAAGGAGGCTAGCTAAGCATTTTCAGAGTTTGACCGCTTCCTTGTTGCTCAGTCTCCATTTGAGTTCCAAAGGCACAGAGACCATAAGTTCAACATATTTATATTAACTTGTTCTGCAGATCTGTGAGTACAAAAGTGAGAAATGACCTAGTAAAATCCACCAAAGAGCAGAGACAGTGATATCATCAGCCACTGGCTTCCTTCTTTGCCTAGATTTAGCTGCAGGACTCATAGTACTTGAGGCCAGCAACAATATTTGGGCCAAAATCCAAACGTTAGCTCCAGTTAGAAGAAACCCACTGACTTGTTCAACGTCTCTATAAGTTCCACTGTTTGTAATGATCTACTCTTGTTAGAAGTAATACTTGGATCAAAGCCATTGTGAGCTGACCCTTTTGTAATGCTAAGTATTTTGGGATGGCTTAGTCTTCAGTGGACTATGAAGAACCATCTGCTTTACAAAGGATGGGCTCTTGATGTAAATGAGAACTAGAGCTAGAATTGGTTTGTTGCTATGGATCAAAACTTGCTGCAATGTCTGTGTCTGACACTGGTGTAAGAAAGGGCTTTTCCCTACATATGCTTGCCTGGTATTTGAGGTTTACTGGAGGGGCCCTCATCTGTGCCTCATCAGTCAGGGCATTATGCTGTAAGAGGATGTGGGACAGAACCTTTTCTGTTGTGGCACCTCAGTTACAGAACACCCTCCCATTAGAGACCCAGATGGGGCCTTCATTGCTGTCATTCCAGTGCTCTACATGGTTTTGAGTTGTTTTAAAATATGTTAGGTGGTTTTAATCTGCCTTTTTTTCAGCTTGTTAATTTGTTTAATAGGTTTTTAGACTTTAAAATCATTTTTACTGTTTCCCTTGTTTTAAAGTGATCATTTTCATTTTATTATATGCCCTCCAGGGCAAGATATAAATATTTTAATAAATAAAATAAGAAATATTATATTGGACTCCTTGTTCAGTCATTTTCATCCTGGTACCATAAGAAGAGAAGGCAGATCTGAGAGGTCTGGGGGTTAGCTAAAGCCAGTATATTCAAACTATCAGGATCCCAGCCTCATGGAGCTGGACTCTGTTCTCATGTATTCATTCTAGGCCCAGATTGCAGATCTGGAACAAACACATGCCCAGCGACTGGCAGAGCTAAGATCCCGGCATCAGTTGGACATGGAGCTGGAAGCAGAGAAGCTACGCAGTGCCCAGCTTCAAGCTGAACGAATGCTGGAGTCCCGTGAGAGAACCCATCGGCAGAGAGCGAAAGGCTTGGAGGAACAGGTTAGAGGAAAGAGACAGATGGGATATTTCTTTCCATGTCCAAATTTCACAGTGATGCTCAAGTTCTGTGACTGGAATAATGTTTTGCTCATTTGAGAGGATTGTACAAGAGGTGTCAGGAGTTTTGGTGGCAAGAATTAGCCCGATGGTTGGAAGAATGGGACTAAAATTGGCAGAACTGACATGTTTTGATTGTGAAATAGTGAAGATATTGAACAACAATAATAAGATGCTGCTGCTTCCAGAATACTTCCTGACTCCCCAGAATTAAAATGGAGTCCATGATAGAGTTATTGTGCCCATTAATAAAATGAATGTTAGCCTTGTTCCAAGTACTTGAGCTTGGGGAAAACAACCAGGAACTTCCACTGCTGCTCTTCATCATCAGCCACACCAGACAAACTTTGCTCTGTCTAATGGCCCTGCTCATGAAAATTTATGCTACCCTAGCAAGGGAAGGTGGCATAAGAAATGCAATAGCAGAGCCCTCTCCACACACCAGCAAAACTAGGTCTATTAATTTACATTATTGAAGACAAATAGTGATTTTTCATGAGCTGTCCCTAGAGCTTTGTCTTCTAGAAGATGAACAATCAGTATGATATAGTGGAGGAAGCACTGGATGTTGACTTGGGATTCCTGAGTTCAGTGTTCACTCAGTCATAAAACTCACACTTTAACTTGGGGGAACTTTATTCCGTAGACCTAACCTACTGAATAGGATTGCTTTTGAAGCTAAAAAGAGGAGTGGAGATTGTGTGCATTGCTTTGAATTCCATGGAATATGTGTAATTACAAAGTGTAGTAATAAATATACAAAAGAGGTATAGTTCCCCAACTGCCTCGTGGCTCTTCTAATGGTGTGGGCCTTTAATAGAGACAGAATATTAGGTTACAGTAATGAGAGCCAGCATGGCACAGTGGTTTGAGTGCTGGACTGTGACTCTGGAGGCCAGAGTTTGATTCTCTGTTCAGCCATAGAAACCCCCTGGGTGACCTTGGGGGCATCACATACTCTCAGCCCCCAGGAAGCCTTTTGATAGGTTTACCTTAGAGCACTGTAAATCAGAAACAACTTGAGGGCACACAACAGCAGCAACAACAACCTGATTCATCTATGTTTGTCGTATGTTCCCTCAGGTGAATGCTCTGAAGGCTCAGCTGGATCAAGAAGTGAGGAGAAGGCAAGCATACCTGAGCCAGATGCTTCATACTATGAAGTGATTCAAAACCAATCACTGTGATCTGATTTGAGATGACACAGTACAGACACACCAGCCTTCAGTAGGATCCTTTCCTGCTCAGGCAGGATTTATCAGTCTTTTGCATTAGAGTGCTCAAAGGAAACCAGAGTTCCAGAACTATCAATTCCTGCAAGTTATGATCCCCACCCCCGTCCCAGTTCATTCAAATAACACATATCTTCAACACTTGGAAGACACAGTAAAGACAACAGTTACTAGGCACCATGATACCAAGAGGAAACCCTGCTGTGGGGGCAGCTGTTCTCTCTAAGACGCTTGCAAACCAGGGCACTGATGCTTAACTAATTAATTTAGTACATTTGACAAGGAGGGGATTCTCAGTTGCTTGTGTCTCTGGTTAGTGTATCCTCACATGATCTCTGTAACGTTCTGTATATAGGCTGTTGAAATTCTGCAGACCTGATAGGAGCACCTATTATATAAATACCTCTGCATTTCTGTCACTCACCAAGTTCTTTTAATTTTCCTCAGGGTTTGTCAAGTACTTTCTGGTGCATCGTGCAATATCACAACTATACCTCTTCACATAGTGACACACATAATAACTGTAGTCGTTCCATCACTGTCATCACAAATTCATACATAACATGACATGTCCTTCTAGAAACAGATGGGGCAGGTATTTCTGCTGGCATCAGAATGGCACTATGCACTCAGCAGAGATGTTAGGAAGCAGAGTGTGACCAAGCCCAGGGATTGATCAAATCCTTTGCTGTGTCTAGGAACATCAAGCCATTTTCATGGTGGCAGGTGGCTGAGATTAACTCAAAGCCAAGTCATCTTATGACTTGCTGGCCCCAAGATATGTCAGAGTGTTAACATTCAACATTCCACCCACTCTGCCGGCTGACAGGCTCCAAGGAAATCCCTTTAGGAATCAAACTTTGGTTTCCTTGGTGATGACAGGGAACCATCTTGGAGTTCCTGTGAACGTCACCTGTTAGCATTGTTCCACATTTTTTCCTTGTGAATGTTTGTTTTTCTTGAACATGTACTGCAGATTATTGAAGAACATTTCCTAATGATACTGAGAGGCCAATTTCTACCATATTAATATGCAAACACTGTACATATCCTCAGTGGTTTACTTAGTATCTGATAGGTACTATAGTCCTGAAACTTGTACAATGTTTAGCAACAAAGAGTTTTATACTCCTTCAAGAAATGGCAGGTTTCTTTTAGTATAACCTTTGATGCTAAGTAAGGATGAGATTTCTTAGATCTGATGAAGAGGACTGTTGTCCACAAAAGCTTTCCGCATAATAAACCTATTACTGCTCAAGATGTCACAAGACTATTTGTTGATTTCAAGGCTATCACTGCTCCCCTTAGGGAAATTGTACATCTCCATATCACAGAATTCTTCCCTTTCAATTATGGCATAAAGACTGAATGCTTGAATGTAACCCCAGGTAATGTAGCTCATGCCATGGTCTGTACAAGCAGTCTTCAACATGACATCCTCTGGATGTGTTAAACTACAAAACCTAGTATTCCTTGCCAGACCATGCTGGCAAGAATGCTGGGGTTTGTAGTCCAGTACATCCAGAGGGTGTCAGGTTGGGGAAAGCTGCTCTGTACTGATAACTTAAACATATTTCAAACTGATGGAACCATCGAGGTTCATAACCGTAAAGCTGGGGATTCCAAATGCTATCAATGGGGCTAAGGATTGCTAAGAACTCTTTGAACTGCCCCCCAAACATATATCTGGGGTTTTTTGGAGAAACCCTTTAATTTTGTTTATTTATTATGCCCTGAATCCTGTTGCTGTCTTGTTTATGCTTAAGTTCGCCTATAGAAGCAGTCAGACATTTTTGCCCAGTGCAAAATTCCTGAATGTTTGCATTCAGATATTCAAGGTTGCCAAAAGTAAATTCTGCATGTAAAGCTGTTCCACATTTGGCTGCGCATTCAGTTGCAAAACATACTTTTTACACAAAGGTTGCATAGCACAGTCAATGCCTACAGTGGTTTTCCCAAAGCAAGCCAGGCTACAAAGAGTGTACAACTTCCTTGTTTCAACTGCTCCACTGGCTGCTGATCTATTTTCAGCCACAGTTCAAAGTTCTGGTTTTGTCCCATAAAGCCCTGTACAGCTGAGGTTGAGGTTATTGGAAGGACCTTACAGATTCTCCCTCATACTGAGATATGCTGGGGAGATCCTTCTCTCTGTTCTGCCAGCCGCATAGATACATCTGGTGGCCACACAGGAGAATGCCTTGTCAGTGGCTGCCACCAGGCTTTCAAACTCCCTTCCCAGAAAGATTCGACTGGCACTCTCCCTGCTCTCTTTCCGCTTAAGGGTGAAGATCTTTCTGTTTTGACAGGCCTTTGAGAACTAAATGTACAAGACTTGTCCCTCCTAAAGAATGTGCTGGATTTTCTATTGGTTATTTTTGTTGTGCTGGGATTTTTTTAATGGTTTATATTTTTAACTGGTTTTAATTTTTTGATCGTTCAATCACTTTTTAACCATTGTCTTTTGTGACTATGTGGGGATTTTATCTGTTGTAAGCTGCCTGGAGTCCCAAATAAGGGGAAAGGCAGGAAATAAATAAATAGCAACAACAAACCTGATACAGGATCTTGGCCTATGTTTATGTCCTACTTTTCCACTAAAAATAGCACTCAAGGAATAACAAAATGCAGAATTATAATTAAAATATAAAAATAAATCCTTTTAAAAAGAGATGATCAGCAGCACTCGCCATTTAAAGCCTTCTTCAGTGCACAAATCAGTTTAAATGACAAAAGTCTGAGTGTCCAAGCTTAGAGCTGAATCCAGGAGTATGCTCAAACTGCAAACCTGGGTCTTCAAAAAGAATGTAACCCCATCCAACACAGTTTGGAATCTTACTCCCTGATCTGCCTTCTCTACTGATGAGGAAGACTTCTGTCTTGTCTGAAAAGCTTCATTTGGTTTGTCCTTACCTAGTCAGTTATCTGCTTCATACAATGATTAGCCCACCTTTCTTTGATTTAGATGGAAAGGTACACAAGTATCATCACTATATGGGTGGCGTTGCAGCTCTGTCCCCCTATAATTGTTCCCAGCAGTTTTATGTATATATTAAGTCTCTGGGGGACAAGACGGAAGCCTGATGTCCATGGTGTGAAGCAGGAATCTCTTGGCATCAACACCTGAAATCATTAGGAAAAGAGCAGAGCCACTGTTTAAAAGTTCTTCCAAGTCCCATGCCAACCAAACAGTTGACAAGGATACCACAGAAGATCCACTGAGAGATGCTGAAGAACCAACAGGGACACATTTCCTATGTCCACTATTGATCAAGACAGCCCAAAAAATGTCTGTCCTATAATCAGGATGGAGCTAAAACAAAATGGCTCTAGATAATCCACCTCACCCAGAAGCATCTGAAGCTTTGATGTCACCTCGTACTTGGATACCTTGACCAAAAATGGAGTATTAGAGTCTGACTAGAAATTCTCTAACGTGGTGGGCTTCAGGAAAGGTTTTCTTAATGACAGTTTCACCACTACCATTTTTAGTTATGATGGATTTGCTTCCTGTTATACAGAGGTTTTCCCAACTTTTCTTTCCAGTTCAGCCAGTCCAACACAATGTGCTGGACACTTTTGGAAGTTATGAAGGCCAAGAATCAAGCATGGTAGGTCTGATCTCTCCAAGGACCAAAAGCTGCTTCTGACTGACTTAGATTTATTATACACTCTCAACAGTGTCTTTTAATGCTCAGCAAGAGTGAATATACTTGATGGTCAATGTTGCTGGGAGCCAGTTCTATCAGTATCTGTTACTGCCATATCTGGTGTTATTCATATTGGCCCAACACCTGGTACAAGACAAGATATTAAAACTAAACCCGATCCTAAACTGGTGCCAAACCACACTTCCAGTGATCTGAGTTGGGAAACAAGGTACAGGTATGCCCAAACAGTAGATGGTTTAATTTTTTTTAAACCCGAGTAAGTTGGGATTTATTTAGTTGAGCCCTACTGAGTAATTTTAGCCTTGAATTCTGCACAGAAGTAACAGCAATGGCAGATTTTTTTAAAAAAAATTGTTATGTAGAGTGTTAATTGCCAGAAAGTCAGAGGGATGCCATGCCAGTCCCAGTTGCCATATGTATTGGAAAAAGCTGGACACTGCCCAGTTTCCACCATCAGGTTTATGTGTAGGCAAAGAACTGGGAATCCCAGAAAATGTGTGTGCATTGCTGGCACAGTGAGGCTTCAATGAGGGAAAGTTTCCATGCGGGATTTGAGCTAATCTGCTGCTGTTCCTTCTGAGCCCTGCTGTTCTTTTCTGATCAGTTTCAGCTCTTGCACAGGAATCTGTTCCTTGGCCTCCATTCAGCATTCAACAATAATTACAACTAGAGCAGCTATGCAGCTATTTCTGATGATGAAGATTGATTGATTGATTGATTGATCAGTTACTGAATATGAACATACTTCAAGGCATGTTCCTGGTGAGAAAGGGGTGTTATCCTGAGAAAACTGGAAGCCAAACACTATTATTGCAGCTACCAGGAAACCACTAGGACTTCTTTTTTTGTTATAAGCACTTATCATGGCTGCCCCAATTGTGTGGTCTTTTGTTTCTTTTTAAAAGAATGCAGAGAGATTAAACAACATGTCAGCTTTGTTCTGCCATTTCTCACTCCACTGGATCACGAGCTTTGTAGAAGAATTTAGAGCTCAGTCTAGTTGTCCTGAAACTGGGAGGCTTGGAGCTTTGAACAGGGATCATATAAACATTACACTAACGTAAGTCTCACTGACAGCCGATAAGACTTGTTTTTACAAATGGGCAGAAATCCTGCAAACATTAGCTGACACTAAGAATCTTAGCCTATGTGTACTTACTTGGGAGTAAATCCCAAATTCCTAGGACTTACTTTTGAATCTGCATGCGTAGCAATGCACTGGACATTCCATTAAAAGCAACAGGACAGGGCATGCAGCCCAATCCTATTAATTTTTATTCCAAAATTAGTCCTGCCAAGTTCCATGAGAATTATTTCAGGGTAAGTGGGCATTAAGATTGCAGTTTTTAGTCATAACTTAATTTAAGCCTCACTGAATTAAATGGAATGTCATTAACCTAATTTTTACTGGATTGTTGTGCAAAATATTTTTTAAAAGTGGGAGATATGGGACAATTCACATGACCATAATGAGGCCTAACCCACAACCCACTCTGCTTGCAAATCAGTTTGCTTTTAGTATGCCACTTTATTTCCATCATTTTGCAGACTAAAGGTGCAAGCCTATATGTATTTACCAGGAAGCAAGTCCCACTGAATTCACTGGAAATTACTTCTGTGTAAATAGGCACAGGATTGGACTACAAAGTGACACAATATCCCTGGGCCCAGGTCTTCTTAAGTGTGACCTGGCATTACATATTATATGAAAGAGTACTGGACAAGGTATAGCAAGCACACTGCTGATTTGGTACCTACCGAATTCTTCATTAATCCAGAGAGCCTGGCTGGTCCTGTTGTTAGGTAAAGTAACAGCAGTAAAGTGTTTGGAGGAATGAGCTGTGCAGCCCGCAGATCTCCCTGTAACAGCTAAGCTAGCCTGTTGCTTTTAGGTGCTGTGGAAGACACTGACCTGAATCCTGCTAGTGACTTACATTGATGTAATGGTATATCATGGGGTCTAAACACCTTTAAGCAGTCGTTCTCAGTAAGAGCCATATGGCCCCCAGAGGAACTTGGCACGTTTGAAGGGGGTCACAGACTGAAAACTGTAAGAAGGGAAGCTCCAGGGGCTTACTGGAGGGCCTGGTAACTGAACTGATGAAATACCCAAGCAGCAACCTTAATTGGAGTCAATAGTTTCCCTCCTATTTATAATATCTTTCCAATGCCTCATTTGACAGTTTCTTCTACTGTCACTGTCTGATTTGGAGCCTGGTATCATGAAACTTGATGAAAAGCAGCAAGCTCAAGGATTACATTAGTCCTGATAGATGTTTAATTTCATACACTCTTTTTAAAAGTTTTGTCCAGTACACTGAAATGTTCAAATTTTCTAGGCCATTTCCGCATGAGGTTGATACATCATAGCAGCGTCAAATTCTTACCTCCTGTCTGCACATTGTACCATTTTAGCATTGTAGTTTTTCTCATGGTCCTGCATGTTTTCAGCTCCTAGAATGATTCACTGTGGTTCATTGCGATGCAAAACTGCTGTATGTGAAAACCAGAAAAACTCCAATGTAAATCTCCCAAACTGGTTCTGCTTCAGTTTTCACCTACATGCAGAAGTGTAGCATCGATTCACATCGCAGAAGTGGCCAGCTATAGGCATTCCCAGGCTGCCCCTTCCATCATTTCCATCTCCATCACTCTCCACCCATCAAAGGACAGGCTGCCATCATTATTGTCTTCCTGTGTTAAACAGACAGCAGGAAGAGAGTGGATCTAGTAATGGACTGTTAAAACATGTATCAACAAACATGCATTCCTACGCACAAATATAGCAACATAGAAATGTGTTAAAAATGTGTGTGTGTGTGTTTTAAAAAAACAAACCAATCAGGGATGGCAGGGTGGGGTGAGGGAGGGGAATGGGAGTGGCCAGGGACTTGCTGTTGTGGATGCAGCAACCGCTGTTCTCCACAATAGTACGATGTAAATGGGGGGGGGGTGCAGATAGCACAGTTTCTGAATTTCTGAATTCAGTTTCCGAATTGGAGTATAAAAACACTTCTCTTGACACGCAGTGAACCGCTCCTCCCCTCTCGTGCAGAAATGGCCTTATAGTGTTGAATAATAAATGATTTTCTGTCTATCTGTTCATGCTGTTTCCCTATTTGACAGGGGGACCCTGGAAACTGAGAAGAGCTCCTAAGGGAGCTGTGGCCAAAACACAGTTGAGAACGGTTACCCTAAAGGCATCAGATCCTATCTGATCTTGGAAGCTGATCAGAGTCACCCCTGGTGAGTACTTGTATGGGAGACCACCAACAAATAGCAGGTGCTGTAAGCTATATTTCAGTGTCTTCATTGCCCAAGAAAAACCTATGACGTTCATGGGGTTGCCATAAGTCAACAGGCAACTGGAAGGCACATGCACATACATACATGCAGTGGTATACTATACCAATGTAAGGCCATTTTTTAAATGGTGCATATCAGCAGAAGAGGAAACAGCAAAAGCCATTTCTGTCAGAAGAAAAAGCTGTTCTGAAAGCTCCTAAGGTGAGCTAGCATGGTCTCTTTCCTTGCTGACAGAGAAGGCTTTTGGCAGTATACCCACCTCCATTGCTACACATACCCTTCAGCTGTCCTGATTTCACAAAGGCAGTTCCAAACAATCCTCTGCTCTCCCATTTTTTTCAACTGCTTTTAATGTCTCAGTTTCCATCTTCACCTCCCACTTTCCTCCTTTGTCCTCAGCTCAGCTCAGTTGCTGCAAACTGAGTTTGAACCATCAGAGTAGTTTGCATTCAATTAACTAAGCAGGAGAAAGAGGAGAGGAGGGGCAGGATTTTGCCCTTTGCTATAGGGAAATTCTGGCAAAAGCAAACTACTGCAACCTCTCCTAGTTTATGCATTCTTATTAATAATTTTTGCCATCTTGACCATACTCTAGTGTTGCTTGGTCACACATGTCCCAATTTTCATCTGTGAAATTTTGAAAAGTATGTTGTTCCAGCATCTGAAGCCATTTTACTACTATACTGCTGCCTCCTACTATACTAGCACCATTTTACAAGCAAATAGGATTATGGCCACTGTGTCCCACCACCATGCTGAAGAAAGATTCAATTGCCAATCCAGTTCTCTTTTCTGCCTGGAATGAGAGAGTCTGCCATCTTGTCCTTTGGCAAGGCAGCACAATATCTTGAGCCAATACTGCTCACTTCATCCCATCTTCCAACCCAACTCACAATTGATATAGATCAAATAAAAGACATCTATTAGGGTGATCTAATTATTTCCACTAGCACATTTTTCTGCTTCCTCAACAGGGATGCCAACCTAGCAAGAAATCTAGATATTACAGCTAAAGCATAGTTTGCAGTAATGAAGAATGAGGAACAGAAGGGAAATGAGTATGAAAGGCAAGAAATGCTAGATAACTTTTTTAAAAGTTAGGACTAGAGATTAGGTCACTCTGTGGAAACAAAGCATGTACTTTCACTGTACCTACAGCTAATTCTCATGTATTTTTTTCCATTGTTTTTACTTTTTTTTTCTTGAAATGGAAAGCTTCAGAAATTACTATTAATGGGTGGTTTATGTACATTCTGAAATATTTCCCCAGGTTAAGAAAAAATAGGAGAATCTCATCATACAAATACTTAGTTACTTTAATGAGAGTAAAAAGAGGGAAGAACTTTAAAAGAAAATATACCTTTGCAGTTTCCAGGTTGGACAATGCCTCTTGATTTTCATCTGCTGAACTGATTGCATTCTTCCCAGTCAAATCTCTCCCAGGAGTTAAGCAGCAAAAACCACAGAGTTCTTTGAACCCTTAAGGATGGCCTCATTTACCACACTATACGCTTCTGCAGATCAGAGTCTACTTCATCAGATGCATGAACTGCTATCCTAAACTGCTTGCTGTGTGTGTATGTATACATGTACATCACACACACACACGCACATGCACACACATGCGCAGACTGGTACAGAGTACAGGTCAGGACCATTTGGTGCTTCCAGTGTTGCTGAACTGCACCTTCTATCAACCATAGTCAGCACAGCCTGTAATGAGAGCTGATGGAAAGTTACAGCCCAACATCATCTAAAAGGTCACGTTATTCATTCCTATTTTAAAGGAAGGTTTTCCTCCTTTAAATATAATGGCTAGAATCCTCTCTGGCAGATACAAATGCATAACTTAGAGGCATGGCTGCTAATATTCATGATCCTATGTAGGCCCGGTGAAAGTTACCCAGTCGCCATGTACTAGCCAGCAGTCACTGTGATCAACGGGTCCGTTCTCCTGTTGATCGAGAAGAAGCTGGCAGATGGTCCCACCCTCTCCCATGAGCAATCTCCAGTGCAACAAGGCAGAAACAGGACCCTGTCGCAATTCTGCTGGAGATCACTCATGCTGGAGATCACTCATGTGAGGGGGAACTGCAACAGGCATCCTGTTTCTGTCAGTCTCACTGGAGATCACTCACTGGACAGGATGGGATTATTAGTCAGCTGCTTCCTGAGAGGCAGGGGAACAGACCCTCATCAACTGCAGTGGTTGTTTCCCAGTTAGTGGGAACTGAAGGGTTCAGTTGATGGGGGGTCACTGTGTAGCATCAACAATGGTGCTTATGCATCCATAAAAGCAGAGTTTATTCATCCATCTTTTTTGCTAGTGATTATTCATCCATCTATTATTCATCCATCTTTTTTGCTAGGATTTTGCTAGTGCACACAAGATTCCAGCCATTAATTTCAGTCACAACAACAAGAGCTTCTTCCCACATCCATCTTCCAACGTGATCTATGCCATCATCTGCCAGCAATGTCCTTTTTTCATTTTACATAGGCTACTTTCCGTAGAATAAATAAGTACACATTTGTCTTCAGCAAAGACAATATTCAGAAACCAGTGAGAGAATATTTCAATCTCCTGCTCTCGTGATTACTTTCATGTTTATTCTCTGATTTAAGTTGGATTTTGCTAGTGTACACATGCAAGAATTTGTAGGACATGGTTACGAAATTTCTAAAAAGAAAACAAAAAGGACTGTGGCAAGTATTGTAGAACTCTCTGAACACTGGTTTTATAAAGTCCTGATGTGTAAGCTTCCTCACAGCCTCATAAATCTGCCTCAGCACTTTCGAAGTATATTTTCTTACCTTCTGTGGCTCATATTTTAATAATCAATAAATGGACATTAAGCAGAAAATTGCTGCTCTGTTTGAGATCTAAACTGGACTTATATTTAAATTTATTTGTGTTATAAACAGGAGTGCCATGAAGCTTTCATAACTCTGTGAGAGAGCTTTGTGCTCGCTTTGCAAGAGTAACTTGAGCCTCCTTGATAAAATGATCTGCTTAAGATAAATGCTGGATTTTTTAAAGCCTAGACAAAGGGCTACTTGAGTTTGACATGTAACTTAAAACATCACATTCCTAAACAGAATTTCCTGATCATATTTTTAGCACCTTGAGAAGCAAAAGAAGAAGAAAGACAACAAAGTTGCTTATAGGAAGGAAAGTTTCAAAAGAAGAAACAAAATTTCAAGATAGTGCTTGCTCTTAACTGCTATGTCTCCAAACTTGGCAGCAATTTTTAAAACATACACATAAAAAGATACAAAACATAGAGGAACTACCAGCCCTGGAAGCAGCTGAGACTGAGATGAACATAGTTAGTTTGAAAAATCTTCTCTTGAATTCTCATCACTTATCTGGTCTGGAAAAAATGCATAGAACAGTTCTGGTCAACAGCTAGCTAAACCATCACTACAGAAACCTCCTGCACACATTTTGGAGAAAGACAATAAACTAACAAAATTATCTGAAGGAATATTTTGGGTTGGATCAAGACTATGCCATACCTGGAGCTGATCATTTCAAGTAAGTGTAGCTGTAACCATTGCTCATTGAAATGCTTTTTAAAACATACACATAAACAGACACAAACATAAAGGAACTACGAGTCCTGGAAGCAGTGGAGACTGAGATGGACATAGCGTGAAAAACCTTCTCTTGAATTCTCATCTATCTGGTCTGGAAAAAATGCATTGAACAGTTCTGGTCAACAGCTAGTCTGCCATTTCTGCACTACAGTGTTATAGTGCTATTATTCCACCTTCAACATCCTATGGAATTCTGGGATTTGCAGTTTAGGGAGGGGCATTTAGAATTCTCAGCCAGAGAGCTCTTTGACCTCAGTAAACTACAAACTCCAGAATTCCACAGGATGTTGACAGTGAAATAATAGCACTATAACACTGTAGTGCAGAAATGGCCTAAATTAATAACAAGATGAGGAACTACATGGCTTTCCATTCCAAGGTTGATTCGGGTCAAGGTTGTGTGTCTGTTGCATTCAGAACAACTCCAAAACCCAAGGTGCCCAATGGCCAATACTGCGATACAACATATCTACCTTGGCAAATTTTTTTGGAAAAAAGTTACAGTTCCCAATATTCCCAAACCAGCACTGCATGGCCATAGTGTGGAAATGTTTTAGACAACAAACTTCAAAAACCTTTCCCAACTGCTTAGTGCTTTGGGATGATGGCAATTGCAGTCTAAAAGATCTAGCTTGGCAATATTGGTTTTTTCTGGACCGCAGCTTAGAATATCCCAGCATAGACAGCGCCCATGCTTGCTGTGGGGGATCACTGAGTTGTAGTCCAAATAGGATTTTTTCCAGCCTGTGGAGGCAGAGCTTAAAACACAAGCTCCTAAAAAGCAAACCACAGGCTTTGCCCCAGTGCCCAATTGCTCAAGGATGATGCCCATTCTCAATGGTAGGATACTTGTTGGTAGTGGTCAGAGCAAAACTAGAGATGCCTTCATGACTGGCTATCGAGGCTGAGAGATTCTGGGAGAAGTCATGCAAAAAAATTGTTTTCTAAGCTTTGAGCAAAATGTAGAAAACTTAGGCCCTTTCCACCCCCACTTGACCCTGGCAGCATCCTGGAGGGATCCCAGTAGATTAGAGTCTCTCCATTCCCAGCTGCCTGCAGGAATGGAGGAGGCACAATGACCATGGCTCTTCCTTCCTCAGGATAGCTGGGCACTGTCCCAGGCTGTGCTGGGGCAGGAAGCATGGCCATCATGCTTCCTGACCCTCCACAGCTCAGGTAAATGTGGGAGGGTGGTAGGATGGCTGTGCAATCGCCAGCCATTGATGGGTAAAACCTGCCAATGATTTGAGGTGCAATTGTGCTGCCTGGGGACAGGAGAATGATGAGAAATGGACAACGTTGGCCATAAGTATCATCCGGATCCTGTCCTTCCCCAATGCAGAACAACGTCCTGTGGAAAGAGCCTTAATTGCCTTGTTAAAATGGAAGAAGCAGTCCAGACATGACATTCATTAAAAAGAAAACCTAAAGGAATCCTGCTGGATGACAATGGGCCATTGTAGCAGAATGCCTCATTTTATAAACTGAGGAAAGTATCACAACTCTGTCTAGAAAACTCTGTCTAAGGAAAAGAACAATTTTTCTTTTACCTTCAGAATCTCTCCTACCTTTTTAGGGAGATACACTTAGAATCTTAGGGGCATAGTTCAAGCCCCTGCCATGCAGAAATACACAACTGAAGCAACCCTTAATGGTGGGTTTTTAGCCTCTATTTAAAGATCTCCACCAAGAAGGCAATGTAGTGTAGTGGCCTGAATGTTGGACTAGGATTCTGGGAGAATAGAGTCTGAATCTCTGCTTGGCCATGGAGATCCACCAAGTGACCTTAAACAAATGACACTTTCATCCTCACAGGAAGGCAATGGCAAGCCCCCTCTGAACAAATCTTGCCAAGAAAACTTCAAGACAGGGTCACCTTGCAGGAGCAACTGGAAGGCACACAAGAACAAAGAAAGTGAGTCCATCACTCTCTGGGGCACTCTGTTCCATTAACAAACAGTTCTTACAGTTGAAAAATCCTTCCTAATATTTAGGTGAAATTTCTGTTGAAGTAATTTAAATCCATTGGTTCATTTCAGTAAAGATGGCTGTCATGTCACTTCTGTCTTCTCCCTAAACTGTTCCTCATAGGTCTTGGTTTCCAGATCATTGATCACTTTGGTCACCCTCCTTTAGACACATTCCAGCTTCTCAATATCTTTCTTGAACTGTAGTGCACAGAACTGGATGAAGTATTCCAGGTGAGGTCATAAACAAAACCAGCAGCCTAAATCCAACTTCCAGTCTGAGTGGCCTCACTGAATCAATGGAATTTACACAAAGGTTGGTTTACTATTCAGCAATTGATTGAATAGCTGGGACTTGCATTGAATTTAAATTAGTATTTTTAACTTCTTTTTTAAAAAATCCTTTACAAATTTGTCTTTGTGAAGTTGATAATAACTGTTGGGTTACAATATTAATTTGTTAAACATACCCAAAAAGTTTTTTTTAATCTCTTGCATTATCACTCAACAAATTTAATTTTAAGAAATTTAGAAAGAAAGGGCTTCAGTATTCTAGAATCAAAGAGCCACAATTCACATAAACAAGGGACCATGCAATTCTAAGTGGGCATATATACTTCCAAGTCACTGATTGACTTATGGCAACTTCATGAATTTCACAGGATTTCTTAGGCAAGGAGAACTCAGAGTCAGTCTTCCCACTGCCTTCCTCTGGCTGATTAAAAATAAACCCCACAGAGCCACAGATAAATATCCATGTGTTTGCAGCATAATGATGGAACATCTATTCGAAAGAAAATCTTTCTGTGCTCAAAGGGACTGTTCCCATATAAGTGTATATAAGTTTGCAACCTCAATCATTCTTCCTATGACCTCACCCTAACACATATGAATTCATATTTCATTTGGATTTGTCTCCAGATACGGCCTTCCTCGGTATTCATACCTGTGTTAATTAATCTGGGAATATTTTATGGGAAATTTTAATCAGAATTTGCAGGATGCTGAGACAGAAAATTGTACGTGATCACTGGCAGAGCTTGGAGTGTGTGGAGGGGGGCGGGCTATGGCATGTGGATGGCTGCAGTGGGAGGCATGGCCATAGTGTGTGGGGCATGGCCATGGTGCATGGAGGCATGGCCGCAGCATGCGGGAGTGTGGCTACAAGCTGGGATGCCCCCAAAAAATTGCTGCCAAGGGTGAACCACCCCCATTGCTCCCCCGCCCCTACGCTGCTGTACTTGATAATCAGGCACTGTTATTCACTGGATTATACTTACAGCACCATAATTACTGCTAGAAGAAGTGTTTTCAAGATAATGTCTCACACCAGTGCAACCACAGTACAACTCGTCTGTGATACTTTCCCTCTGGGTTCTTCCACAAATGTTGCAATGTCTTTTTTTATTTCCATTTATTACATGTAGGTAATTCAGTGATGCTTATGCCCATATGTATCAACCATTAATAGAACTGCTTTGTTACTGGATTCAGTTACAAAGATATTCAGATGAACTAGCAAAACGTTATATATTATCAGTTCAAACAGATTGTTATAGGACCACTACAGCATATATAATTTTTCCCACTCCCACGTTATCCTTACAACGACCTTGAGAGGTAGGATAAGTAAAAGGTTTGTGGCTGGCGCAAGGTCAGGCAGTAAATTTGATGGCTGAAAGGGAATTTGAACTTGGCTTTCCACAGTTGGCAGGAAGAGTCTCAGATTCCCCAGTAGCTACTGGACCCCTTTTGCAACTTGTTAATAAAACTCTCCTTACACTAAGTGTTAAAGGTTGTATGATGTTATAGCTAAGATGCACTCATCATAGGAATGACCAGCCAAAGGAACAAAGCATAGCAGTCAAAGGTTTGGAAAGTCTTTGCTTCTACGAGCAATGTGCTTTAAAAAATTGTCCATGCATCTTCTGCATGGCATTTTGCTTAACATGAACTTTTCTACTAGCTGAATTCTGTCATACTTTCTTACTTGCCTGATGAGAAAGAGGGCCATGTTCATGCCAATGCACACATCTGTCCACACAAAGAAATGCTCGTACACCAGAAGATGTGATAGAACAGTGGGGAGAACTAAACTACTATTTTTAATTTGCACATTTGGCCATTATACTATCACTTTTCTTTTTGGGCACTCTTCCAGATTTAATCTGTTAAAAACCCCTTTAGAAGTTTCTGCATCCAACAAGCAGCTGGTGTAAATTTGTAAGAATATGGCCCAGGTCAGGCTCCTAAAATTAGATTGTATCTGCATAACATTTTCACTCGCAAAGACAACCAAACTTATGAGTATTTCATTGATTCTTCACGGTAGCTTGAGGTCACTACATCCAGAGATGTGAGGATAAAGTCAAGCTTAGACTTATGCAATCTGCATTTTTGCAAGCAGTATTATGACAATCGAAACATTGCTCAATGACTGTGAGATCCAGGTTTAAATCTTGCTCAGCCAGAAAATGTAGTGGTGGGCTCGGGCCAGTCCCCATATCTCACACAGACTTATTTCAGATTGAAAAAAAATAGGGTATAGGGTGGTATGTAGCAAGAATCATGTATACTGGAGCTCCTTGCAGGTAAGATGGGATATAAAAGTACAAAATGAAAAATAATTCCTATCAATGAATAAATAATGCTCCCTGTTAAGAAATTGCTTCAGTCCTGACATGCTTTGTACTAAATTGTCCAATAAACTGATTCCTTGTGACTAAATTTCCACAGCAACAAACACTTGTCACATTACAATTCCAATGTCCACTCTTTTTTCTTCTCTTCCTCTTCCTCTTCTTCTTCTTGATTTATACCTCACCCTCTCCCCAAAATTTGGACTCAAGTTGGCTTGCCATTTAAAACAAGTACAATATAGGCAAAAGCACACAAAGGCCAACATTAAAATAGGCCTTCCAAAAGGTGTATGATTGCTTGGTTGTGTACAAAGCCTAACTAGAACCAACTAAAACATGTAAAAGGCAGCATAATGCATAGTAAAAACATTTGCAACACTCATATGGCTCCCTAAAGACTGGCAAGTTCATTGTAAGCTTGAGCATTCATGCACTATAGCCCACTTCATCAGATGTATTGCTAGGCAGAATTTCAGGTATAGGTACAGAACACAGGATTGTGGTGGGATTGTGGACAGCAATGTCAGAAGGAAATTGTCACTTTATTATTTCATTTTTATTCTACCTTTTTGCCAAACCTAGGGACTCAAGGCATCTTGCAAAAATTAAAACAGCTATGAGTAAAAATCCACATTGCTAAAAACATTAAAAAAAATTAAATGCAAACAGTACTGATAATTGTTGTTGTTATGTACCTTCAAATCATTTCTAACTTATGGTGATCCTAAGACAAACTGATTATGCGGTTTTCTTGGCAACATTTGTTCAAAAGGTGGTTTGACATTGCTTTCTTCTGAGGCTGAGAGAACATGACCTGCCCAAGATCACCCAGTGGGTTTCCATGGTCACATGAGGATTCAAAGCCTGGTCTCCCATAGGCCTAGGCCATTGCCACACCAGACTGTTATAGTGCTATTATTCTGCTTTCTACATCCTATGGAATCCCGGGGTTTGCAGTTCAGGGCCTAAACTGCAAACCCCAGGATTCCATAGGATGTTGAAAGCGGAATAATAGCACCATAACAGCCTAGTGTGGAAATGGCCCTAGTCAGTGGCATATCTAGGTTCAACAGCACCTAGGGCCGGTGTAGAAGTTGCATCCCTAAGTGCTGCTTGTTCTGCTGCCACGGCCCAAGGCCAAGGAAGATCCCGGTGGCGGGGGGAGGGAGGGAATAGCAGCAGGCCAAGCCCAGGTGAAAGGTCTGCTGCCACCACCACCATACTGGGCCAGGAATTACCCTAGCAGTGGTGGTGGGTGGTGGTGGACCACACCCAGGTGTGAAGGGAGGGGGGTTTGGCTTTTTTGTGCTCCCTGGCATTGGCGCCCAGGGCACCTGTCCCAGTTGCCCCGCCCTAGACACACCTCTGGTCCTAGCCCAACAGCCAAACCACTACGTCACAGTGGCTCTAACAATTACAACTATGTTATTCATACTAGTTATTCACAAGCAGTCCAAATTAAAAAAATGTAGTACCACAAGTCTGTATGTTGGTTTTGCTGCAACAGATTAACAAGGATACCCCTTTGGAAATTAGTATTGTTCAATTTATTAGTATTGTAGTCATCTTACTACATTTGTACCCAACCTCTCAATTTAAAAGTTTCATGAGAAAATTAAATATATCTTAACAACAAAAGAAAGACCTTGCTGGATCAGACCAAAGGCCTATCTAGTGCAGCATTCTGTTCTACATTGGCCAGCCAGATGCGTAGGGGAAGACCACAATATAGAGTTGCTGGAACTCAGGGCCTGGCTCTGAGGTCATTTCCACACTGCACTGTTATAATGCTATTATTCCACTTTCAACATCCTATGGAACCTGGGGTTTGCAGTTTAGGGAGGGGCATTTAAAATTCTCAGCCAGAGAGCTTTTTGGCCTCAGTAAGCTACAAACCCCAGAATTGCACAAGATGCTGAAAGTGGAATAATAGCACTATAGCAAGGTAGTGCAGAAATGTTTCCAGTTTTCATGGGTTTTCTCCAAGCACAAGACAACAGTGCAAATTCTCCAGATCTGGGGGGCTCAGCTCTAGGCAAGAGGAAAGGGCTGTGTGCTAATTTCTAACTCACCTAGTAAGGCGCAAACTTGCTGCAGTTTGCAAGGACTGGTTGATCTCTTCTGCAACTCGCAATGACTTGGGGGGTGCATGTGAGGTATTTCCTACGTCCCTACCCGTCCTTGTTTCATCAGCACTCACTGTCTACTTTGCCTTCTATCCACCCCCTGGAAGCAAGTAGACTAGATAAAATGTTCTTATTCCATCTCCCTAAGTGAGAAGGAATAAATGTCCCATTTTTACTTTAATCTGAAATAACCCATTTGACTAACACTTCTGTATAAATTTCCAAAAAAAACAACAACAAAAAACAGCCAAGTTTAGTCCAGGAAGTAATTGCCTACCTCAGATTCCCTAAAAAGTCATGGGGTGAACCGCCAATTTTCCTATCTCTACCCACTGTTGTATTCATCAGTTGGCCAGAGCCTTCCTCTCCTCTCACAGTTTTGGAACTAACCATGGTTAAAGAAAGAGCAATAGCTTTTGCTAGAAGGGGGCACATAAATTCATCTGAACCTTTGTTGCCAGCAGTGGGAGTTGACAGCAGGAGTTTCCAAAGGGCTGTAGCTATGGGGAGGGCGAATGGAGGGCATTGTCCCAACAAATAAGAATTCTGCCCCCCATCAAACTTTCTTTCAAGTCCCTAGATCGTTCACATTATGAACTCTTATACTGGTGGTGTTCACATTCACTTGGTAACTTTGACTGACATTTTTCTTTGGTTACCTAAACTGTATTTCTAAATGCCCAGATGAAGTTTTAAATTACTGCAAAAACAGACTTGCGGGGGCTGAAGGAAAATTTCATTTGAGGTGGCAGAATTCCTATTTGGAAGGGGCAATGCCCACGTTTCATCACCACCCTGGCCACAGCTACCACAGTAGCTAGCTTGAGTTTCCATGAAGGTGCTCACACTGTAAGGCCAACAACTTAGAATCACAGAACTGGAAGAGACCACAAGGACCATCCAGCCCAACTCTTTTGCCATACAGGAATCGACCATCCAGATGTCCACCCAGCCTCAGTTTACACACTTCCAAAGGAGGAGACTCTATCACACTCTTTGGCAGTGTATTCTATTGTTGAACTACTCTTACCATTGGGAAGTTCCTCCTAATGTTCAGGTAGAATCTCTTTTCCTGAAGCTTGAAGCCATCACTCCATGTCCTAGGTGATTTCCGCACTAGACTGTCACAGCGTATTATTCCACTTCCAACATCCTATGGAATCCTGGGGTTTGCAGTTTCAGGAGGGACCAGCTGGCCCCTCTCAAAACTGCAAACCCCAGGATTCCACAGGATGTTGCAAGTGGAATAATAGTGCTTTAACAGTCTAGTGAGGAAATGGACCTAGTCTCTGGAGCAACGGGGGGAGGGGGGAAGCTTGCTCCATCTTCCCTAAGACATCCCTTCAAATATTTAAACATAGCTATGTCACCTAAAAGTCAGGTTCTGACTTTCTAGAGAATTTAGACCACTGGGTTGTCACTCAGAGACTGCTATGAGAATTCATGCTTCTCCTCTTTGAATTTTGGGTCAAATCTTTTGGACTGTAGAGCCAGGACAGTCCTGTTTTTTATTGATCTGCAAGCCACCCAAAGAGCCTTTCCAGCAATTTTTTTACACAAAAAAAGAAACCAAACTTTTCTATGGGAAGGGACCCTTCCCATTTCCTGCAGGCCTTTCCCTTTTGTCATGCTTGTGGTGTGCCCTCAAGTAGAGGGGCTATGGGTTTTCTGAGGCTGAGAGTGTGTGACATGCTCCGAGGAAGGAACTGGTAAAACCACCTCTATGTATGTATGTATGTGTATGTATGTATATAGCCTAAGAAAAGCCTAGGAAATTTATGGGGTCATCGTAAATCGACAGGCGAATTGAAGGCTACACACAGACAGAGAGAGAGAGATTGTGGGCTGGTACCCGCTCTTGTAGCCCCCCAGTTAGGTCTGCCTGCACACACAGATCGTTGGGGCAACCGCTAGCCACAAAGCAAGCAGCGAGAGGCGCTCAAACGGCCCTCACCCGTGGAGTGGCTTGGAGCCCGTCCCCCACCTCTCATGCATCTGTGTCTTGCTACTCGGGAGCAACTCCCACGGAGGGCGGGCGACCTCACTCTCCCGCCCGCGGGGCGTTCGCCCGGCAGCCCGGCGCGCGCCCCGACCTCCTTCGCGCGCTTGCCACGCACCCTTGTCACTTCTTGCCGCTCCGCAGCCCCAGCCGCAAGCCACACTCCCTCCCCCACCCGCGTCCGCTCTCCTTAGCGCTTTAAGAGAAGCGCCTGATCCCTCTAAGCCCGCCCCTAACCTCCACGGCCGCCTCCTCCAGGTCCCCTCCTAATTGGCTGACCAGGGCATGAATATGTATACCCTGACCTGTGTGAATGAGCCGCGGCCGTCCCCTCCCTCGCCCTGCACAGAGAGGCTCAGTGTGCGCGCGGGTCCCTCAGCCGCCGCCGCCGCCGCCGCCCGGTCCCCGGTCCCCGGTCCCCGGTCCCTCGGCCGCCGCCGTCACCAGCGGAGCCGGCGGAGCCCCAGCGCGCAGCCCGAGCCAGGCTCGCGTCCGTTCGGTGCCAGGCTCTCCCTCCCTCCCTCTCGCCCGGCTCGGCTCTACTTCCCCGGCCCGGCCCGGCGTTCTTTCCACGCTCCGGCTCGCAAGCCCCCGTGGCAGCCGCTCTGCCGCCCCGCTTCGCTTCGCCTGCCCTGGGTTCGGCGGCGTCCGCCGGGGAGATGCGGGGCCTGTCCGGCTGGCTGGTGCTGCTGGTGCTCGGCGGTTGGTTCCGGCTGCGGGCGAAGGGCGCCGTGCCCCTGGCTGACTTCTATCCCTTCGGGCCGGAGCGGGGGGACGCGGCTACCCCGCAGCAAGACGACGGCGGCTCAGGGCTCCGGCCCGTCGCCGTGAGGTTCCCCTTCTTCGGCGCGGCTCACACCGCGCTCTACGTGAGTAGTCGCTCCGTCGGGCTGAGGGAGAGCGCGGGGACGTCCTCGCGGCGCTTTGCTCGCTCTCCGAGGTTGCTTAACGCGGAGTGGTTACCCCGGTGTGCCCAGAGCGCGTTTTACCAGATCCCTGTCAGAAGGGACATCCCTGGTTAAAAGGGAGCAGTAAGGGTGTGCGTGTGCGTGCATTCGATCCCACTGCGCTCGCCTGAATTCCTGCCACAAAGTGGTCGCCTGTCAGCTTGGTAGCCCTGGGCCAGATGCCTCCTTTCTCCGGATGGGGGCATCCACGGGGATGCTCTGTGTTAAGAGCTGGAAGGCGCGATCCTAAACAGGTTTTCTTGGAAGCAGATACCTGACACAGCTTCCTTCTGTACCTACTGCTTAATATCACTTACGTACTATATATCTGATGTAATTGCCAAGAACTTCGTGACAGTTGATATGGCTTTTCTCTTTCCCTGCTCTTTGTCCTCATAACAACCCTGTGAGGTAGGTTATGGTGAGAGATGGTCACCCAATTAGCTTCATGGCTCAGCAGAGATGTGAACCCCATTTTCCCCCATGCTACTGGAACACAGCTGCTATAGATCATCTCAGCTGGGCCAAAGGCAAATTTAGATTGCATTGACCTTCTGATGGTGAGGGCTGTTGGAGTTTTAAAAAGGTTTCTGTCAGTGCACTTAAGCTAAAAAAGTGGTTGTCTTCCTTAAAAGGGGAAAGTTGGGAAGATGATGGGGTCTTATGGAAAGTATGTGTTCATCTGTGTTCCTCCTACAAAGTCACGCAGTCACATTTCTAGTACATTTTAAGTCCTGTTTGATGTTCATGGGTGGTCAGTACCAATGAAGCAGAGGGTATATGTGTGGCATCTGTGTTCACTTTTACATCTGTGTGTGTGGATTCATAACAAGCTGCTCACATGAACCATTTGCCACACAAAGAAGTCACTTATTTGCATGCCACTGCAATGTGTTGTGTATTTATTTTTATTTTTCTTTGAACACAAACTGGTTTGTGCGCATGTGGATGAGAGCACACGTGCATGCACACCTTCAAGTTGCCTTGTCAACTTATGGCAATCCCCTGTATTTCATAGGGTTTTCTTAGGCAAGAAATACTTAGAGATCATTTTCCACTTCCTCTCTCTGAAATGAAGCCTACCACACCTGGTATTCATTGGCGGCATCCCATCCAAATACTAACCAGTGCTGGCCCTCCTTAGCTTCCAAGATCAGGTGAGATCTGGCACCTTTAGGTTATTTGGACCTTTACGTTTCTGGAAATCAACATGCTAGACAATTTAGATGAAGAATAAATTGCATTAAAATATAAATAATGATAATTCATTAGTGGATTTCCAGGAGTTTATCTGGCAAATCTATATAGAGAAAAGCCAATTCTCTTAAACAATTCTGCTTCACATCATACTCCTGCCTGTAGAACTGTACAGTACATCTTGCACAATGGGGCATGGATCTCTTCTGGGTAGTAGGTGTGGGTCAGGGTTGGAGAAGGAAAGGCACCTTCCCAAATCTTGAGGGAGCAAGAAAGAAGCAGACCTTAAACAAGATGATGTGGTTGATAATCATCCCAAAGGACATCCAATATACTCAGTATATTGCACTGCAGTGCAAATTGTCTTCCATCAAGGCACCTGAATATCACATTGCGAGCTGTTTAAATTTACGCTGCCTCTTCAGATTATTATAGTAATTATATGCAACCTTTTTCCCAGCAGGGTTTAAAACAGTTTACAAAAATGAAAACAGACACAGTTAAAAATTCACCTGATACAAAAATGCAAAACTATAATTAAATTATAAATAAAATTAATTAAAATGCAACCATTAAAAAACAGACCGCAAATGAGTAATACAGCATATCGGGCAAGGCTCTGTCAAAGGCCTGCAAAGGCCTGTCAAAATGAAAAAGTATTCCCCTGCTTGCAAAAGATAGCAAGTCTGACTTCTGTAGGAAGGGAGGCCCAAAGACTGGGAACAGCCACTGTGGAGGCTCTCTCACATGTTTCCACCAGATGTACCTGTGGAAAGGGTGGGACAGAGAGGTGGGGCAACCCAGAAGATCTCAGAATACAGGCACGCTCATGTGGAAGAATATGGTCCTTCAGATAACCTAGACCTGAGCTGTACGGGGCTTTATAAGTCATAACTGCAATTTGAATTGTGCCTGGAAACGGACTGGCAGTCAGTGGGGCTGTTGCAAGAAGGGAATTGTATGCTCCCTGTGGCCAGCCCTGGTAACAGTTTGGCTGCAGCTCTTTGGACCAGCTCAAGTTTCTGAACACTCTTCAAAGGCAGTCCCACATAAATCACATTACAATAATCAAAATGGGATGTAACTAAGGCATGTGTCACTGTGAACATATCTGATGTCTTTAGGAACAGGTGCAGCTAGTGTATAAGCCTTAACTGTGCAAAAGTACTCCTGAAACAAGAGCTTCCAGGCTCAAGGTTGAATCCAGGACTACATCCAAACTGTAAATATGCATCTTCAGCAGCAGTATAATCCCAGCCTGCACAGGCTGAATCCTGATTCCCTGATCTGCCTTTCAACTGACCAGGAGCACCTCCATCTTGTTTGTTAATGGTTCAGTGTGTTCATATTCATTCAGTCCTTTACTGATGACAGATACCTATTTAGGACTGAGACAGCTTCCTTGGATTGAAGTAGAAAGGAGCAAATCAGTTGGGTGTCATCTACCTACTAATGGCATCGAATTCCAAAAGCCTGGACAACCCCCAGCAGTTATACATATAAAATAGCATAGCAGGCGGAACTAAGCCCTGAAGGAGCCTACAGGCTAACGGCCAAGGAGTTGAACAGGAGCCTCCCAGCACCACCTTCTGGGTTTGCCTCTCCAGGAATGAACATAGCCATTGTACAACAGTGCCTCCAAATCTCATCCCAGCAAGGTGGACCAGAGGGATACCATGGTCAGTGGTACTTCCCAGCATAGTTCATCCACCAAGGTGACCAAAGGTATCTTAGCCCTATAGCCAGGCCTGAAACCAGATTGAGGTGGACCTTGCTCAAGAATGGAATGTTGGGAACTAGTTGATGGTTGTCCAATGTGGTGGGATCCAGAAAGGTCTTTTTCCACGGTAGTTGTATGACTACCTCCTTCAGGCGTGCTGGAACTCTGCCTTGTTTTAGCGAGGCATTGACCACTTCCTCCACCCACACAAACTCTGGCATTTCTAATAAACAAGGAAGATCAAGGATTTAACACATATGTGATGGCTCTCACCTCTCCAAAAATTCTGTCCGCATCCTTGGGCTGCGCAAGTATCCATTATCACTGGATAAACAGCATGTATAAATATATCTGCTGTACTAAAAGTACCAAAAGATTCTTCTCTACCCCTATTCCCTAGCTGCTGATACTCCAAGACAAAGGTGCTTTATGTGCCCTTTTTGGTGGTTGTGCTATGCCAGCTTGTGTTCCTTGAGTAACTTGTTTCTGCTGATATATGAAGACATTCGTTCTCAGACTTTAGTCCTCCAGATGCTTTGGATCCCATCTTCCAGAAGCCATAGCCAGTATGCCCATTGATCAGGATTTCTGGGAGCTGAAGTGTCAAACGTGGGGAGGACCAACTGTTCAGAAATGTTACATTAGCGTAAGATACCTGAAGGCTTTCTGCTGTTTAGGAAGACCACTGGTTCATAACCATTTTGCCCAATCTTCATGTAAAAAAAGTTGCTACTTCCACACATCAGCATGGGACTTGCCTCTCTCTTTGCTGGCTGCTTTCTAACAAGGTCAGTGTCTTAAAGGGGTAAGACAGGGGTGGAAATCATGTGGCCTTTCACATGTTATTCAGCTGCAAATACTAGCAGTCCTATTGCCAGCATAGCTAATAATGAGAAATGTTGGGAACTGCAGCCCAAGAACATCTGGAAGGATGCATGATTCTCACTCTTGGGTAAAGATCCACTAGCCACAAATAAGAGCTATGAAGAGGATTCTACAAAATCACAAGATGAATTCAGAAAATGTATTTTGGAAAATCAATGTCTCTACCTTTTTGTGTTCTGGGCCTTTAAAACATTTTGTCATTATTTTTAAGCTCCACACCCACCCTGGCAACTACAATCTTTAATCCTCCTCTTCTCCTTATCCTCAAAAGCAGATTTTCAAGATTCTAATGAGTAAGTATACCACTAACTGCCTTGAAACCACATAGTCAGTGAACCAGATGTTTTGCAACCAGAATCAATTTCTGTTAGCCAAGATAGTTAGATAACATAGGCTTATGCTTAAATTGGCTTTAAACTTTTGGGATTGCTAGGGAGAGAATATAAGTAGCTTGATCCTTTGAAATGCACCGAAGCATCTTTTAAATAATCTAGTACCAATCATGGCTGAAAGGAAACACTGATATAGAGGATTTGTACTGTCCTTTCCTGTACATCCCCTGCTTTCCTCTCTTGATGCCCTATCCCACATCATTCAAGAAGGACACTGATCCTGAGCAGAAGGTTTTGAGGGTCCCAATACATTCAAGAGTCCTGCAACTTCACTTTCATGATCTTCCTTCAGTCGATTTACCTTGGGGTCCAAGCCAGTGGCTCCAGCATCCATGGATTACTGGACTTTAGATCTGTTTTTCCAACCTGACTAGCCACTCTCGAAGGTGAAAAGACCTACCTTCATCCCATGAGTACCACTTTGTCCGATATTTGCAATGAATGACTTTGTATATAGCTGCCTTCTGTCTCATTTTTTGTACTCTGTTTTTTAAAAAGTCACTTCATATTGTTCCAAAGTCATCTGGATTTACTTGGGGACAGTCAAACAGTCTAATTTAATTTAAGCCATCAAAGCCGTAACAGGATGTTAAGAATCTGAGAGTCTTTGCTATATTCGGCTATTATACTGTGCAGGCAAGGCAATATAACAGCCTAAAGATTCAAGGCTGAAGGACAATCTGTGTACGCCTTGACCTCTCCCAGCTCTTCAAACACCCATATCCATGGGTCAATGTGACTCTAGGGATTTTTCATACACTATGCTCATGCTTCCTATTGTAGAGTAGCTACTACCTCCACAGGAATACTGCTGTGGTTGGATGAAAGCTAGATATGTTTCCAGAAAGTGGGTAGGTGTAAGAACTAGGTGACTGAATTTTTTCCTTTCCCTGGCATGGCACGGGACAGGAAATTGCTTACAGTGGTGACCAAGCAAAATCTAATTTCCTGGAGAGAATATTGGATGTTGGAATTACCTCTAGAGAATCTGTTATGCAGTCCAGTTGCTTTGCCTGTAAATAGGTCAGTGGAAGAGAGTGTTGTAGTTGAGCCAGCCTGAGGCTTCCCCTTTAGATGGCAATCTCCTGATGGTTTAAGACTATTGCTATTGGATGCTATTGCTTCCATACTCATAGAATCATTGAGTTGGAAGAGACTGATGAATCATTGAGTCCAACCACCTTCCATGTAGGACTGTACCCTCCAGTTCTGTCCAGTGTCATCACCTGTGACAGGCAAGTGGGTGGTCTTGTTACTGTATGTACCCACTCCAGGAAGCAGTTGCCAAAATGCATTCCTTGGATCTACACAGAACAAAATACTGTCACATGCAACTGTATAAAGGTGACAGTGTATGTTCATTCTCCCATATGGAATGACAATTGTATGCAAATGTAATCTTGTATAAGGCTATACCCCGAGGTTATAGTATCCTAAAATTCATTAAAATGAAAACTTTAGTTCTACCCAGGCCAGCACAGCTTACCTACTTGTTGGCATTTCCTTTATAAACATGTTTGCTTTTGAGAAGAATTTTTGAAAATATCTCCTTGTTGAAAATTGCATGCAACTGGAAGCTCTTTCTTGGCTCTACTTCCTCCCATGCCAAGCTCTGTTTGTTTGTTTGTTAGGTAGTCATATTTATATCCTGAGGCAATGTACGTGTCTGCCTTCTTCCCCATTTTATCCTCACAACAACTCTGTGTGAGAGAGTGACTGGCCCAGTTTCACTCTGTGCATTTCAGAGTGCTCAGTGTTGTCTGGGATCTAAGTTCAACTTCAGCACTCTGACCACTGCACCATGCTAGTTCTCTCTTGTTAGAACATGGCAGATTTGGGTGCTGTGAGTATTGTACTCCTGGACAATACATTTTGTTCAGAAACTGTAAGCGCACTTGCTGAAAGGTGCCCATCAACTAAGCTAAGGAGTGGCTTTCTTGGCCAAGCAAGCATTTGTGGTCAGACAGGACATACTGGTGCCCTAGAGATATGGAGGGAAACAATGGCATCAGTTGTTCAAGTACTTATATTCTGTTGCACATTACAGAATCATAGGTGAAATCTCTTTAACAATGTAAAACAGTGTAAAATTTTAAACAGAATAAATTAAACATACTACATGTTAATTTAACAAATCAAAGTAGATTTAAAAGGTTAAACAGTTCAACGTTTGGTAGAAATCACTTAGGGCCCGAGAGCCGAAAGCAAGCAAACAAGCAAGCAAGTCTTAACTTGGTCCCGGAGTGAAGCCAGCATCAGCACAAATCAGGTCTCCAAAGGGAGGGCGTTGCATAACTGGGGTGCTGCGACAAAGACGGTTCTCTCCCATGTCCTCACACAGTTCATTGCTCCCACTGAGGAGCCCCCAGCTTCATTGTGCTGAATCTTTGAAACAAAGCATGAAGTCAGGTATTTACCGAGTGCTTCTGCTGTCCCCCCTGCAGCATCTCAGAGCCATTGAGGGGTTGTAAGAGGCATGTTGGCATTCTCTGTCTCTGTGTTTTTTAGGTAACTGGCAGTCAGACTACTCAGCATCCTTAGCACTTCACGCACTGACAAGGGCGGAGGAAGTTATGGGTTATCCTTAGCCTGGGAGGAAATACTGGGCTTTGTCTTACTCACCAAAGCCTGGCCAAACCCAAATTGTAGTGGTAGCAATATAGTGGTGTTGATGAATGGGGCTAGTGACATTATGTGATTGTCTTTGCATGGGCACTTCTGAAAAGCCAATGTGTTAGTGCTGGAATCTTTCTAATTCACTCCCTGTCCCCATTGTTATATTGTAACTGATAAAGTGGCGAAGGACCCAAGAAACAGCTGCAGTGCAAAAGCTGTGAAATAAAACTTCTGTAGGGATGCACAGAATCTGCTCATCTCTAATTATCATAAAGCCAAATGGAAATCACGTAGGTAACCTTATGAAGCTGTGAGACTTGGAAAATAAGGGAGCCTTGCCATGCCTGTAAAGAGCAACAGATTTACTGTGGCAAAAGCTTTAACAGACTAAATCAGTATGTTAAGTGGACTCTGCTCCATAAAAGCTTGTGCTACAGTAAATCTGTTATTCTTTAAAATGCCAGTAAGATGCTTAGCAGTGTTTTCTGAGATAAAACAAGCAGTCAGTACTGCTGGTAGAGCTTGAAAAAGTTACTTTTTTAGAAAAAAATAGGAGTTCTGGGAATTCCAGTACAAAAAAATTAGAACTCCCCCAAGCTTTAGTTTCCGATAGTTGTTATCATAAATTAGTGAAACATAAGTGTACTCTTCTTGCCATTGCTAAGAGTGTTTCTGAAAGATGATGATCACACATTTAGCTCAGCCCTAGACTTTGCTGCAGGCAGGGCACACTCCTTTGAATTGGTATATTCAAATTAGTAAGGGGTTATCTAGGGCCATCAGTAATGGCAATTCACTTTCTTTCATCTTACAAGGAGACAGTAGAATACAATTTCCTGTGAGCTATGGTTTATTTTGCTTGACCCATTTGCAGTAGTACCAAAAAGGCTGGGAGCGGGGAAGTAGAGAACCAGGAAGCAAATTACTCCTTCCCCCATCCAGTAACCCAGGCCTGGTCAAACAATGCAGAAAAATGATGACATCACCGAGTTCTGTGCAGTTATTTTTTAGACTGCATCTCCACAGCCATCATGGCCAATGACCATACTGACTGCAGGGCACAGATATAGGAGATGTACCAAAGAGTAACTTTTCCAAGTTCTGGCTTTTGTGCTTGAATGGGCTGAAGATGGAGACTTGCTATCTCTTTTGAAATCCTTTCCTGCATTAAAAATCCAACTGGAAGTGGTAAGATGGCATAGCAAAGAATCTCTTCTCATTCTGCCATTTTTGGACCATCTAGGTTATGACTTTGTTAAACAGAACACTAAAAACCTGTACAGTCCCCATCTATAGTCTGAAGTGCACAGTCTGTTCTACAGGGACATTGTTGCCATAATACCACATAAGAGTGTTGATCCTTTTAAATCCAAAAAAAAATTCCAATCACACACAAGGACAAAGTATCAGCAAGCTCGGAAGAACTCCAGAGTTTGCCAAAGTACGAGCAATTCTTAAGAGAAAAAAAATCTGAAGATAGGCTTCTTACAAACAGTTCAGTGAAGACTGACAGGGTCAGTGGGCATGTAGAATGTGACCTTACTGTGATGAGCTGGCATAGAGTGGACTAGTGAAGGGCAGGACTGGCTAGAATGGCAAACAGGAGGACTGTGTGTGTTTCCGTTTAATTCTCCTGCAAGCTTAGATAGCCCTACGTAATTTCCATGGAGGTGCTTGTGAAAATGGTGGAATAAGAGTAATACAGAGGCATCCTTTCCACACCAGAAACTTCCCAACTCATGGGATGCATATGCATTATGTTTCTCATCTCTGAGTAACCTGTTGTGAACTTTAAACCCCCAATGCAGGGCACATAGGCTATCAGGAATATCTCTCATGATTCGTCAGGTGATGCATAGAAAACACACCATTCCTGAAAGATGGCTCACCAAACAAAATCAATGTATAGATGGAATAGGGTTCTAAGTTTAGATGATGTTTTATATATTCCTAGGCTCTAAACTGACCTAATTCATACTTTCCAAACTAATACACAAATAAGATGCAACTATCTTTGTGTATTTATACTTCACAAAATTGTGCAAAGCAATTCTCTACTTCTTTTAAATGTGTATATTAAGGGAATTTGTGTACAAAATGAAAATATTAGGAAAGATGCATATGTATTTTTCTGTACACTTTGTCAGAAGAATTTCAAACTGATGCATAAATGTGATAGAACAAACTGATAGTTTTAAAAAATAATGAGAGTGAGCATGGTGTAGTGGTTTGGGTGCTGGACTACAAATCTAGAAACCAAGGTTCAAATCACTGCTTGGCCATTGAAACTCACTGAGTGATCTTGGGCAAGTCACACTCTCTCAGCCTTAGACAAAGGCAAAAGCAAACCTCCCCTGGACAAATCTTGCCAAGAGCCTCTGTGATAAGTTTACCTTAGGGATTACAATAAGTTGGAAATAACTTAAAGGCACAAAAGAACAGCAAAGAAAATGAAACAGATAGATTTGTCATATAAAATTCAGGTGCTATAAAACAATTTCCAAAATCATGAGGTGTTAACAGAAATGGTTTCTGGTCCTTGACAAGTAAGAGCATCTCAAAAATATCAACATCTGCCCTTCAGAACCTCTTTTCAAATATTTTGCAAGGGGTTTTTGCATTTTTTTCTAAAAATGCGTATTCTAGAAGAAGTCTTATAGCTGTGACAAAAATTCCTTTGTGCAATTTTCAAAAAATGTCCTGAAATAAGAAAAATGATTGGAAAGTAATTTCTTTTTTAAAATTCACTCATAATATCACTCAGTGGGGAAAACTTTGTAATTTTTTTCTTTATGTGTGTGAGTGAAATAAGGAAAGGTTTATATCCTCATGCTGCAAATTTGGTTATCCAAAAAGGCACAATAATTTGTACAAGCTTTTGAGACCTCCACCTCTTTTATTAGGCAAAATGTTATCAAAAGCAAGAGCAAAAAGAAGGAGGATGACTCAGTCTTAAAGCCATATTGTAGTTTGCATGCTGTATTCAGATATAATGGCAAGGAAGACTCTCCAGACTCTCAAATTGTGCTCCTTGGGTATTAGATTTTACCCTGAAGGGCCCCTAGGCTAGCTGGGAACAGGAGAAGTAATAAAATGCAATAAACTTTGATTCTCTATTTGGAAAATACAAATATACCACCCTCTCCTGCCTGCTTTTCCAAGATCTGGAAATAATGCCTTACAAACAATAGTGATGGCATTCAACCGTGGGAGTGGGAAAAGCAGGTCAAGCCAGGACAGTACATGCTATTTGTAGGAAAACTAGAAGAAATAGGAGAATGCTAGTTGCATGGATTTCCACATAAATATGTCTTTGGTTTGCCACAATGGTACAAGAAAGTTTTCACAGCTGAGAACCCTGTATATCTAGATAGACTAGGAATGGGCGACATACTAGTTAGAATAGACTATGCTACACAAAATTAGCAGGAGGGCTGTATTTAATTTGCACATTTGAATATAATTAATGAACAACACAGCATTGGGAAGACTTCATCCGGAATATGGTGTTCAGTTCCTGAGCTCTGATGCCTGGAAAGATGTTGACAAGTTCAAAAGAATTTAGAGAAGACCAACAATGAGGAATCTACAGGGATGACATGAGGGCGGGAGGGAGAGAGAAAGAGAGAGAGAGAGATGAAGGATCGTGCTTATTTCTTTGTAGAAAAGAAGATCAAATGGATTGGGTGGGTGGCAGAGGGGTGGATTGGATTAGGCTGACAGTTTTTCAAATAATTTCTCTTTCTTGTGACACTTTCTTGCATGTCTCAGGAAGGAGAAATGATGGTTCAAAAGGGCAAGAGATGCAATGACTTCACTCAAAGGCAAATCCTGTTTAGAGACTGTTTAGAGAGGGCTGGAATCTTCTTACTTGAAGGTCTCAAGAAAAATCTGGGCAACCATCTGGTGGAGATGCTTTGTATTATTGGTTTGTTATGTTTGTATCCCACACTTCCCCTTCAAAAGTGCATGGAGGAGGAGGCTACATGAGGTTCTTATTTTCATCCTCCAGTAACTCTCTGGGTCTGGTTAGGCTAAAGCATTGACTTAACATGAAGCCACCCAATGAGTATAATGGTTGAATGGGCATTTTAATGTCTTTTTCCTACACCCATGCCTGCTCATTTAGACTTTATGCACTACTGGTTGTTGTAGGAAGCAAGGTTGATCTGATGGAGCTGTTGCTCTGTTCATACTCTGAGATAGGCCTTGTTCAGATGGTAAGCCTGATTCTGGTTTGCATTGCCTTCAAGTGTAGAGGTTGGATCACTGAACATGCCTATTTTTAAATTAAGCATGGACAAAGAAAGGTTCTAAAAGGTTTTTGGGCTGCAGCTCCTATCAGTCCTAAAGCCACTGGTGAAGAATGCTGGGAATTGCAATGTAGCAGCATTTGGAGTGCCACACTTTGCTCAGCATGATATAATTAAATTTTCCTAAATAATAAATTTATTATTAAATTTATCTCATGGTTTTCTCCCAAAGACTTAAGAACTCAGTAGAAATCTATAGCATTCAGTAGTTGCAAGTGGCTTGTGCATGGTCTGGAATGCTCAGTTTGCCCAAGTTGATTACACATTCCCAGACCTGAGGCTTGGCCCTCATTAACATATTAAATTTTGATTGCCATCTCTACTTGCTTCTACTAATTAATGTTTCCTTAGACTCCTGGAGATGGATTTCTCCTACCCACAAGTCATCAATCTCTCTCTAGTAAGTTAAACATGTTTCCTTTTTGTACCCAAATCTTGCCTCAGAGTACCAGACCAGCAAGTATGTAAGATGGTTAATTATTATAGATATTTTTCAGCATTTGTCACTGGATTGAGAGCCAGTATGATATAGTGGTTTAAGAGTTGGACTACAACTCTGGAAACCAGAGTTTAATTCCCCACTTAGCCATTGAAACCCAGTGGGTGACCTTGGGCACATGACACACTCTCAGCCTCAGAACAGGTTCACCTTAGGGTTGCCATAAGTTGGAAACGACTTGAAGGCACACCACAACAGCATCATGGGATTATAGTGTAATTTGACAGTGGCCACCTTGCTGGGAACACCAGCTAAAGATATGAAGCAGTATGCTGCCAAAAGCACTGGAACTCCTGACTCAAACGTGTACAGCTCAGTGTATTAATGTAACACTTGTGTTGATATTCTAAGACCTGTAAGTCTTTCTGCATTAATATGTGGTGCCCCGCTTGTCTCAACTGTAACCTGAACCTGCATGTGCTTCGTCTGAAAGGTGAGCCATCAAAATGTTTTGGGCTTCATTACAGAATAGTGAGGACTAAGGAACATGCTGTATCTTCTAGAATACAATTGAGGCTGTATGATAAGGTTGAGATTATTTTGTAGTAACAGGACTAGCAATTCCCTCTTATGTGTTAGGAACATAGAAAGCTGCCTTATCCTGAATGAGACTATTGGTTTTATCAGCTCTGACTGAGAGCACCAATTTTTTTCCCAATCTGAGAGAATTTTCAAAAACTGCAGTTTTCAAAGACTGTTTAACAGTTTGGTACTTAAATTACACATGGTTTCTGCCCAGAAAGCAGTATTTTCCATTCTAAACATTATTATATTAACAATAATTTTACTTTCTGGACAGAAAATGATGGTTCATGCACAAAAACTACTGTTTCCCATGCAAAAAAACTAAGGGCCTTTTCACACTACACTGTTATAGTGCTATTATTCCACTTTCAACATCCTGTGGAATTCTGGGGTTTGCAGTTTAGGGAGGGGCATTTAGACTTCTCAGCCAGAGAGCTCTTTGGCCTCAGTAAACTACAAACCCCAGAATTCCACAAGATGTTGAAAGTGGAATAATAACACTAGAACAGTGTAGTGCAGAGAGGCCCCAAGTGTGATCTTATGAAGAATAAGTCCTTAGCTGCAAAGATTCTTGTCAGTCCAGGGTTCTCTTCATCAGGGTTTCCCAACAACCAAGAAACCTGTTCATGTTTTTTAATGTTTTTCAAATAGTTTTACACACCTTGTATATGAACTGTAGTTACTACAGTTGCATGCAAGATATACTCCTATTATGTATATTGCATGCAACACATATAATGTGAGTTGGTAGTTCTCTGTGATACTGCTTGTTTCCTTAATGATAGTTATATAGGATCTATATATCTACCAGCCTTTCTTTCTGCTTACTGTTGTTGACTGTCCATGGTCCTTTCTTATTGTATCTGATCGTGGCCATGGAATCATCCAATTTGTGTTGTTCTGTCAACAGTTCTGTGAGTGGTACTTTCCCCTTTTTTAATGTTGCCTAACAACCATTTGCTAATCATAAGGTTTTAGCCTCATTTGCTGCCTTTTTTTCTAATTCCTTTTTTAAAAAAAATTATTTTAAACAGTTTTTGAGATGCCATTCAACTAGGCTGTAAGAGTGGTGCATTTTCATTATTTTGTGGGCACCTGCTTATTATACAGGACAGAGAAAACGAATCGTACACTGACTAGCAAGACAGCATTGCAACTTGCTGTCCTAAAGCTCTTACTACAGAGAGTGTTTAAAAGTAAGAGAAATAAAACACAAAGGAGCCTTTGAAGTAGAAATAGAAGAACATGAGTATTTCAAAGTAGAAGTACAACTAGAAACAAAGGCAAAATCAGGATGGTTGAGGGAATTTGACCCAAGTACAATTAACATCACAGTCCACATTAAATGTTGCCCATGTGTGAACTGAAGAAACTGCCTTTATGACTTGTTAGGGATTTAAAACAAAAGTCAAGTAGGACATGTAGCAGATTTGGATTGGGGGGCTTAACAGACAGCAACATTAAATAAGAAAAGGTGTGGTACAGCTCACTAAAACAGTATCCTGTAAAAAATTCCTTCAATTGTCCAACTTTGAGCCATGCAAGTTTTATTTTTCTGCCATCTATACCCCATCCCAAAGATCTATTCACATTATTCTTGATTGTCTTTTCTTCAATCAGCACCCCTTTGTCACTTTCAGATTCAAGATCTATTTATTTAATAATAGCTGTCTTGTATTAACTGGCTGTTGTTATTCTGTTAAATATGCCTGAACTAGTCTGAACATCCTGTTTGCAAACTTGCCACTTGTAATCCTTCACTTGTTTATACATTTGGCTTGTGAGTGCATCAAAGTCTTCAAGAACATTTTGATTCCTCTCCTTCCATTGTTAAATAATTATTTAACTCCTCTATTCAGCTGTACACAGACTTTGCTGTCACCCTCATTTGCGCTGCCATAAGGATACTTCCCAAGAAAGACGTACTTCCAGTTGAGTAATAGTAGGCTGTGAACATGACCATGCTGTATCCCATGTATAAAAAGCTTTGCCAAATTCCTGCTGTACAGAATTTGAACTTCCAATAAACATTATTGTTCTTGAACAGGGCATGCCTAAGACACTTTGCCTCCTGTGCTGTAACACCAACTAATATACATCCCATCCACCAACAAGTCAAGGTGCATAGTACCCCAGGCAAGATGAGTTATTTTGGCACCTGAAATAGAGAACTCCACAAATACCTCTCTCCCTCTTGGCAATTAAAAACAGTATAATAATCTGTTGCCCCTTTGGCACACTTAAAAAGCAGCTATATCAGTCAACGCTTATGTAAATCTAACTGAGTCAATTAGATTTAGACTTTACTTTCTCATTTGTATTGGGCCGGGATCCTGATTTAATCATACCTAGAGAAGCCTCAAAATTGCTGTGACTTAAATCATTTGTGAATGACTCATCTTTCATTTCATCAAATCTACTCTTAGTATGACTAGGTCTGGACAGGGGTGTGGTTATGCGGGAAGATTAAGACATTGTTCTCCTAAGTAAGAATTCTGACCTCCTGTGAAGTTTTCCTAAAGTCTCCAGCCATCAAGCATCGCAGTAACTTAATGCTTCAGTTGAGCATTTAGAAATAGAGTTTAGGCACCCAAAGAAAAGGGGGCAAGTGAAGTTACCAAGAGAATGAGAACACAGAGTTCTGGGTCTGAATGATTGTCAGTGTCTCACTCTCTGCAATGTTAGAAAATTGAGGAGTGAAGGAAAAATTCATTTTGTTGGAAGAATTCTTATTGGAGGAGCTGGGGTGATGTCAGGAGGTGGCAGGAATGCCCATCTCCAGGTGGTTTCTGACCTAGCTGTGGACATCATCCAGCCCATTAAGTGGATCCTGGGAGCCATCTGATCCCTGGGATGAAAGTACTTCCCAATATTTGCCTTAAGATTTGGGGATCTATGATAGCTGTTCTGGAACTAAACTTGGCTTTTGAATGAATGCTCCATGATGTCTCAAGTCACACAAAAAAAGAAGAGAAAAGCATGGAAGATGCAGAAGACACTTTGGGGGCAGAGCAGATTGCTTTGGCCTTCTCTACCTCCTTTCCTCTATGAAAAGCGTTTCTCTACAAAACTGCTTTCTGACCAACTTCTCTATCTTCTTGTTAATGCTGTTTTTAAAAATCGAACCCTGTCTTGTCTTGACCTTTTATGTTGGACTGGAACCCCACATATGGGAACAGTGTCACACAATTGTGTCTCTGGATCTAACATCATTTTTAGTGCTGAATAAAAATTAAGTACTAATAGGTTTAATAAAGAATATAATTCACAATTTAGGCCTTTTTTTAAAAAAAAATAATCTCCTAAATGTACCTCACATAAAAGAAAAATTTAAAACAAGTGGGAATCTTTGGCCCTCCTAAAACTTGGTATTGTAATGCAGCTCCTTACTACTGGCTATTCTGGCTGGGGCCTTTAGGAATTAACTTTCACAACATTTGGACCAAATAGTAACTCATTGAGTATGATCCTGCCCCTATCTCTACATTGTAAAATGATAGAAAATTGCACATAGCTTTAGGGTGTGCTCTCAGTAAAGCAAAAAAAGACAAAAATTAAAAATGAAAGAGAAAGAAAAAAAACCAAACCCCGACCCTCAGAAATGTAATAAATGCTTGAAGTCAGGAGTTGAACAGGTATTACGGAAGCATAGTAATGTATCCAAGGTACTAGTATGCTCGTAAATGTTGAAATGCTGGCCGTCAGCATAATGCTCCATATACAGGAATCTCCCACCTTTTGACACTCTATTATCTGATGACATGCTCTTTTGATGCTTCCAAATTAAGGACAAGTTACATTAATTCCGTGGAGGTTTTGCGCTTTCATAAGTTCCTGCCTGCGGAGGCCCGCTTGGAACCACTTGCATGTGTGTGCTGCATGCAGAGTGCATTAAAGGTGTAAAAGTGCTAAGCTGGCTGAAAGAGTTTGCGAGCAGTGCACACGTGGTCAGCTCCAAATGAGCCTCCACAGGTCCTTCATGCTCCCTACAGTACAGTACATGGGTTCTACTTTTCAACCAATTCCATTTTCTGACGCTGCTCTGGGGAGAAACAGAACTCTCAAGAAGGATTTTTAAAAATTCAGCTGACTATGCTGAGCTGTCTAGTTAAAATAACATTTCTAGAAGTCTTCATCACCATTGGGAGAATGTTTTTGGAAAGCTTGTTCACTCAAGAGCAAGCTGATTACAACAGGGATCGCTCATAACAATGACTGTTGCTGGAGACATTTTATTTCCGGGTATGGTAGTTCAGTGGTTCTCAACCTGTGGGTCCCCAGGTGTTCGTGGACTTCAGCTCCCAGAAGCCCCAGCCACTATGGTCAATGCTCAGGGCTTCTGGGAGCCGAAGTCTACAAACATCTGGGGACCCACAGGTTGAGAACCACTGTGGTAGTTGAACTCAGAGGGAATGGAGTCAAGGGAGATAGTAGAAGATTTCATAAACCCTGCTTATCAAAACATACCAGGGGTTTGATCCTACCAGCTCTGGCCCTATTGCACTACTGATTTTATGTGAGAATTAGCCACAGGGAGTATACCTGAACTGAGGTCCTATAAATCTTGAAAAAACTTGAATTGACGCAGCCATATCTATTGACTGTGTCTGAGCTACTAATGAAACATAATGCAGCTATGTCCATTTTGAAAATTAGATGGCCTGTTCCACCAGGAATGAATGTCAATCACTAGCAGCTAAAGAGGTATTTTACCCAGTTATTACATTTTCATTGTCATACGTGTGTGTGACCACGAACATTCCTGCAGCTTTCCTTGCTTATAATAATTACAATTTTGTTATAGATATCCATATAACCCTAGAGAGAACATGCAGGCAAAATCAATAAAATAAATCTTTCCTCTTTCCTCATAGTCAGGTTAACAAAACAGAGGCAGGTTCAGAAATGTACTCTTAAAAAGCAGCTTTAAAACCCAACTCAGATTTGTTTTTCATGAAATCTCATGTACAGATCTCAAAATTCAGGCATAAACTGCTGTTGCTGCTTACCCCAATTTTCAGTCACTGAAGAAGAATTTAATGTACCCAGAATAGTGGTAAGTGGGAAGAGAACGCCTTTCCATTCGCCAACCATGTATACCCAAATGCCGCTGGTTCTGGTAGAGTCTGTGTTTGGCAACTCCTTAACTTGGAAATACTAAAATGTATCCCACCCCTTCACATCTCTCATCTTATTTCTTTGCTTCACCAGTTTAATTCTTCCTTTTGTTACCCTAATGTGTTGGGGTGTAGTTTTTAGCTTCTAATAGTATTATGTAATAATTTTATATCCCACCTGAGATCCTGGCCAGCATATGGTTTTTGAGAACATGCTTTAGTTGTATACTATTTTTTTTCTTTTCATTGCTTGTTGTCAGTGAGGGGTTTTTTTCCCCTTTAAAAAGAATTAAATCAATATAATCTCACATCCCTCTTGCATATTTCCTCCGCTCCCCTGCCCCATCCAGACCGCACTGGCTCCACTCCAATTTGTATGGAGTAGCTGTAAAATGCTCCTATCCTTTGTAACTGAGCCAGACTTTTAGTGGGTTGCCTTTGGCAGTGTTGTAAAAGGCAACACCAAGCACAAGGCAAAGATGAGTCAGGCAAAGAAAGTCTGTACTCGATAGATTTTTCTTAGTGTAACAAGGCCTTTCTTCCTTTTGGAACAAGGAACGGGCTGTCAGAGGAGCTAGAACCCAATAAATCCTTTATAAAAGCTACACCATAGCCCCCAAGGCCATGTGACTAGTCTCTGATGTTGATATAGACTTATTTCTAGAAGTGCAGAGGGCTACAGCTCCAAGAAACCCCCCCTCTCCACTAGAATGACCACTGGGAGCCATTGTCCAAAAAGTAACTTTTCAGAGCAATTTTACTCTCTTACATAAAGAGACTTTGCGACAAATCATTCAATATTATTATGCATGCAGAAAGCAATCTTTGCATCCCAAACTGTCTCTTCTCTACTTTCTCCCTGTGTGTGTTGGGATGTAGGGCACTTTTCAATATATTGCTTGCAAACAGTGGAGGAAATGAGGATGTATTTTAAATCCAAATGCTGCTCACACCCAAGTACTACGTAGGCAACATATTTAAAAAATTGGCTCCTTTCTTGGCCATCTGCCCTACAGTTTCCAGTGTGGGAGAGGCCCTGGGTCAGTACACAGGCTTTGCATGTAGATCTTGGTTTCAGTGCTTAGCATCTGCAAAGAGAGAGAGAGACCAACCAGGTATTCTGTGATAGTGAAGACCTACACCAGACAGTCAGGAAAACCTGCTACCAGTCTTTGTTAGCAATATATAATACCATTTGGATTAAATGGATCAATTTTCAGCAAAGTGAATTGTAGATATGGACAGTGGTGGAGCTTGGAGTGTGGTGTGGGGAGTGGGGCACCAGGCTATGGTGCGTGGGGGCATGGCTGCAGTGTGTGGGGGTGTGGCCACGGTATGTGGGGTTTGGCCGCGGCATGTGAGGGCATGGCCAGGGCATACGGGGGCAGGGCTAAGAGCTGGGATGCCCCTAAAACATTGCCGCCCAGGGCAAAGCGCCCCCCCGTTCCTACACGACTGGACATGGAATTCCCTGATCTGGACCAAGAGGACTGCAGTGAAAGGCAAAAGGTTAAAGCCATCCACTTACCAGGGATTTAACCTAGGTTAGGTCCCCTGTACTCTCTTCTTAGTTAAAAAAATAAATATTGAGTTGCTAGCTCTGTTTTCTTTGAATAACATGTAGTTTGGCCATTACTATGAGGCAGCTGCATTATCTTCAAGCCCTATATTGGCTTATAGATTTCTGAGGCCCAGCCTGTCTCTTCCATTCACACATACACATACATTTTTACTGTTGTTTGTCATCTTCCCTAGTGTAGGCTGAATATCAGACCCAAAACAACAGATCCCATGTTGGACTTATTGAATAACGGCCCTTTACAAACTTATTGTGGGGTTCTTCATTCTTGTCACTGTCTCTAGAATAATAAAAGCATTGTTGCACCGGTGGTGGTGTACTTTAAAGCTGTTTCTGACTTATGGTGCTTGTAAGGCAATCATATCATAGGATTTTCTTGAGAAAATTTGTTCAGAGAAGGTTCTGTCTTTCTCTTTCTCTGAGGCTGAGAAAATGTGACTTGCCCAAGGTCACTCAGTAGGTTTCCAGGACTAAGTGGGGATTCAAACCCTGTTCTTCAGAGCTTAGTCCAACACTCCATGCTAGTATTAGCAATAGTTTGTTTCCAAAACCCTGTGAAAGTAGAAAGGGATTTCTCTGTCATAGTATGCATGCCTCCCTTGTTGTGGGACAAAGCTCCCAGTAAAAAGTGCCCCAGGTAGGCAAAAAAAAGAAACAAGTAGCCTGTCAGTGTTTGTGGAGCTAAGCTCGCATAACTCTGTGTCTGTGTCTCCGGCCTCTAGCTACTCATATCTAACAATATCCCGAATATTGGATTAAGAGTAATGCTGCAGATTGTAGAACTATGAGGTACTGACTAATACAGCAACTCCTCCTCCTGCTTCAGGAGATAAATGTACCTCTCCCGTTTCCACAGGTATTAACAGCAGAAGGTTTAAGCTTCAGTTTCCATTAGTATGTGATTTCAGCGCTGACCCCTGCATTGCATATGTTCTCCTTAGCAATGTTTTATTTGGCAGCAACCACATGGGGATGACCCGAGGGAGCTAGGATGCACTAAAAGGAAAAAGTTTGATGCATGGGCCCTTTGGGAAGAGAGGGGTGTAACTTTAAAGGAGTTTTTGCCTCATTAGCATACTGAGCTCTGGTTTCCACTGACAGCTGTGGTGGGAGTAGCTGTACAAAAGCTCCCCTTCCTCACAAGCCTTGGACTTTAGTGTGCTGCAGATTTTGCTTAGCCTTTCCAGTGTGCTGAACTCTGTTGCAGTAATGTGCTGTGGTGAGGAAATCAGAGGGCTCTCCTACACAGAGGGAGCAACAAAGAGCTTAGTGCTTATACAGTCATCCCTCCACATTTGCTAGGGTTGGGGGCACTGGACCCCCATGAAAGTGGGAAAATCGTGAATAACTCTAGGCCCTCCCAAACCATATTTAGCACATACACAAAAAGTATGATCGCCATATGCAACCAACCATGGACTCCTTTGAGGCATCAAGGTTCCTTCACAAGGCAGAAGTGGATGACCGATGGGACTTACTGCCACCTCCATTGCTGCCCCACACCACTTTTATTATGGAGCTACAAGCCTCATTCATAGTATCTCAGTCTCACAAGGCTTACAGTCCCTATTAAAAATGGCATAGGGAGGCAGCAGAGTGACAGCAAATAATCCATGAATAATCAAATCCACAAAAGTCAAACCTGCAAATATGGAGGGCTGACTGTATTCTGTACTGTGCTGTATAGTGTGCTCTAAGAAAAGAAAAAAGAAAAAAAGAGACATAGCATGACTTATTTATTCTTTGACATTTACTGTTGAGACAAACCAAGCCCTCCTATAAATTCTTCTTGTTGAATCCCTCAGGTTACGGGAATAGGTTGTCAGAGGGGTAGTATCTCAACTCTGGCCTCCTCCATGGTAGAAATTTAGGTTTTCAGTGCTGAACTCCAGAAACCTCTTGACTTCCAGTGTGCTAGCTTTGGATCCTCTAAAGTTTCCAAGATTGCTAAACCTTTGCAGCTCCAGCTGTTTTGACCTGCAGCTCCACCCTCATCTGGATGTCCAGTGGTAAAAGACTGTGAGAGCTGTAGCCCAGAATTCCTGGAGATCCAAAGATTTTTCAGCCTTGCTTCTATGAGGTATCAAGCTACCATTCACCTTTTGCAAAGAACTGTTCTACAGAGATTATGCTGAAGGGGTGGAATGTGAGTGAAGCTTCTAACTAAGATGTCAACTGACGCATTCCCAGAAGAGAAAAGATGGGTCTTAAAGAGAACATTAATTTCCATGGTATTTGCATGTGTTAATGTATGGGTGCAAATTCTGAAATAATTGTTTTAATTTAAACAGAAAATACAATTCATGTCAGCCAAGGGTAAGGCAGTGACAGGTAACCTGTGTGTCTGTTGAGTCAGCTATCCCTGGGCTAACTGTGGATGGGCAACTTCAGAGTCCCAGCTTTCCTGTTATCTTTAAACTAGACTTTGCCTGGTTCAAATAGTGATTGCCTTCATAGAGAGGACTATCCTATGATATCTCTTCATGTCAAGTGTGAGTGGGCAGACTGTGAACCACTCATAGTTGTTCTTGAATTCCAGCTCTCACCAGAGATGGTGGGAGGTGGAGTCCAACGACATCTGGAAGATGATGTGTTTGCCCAGTTCTGAAAAAGAACACTGTGAAGTAGGATATAGGGAATCAGTGTGGCTTAGTGATTTGGGTGTTAGGCTAGGACCCTGGTGACCAGAGTTTGAATCCCTGCTTGGCCATGGAAACCCACTGGGGACTCTCTCAGCTCCAGAGGGAGCCAAAAGCAAATCTCCTTCTGAACAAATCTTGCCAAGAAAACCCTATGATAGGTTCACCTTCTGTGCGTGTGTGTGTGTGTGGGGGGGGGCTTCAAGTCACCTGTCAATTTATGGCAACCTCGTGCATTTCATACAGTTTTCTTAGGCAAGAAGTACTCAAAGGTGGTTTTGCCTGTTCCGTCCTCTGAAATATAGCCTACAGCACCTGGTATTTCTGGGTGATCTCCCATCCAAGTACTAACCAAAGCTGATTCTGCTTAGCTTCCAGGATCAGATGGGATTGGTATTTTTAGGATATTTAGGCCACTCAAGTTTGCCTTAGGGGCTCCATATGTCAGAAGCAACTTAAAGGCACATAACAACCCAAAGTAGGACATATTACCATTCTACCTTCCACCTCTTTAGCCATAGCATCTACCCAGTTAAATTGTGTTTCTTTATAGGGCATGAATAGAGATTGAAAAAGCCACTATTTTTTTTTAGATTGCATCTCCCAGAGTCCCTTAGCAAGCCTGGCTGCTTTTCCAGACTTTGGTCATAAGCTCTTAAATTGTTTAAAGACCATCCAGGGATCAACATTTATCAGTCTTCGATTACAGCATCTGACCTGCAGTAAGGCTATTCACCTCTGCTTCGGAGCAACTCCTCCTGAATTGCGGAGACTTACTTCTTGAATAGAAATACATTCCATTGCACGAGTAGAGAAAAAAAATGTTGATGTCCCAGTTGATGTGTGTTAACAGTTGCAAAAACAGCAGAATCTAACAATTTTGATAACAGATGCATTTGTCAAAGCACTTTATTGCCACTGTACATTCATTAGTCTTGATACTGTAGCAGTGAGAACATTCTCAGGCCTTATTTGTGTGTGTGTGTGTGTGTGTGTGTGTGTGTGTTTTCCCCTTAAAGAAGATCATTATAATTTTGTATGAAGGCTTTTAGTATTTTTCAGATAGATGCAGTGTTGCCAATTGTTTGAGCTATTGAAGCAAGTGTGTTTTTTGGTGTTTTCTTAAATGTCAGCCACCAGAGAAGGGCACCACATGTTTCCCAGCAAGTTAAACTGATGTTTACTCTTTGTTTCCCTTGTCCTCCCCACCCCACCGGGAGTGTTAATCAGCTGCAGGGTTCACCCAGAAGATTGTGCTGTTCTTTGCACCACTGTATGAAGCTTGGGAATGTTCTATTTTTATCTTTAAAAGGCATGGCCCAGGATATGTCAAAAGCTCATCTGGAATAAGTAAAGAAGCTCTTTTTTTTTTTTTCAGTTGTGGGGGTTGTGACTTTTCCAGATAAAGAGAAAACTTTTAATTGTAAATGGGAGAGGCCCATTACTCAGTAATAACACCAGCTGCCATTTTGCTAAGATGGATTGTGTTTCTTGCATGAGAGTACATGGGTGGTGTCATGATCTGTGTGTGTATGTGTTACTTGTTGGTTCTCATCTCTGGGGATTAGATTTTATTTGGCTCGGGAGTGTTCTTTCCTCTGTGATGTTTCTGGGTTTAATTTAGATTCCCCCCCACCTTAATTGTTCTGCTTTCATATGTTGTGTTTATCATTTTCCTGTTTAGTTTCTTTTATAGATTCCAAAAACAGTTTCTGCATTAATGCATCATCCGTGACACGTGTAGTCAGCAGGTGGCTCTCTGAAACTCTGGCAAATGGCAACAATCAGAAAATGGGGCACTCCCTAGGGGACAGACCGTGAATCCTTCCTGGACTATCTGCAAAGTGTGGATCTTGTGATTCATATTGCCTTACCCCGTACATACATCGAAGGCATCTGCATCTAATTTGAATGTGTATTTTCATACAGATCCTCAATGCAGCCATTTTCAAAAATAAAATAGTATTTTATAAACTGGAAGCCACATCTTAAAGAATGAAGGGAAAAATATAAAACTCTAGGCCAGTTGTTCAGCCAGTTCTAATAAAATATAAGTTTTAAGAGCACCCACTATGCATCTCCAGCTGGTCCCACTGTTGAGTGGGCTACATCCTGGCCTAGAGTGTGTGTAAGTTGCTGGCTCAATGGAGGGTGAAAATTCCACCCCACGGAGGAAGATATTCGTGAGGCAAATTGTGAACAAGAAAAACCTATGCTCTTTATTGTTGCCATATATTCAGATGTAGTTCCTCAGTGGCATCGTGTACTACCCACCATAAGAAATAGGAGAGCTTGTTAAAGTTACTTTTTTGGACTACAACTGTTTTGGACTACAACCCTCAGCCAGCACATGATTTTAAAAATGTAATTTTTTTTACAAGCTCTCAAATCTGGAAGCTGTTAGGCAACATGGGATTAAAGTAAACCTATCTCCAGATGCCCAGCAGTCCAAGGCAGCCTTCCCCAAGCTGGATCTCTCAAAACCCCCATCATCTCTTGCCATTAGCTGTGATGGCTGGGGAAGATAGGGGTTGTAGTCTAAGCTATCTGGAGAGAAGACTGGTCTCAGATCATGATTCACATGATCTTATGAATTTTATTGCTTCCCCATAAAGACTTTACATGATAAAAATGTTCTTCAAGTTTCCTTGCATATGGACGTCAGAAAGATTTCTGCACTTACCTGGTGGCAAGAAATATATGGATATGCTGATAATACAGGGGTGTTACTGCATCCCAGTGTTGCACAGGGACAAATACATTTCTCCTTCCTTTATATTTTAGAGGGCCAGATTTGTGAGAATACTCTAGTAACAGTGCAAAGCTAAGGATGATTTAAATGACAAACTAAAATCACAGACTTTCTCAAACTTTTGGTGAACTTCCTTGAATGTTCAAGTAAGCACCAGCAGAGCTGGCAATGATATGTCTACTTCATATGGTTGATGATGGACAGCAATGGCAACCCATCCACCTGTTCCTCCTGAGCTCCCTGCTTTTTCATCTTTCTTGAAAAACAGAGCTGTATGCACCATGCAGCCTTGTCTTCCATTTTCTAAACTGGCCTGCTGCCGTCTGGTATGGTAGAGGACCTTATTTCATTGCTGGTGTGGAAGCCAGATTTGACTGCCAATCCAATCATCTTCTGTATGTAGAGTGGAGGGAGAGGTACCCTCTTGTCTTTTGCTACAGGCAGCAAAAGGTCTTGGGCTAACCTTATCTGGAAGTAAGCTCCATTGGAATCAGCAGCACTTAACCTCAATCTAAGTATGCTTTGATTTGCAGTGGCAGTTTGTTATGGCCTCCTGTTTATTCTATGGATAGTTCCCTGGCATCTAAATAACCTGGGTTGCTTTGCAAATCCCAGCTAGTTTTAGGCAGCTCTTTCAGAAAATCTTGGCCTCTGCTTCATGCCATATTGCTTTAATAATAGGAAGAATGTTCCCATGTGGACATTAAAAGGTTACTAAGAATTTATGAAACAGTAATCTTATTCCCCTTAGTCATGGCAATAACTCAACATGTGTTTACACAGAAGGGGTTGCCTCATACAAAATGATGACCTGAGGGGTTCCTATACCAAATTCTTCAGCAATATGTTCGAGTAAACTGCAGCCCTAATGTCCACAACATGCAGGGTTTTCATTTTCATTTTTTAGTGGAGTTTGGTTTGGTTTTCCAGGCTGGGAAGCAATGCAACAGTGAACCATTACAGTGAACAGTGAACCACTACATGTCTTAATAACCTTTGTCATTAAATGTATATATGGAACTGTCTGGGCAGAAAAATCAAAAGGGGCTGTTTCAAGAACGGTCAATTTCCTAAATTTTGAGATGATTTTTCCCCAGTTCCAGGATTTTGGAACATATAGAGCAGAACCTCAGTTGTCTGTTATCAATATCATTCACCTATATAAATTTGGCTCCTGATCATATTAAGCAAGTTTGGTAGTTGCTCAGGGATCACAGTCATGTGAACAGGCCCACTGGTGCTCATTAGATGTTTTGGATTACAATAGCCCTGTTGGCTGAGGGATTCTGGGAACTGTAGTCCAACATATCTGAAAGGCACAAGGTAGAAGAAAGCAGACATAGGCCTCTGCTGCCACGTGCATCCTTTCTATAGATTGAACAGTGCCTCAGAACAATAGACCAGCATATGTTAACTTTGTTTATCCAGACTTTTGATTGTCAAAGATCACTTAATGATTTATACAAAACCATTACTCTTCTCCTGGATGTCTTCCTCAACAAACAGATTCTGCTCTTGACTTTGAGTCTATCATCTATGGAAAGTTGGCGTTTGATCAATAAATAATCCTTGGTTGATTGACTGATTAAATATTGTCAGATTACTACATAGTTGAAGCATTGTGTTTCGTAGAACAACAGAACCAGGAAAACAATAACTACACTAATTACTGTTTTCCAGAAGACTCCAGACTCCAGTTGCTTCCAAAACTTTTACATAGCATCATGCCAGAACATCTGGAGAGTTCCTCCCCTTTCTCCACAGAGCAAATCACATGAACTTGATGATAGGTCTGGCTCCTGATTATTCATGTTCTATGTAGAATTGCTAGGACTGCTTACAAAAATTATGATATTTTGGGCTTCTATGTAGAATGCCTTTAGGAAGGAAACACAGCTTTGCTTGTTTGGAATGGAATGTATGGAACCGGTGTCCTACAGAACCTGCATGTGGGCTGTTTGTGGACCCAGAGAGCTTGAGATGGAACATAGGTTAAGATAGCAGGCAATCATTTGACTGAGGAGGGAAGTTCAGGTACTATTCTGGGCTGGTTTGTCTATACAGTATCTGAAAGACTTAAATGCATGTGTGATGCCTTGCCAAATATGTACTGCAAAATGATGCCAACCACTTCCATGGCCCTCCTTTTAAAAGGCAGAACTTTATGGAGAATGCATGTGTTTGCATTCTTGACATTCAGACTTCAAGCATCTGTCCCTGCCCCCATGTACAATGTACAATGTACTAACTCTGCAGACACAGTGATGGCAGACAAATAAGTTTCAGCACTACCTAGGATTGAGTTCATAATGCAGACGAGTCCCAAGGCTTCCCTTACTTACAACAGAGGTGACAACCAGAGAATTTGCTGCTTAGAATACCAGCAAGGACCACAGAGTGTAATGATTCAGAGTGACTGTTCCAACCATTCAAATCATTTCCCAACTGCTATTAACAAAACAGTGATAACCTTATTGGGCCAACTAAAATGCACAAAATATATCTTGCAAGCTTTTGAAGCTTCACTGCCTTCTTCGTCAGGCAAAGATGTTAAAAAATCATATAGGAGAATAAAAGTGACAAACTTACGCCCTTTCCACACGTGGAGGGAGAAACGGGGTAAAACACGCAGAAATGGAGCTTACCAGAAGCCGGGTAAGTCCGTCGCCATGGGGAGCAGCACGAGTTCGCTGCTCCACACTCCTGTGGTGTCCGGTGGTGTCCAAAATGGCGGCTTACGACTGGCGGAGGCTTTCCACCAACTGGAGAAGCTCACCAGCTGGAAGCCCGCCCCCTGGCAGATCTGCAGGCACGCACTTGTACGCACCTGCAAATCTACACCGGGGCGCTGCGACGGGGCAGAACGGGGCTGCACGCTCGTGTTTTATAAAAACCATTTGAAAAGTGGTTTTTAAAAACCACACGGTGCCACCACTTCCAGCCGCTTCAGGGCAGTTTGAGGTGTAGAACCTCAAAATTATAAACGCCCCAGCACACTCCACAGTGTAGATGACCTCCGTTAGAGGTTGCTCTACAACGTTTTAATTACCCCGTGTGAAAAGGGCCTTACTGTCACAGGCATACATTTTGTCTCAGATGTTACTTCTGTTGTCAGTTAAAATGGCAAGCAGAGGCCACCTCCTTTCTTGGCTGTGTGGATACTATGAACAAAGGGCAGTAAAACACAGGCAATAAAATTTCAAATCCATTAGCAGCAGCAAAATAACTTCTACTGAGATCCAGGCAAACTCTGTCCTGTGTGGGGCTAACTGCCCCTTCCTTAGGCAGAGAACACTGAATTTCTCAAGAAGTCTCTGTACGGATACTTACAGAAAAGCTTTTAGGTGTTGTATAGGTAAAACCTGCCAGTTGTAGTCCAGATGAAAGAGTTTTACTTTTGTTGGAGGTAGAAATCTGAAAGAGTTAAGTCTCAGTCCATTAGCTCCTTCTTCTTAATTTTTTTCCTGTTGTGGCAAAATTTGGTATCTTCAGATCCAGGAAACATATTCAGGAGTAGTTATGGTGGTCATGCAGGAGAATGCAGGACACGGAAATACACTGTGAGAACAGAATGATCAGTGTATTTCCTCATTACAGATCACTGTATTCCTACCCTACTAAAGAGCACCAGATCAAGCATATGACCAGCCATAATGTAGAACCAGATGGACTTTGAGGCAGACCTGGAGCAGGAGAATTAGGACCTTTACTCCTATATTACTCTCGATAATGACCACATGATGCCATAGAAATGGAAGTTGATACTTACTTACACAAACCATTCTTGACATCATACAACAAGTGGCCATTTGATGGTGTTCGATACTAGTCAGTTGATCTGAGGTCCCAAACCAATATGAAAACTGCATGGAAAAATGGCGAATGTTTATCAAAGCTTTCTTTACGTAGAACATAAACAGGAGGATACTGAATCAAATCATACACCCATGTACCTTACTTTTCTACAGTTAACACATGAGAGGTCTCCATATGAGGGAAATGTGCAAGGAACCTGGTTTTGTATGGGTTTTCTTTAGGCATGGCGCTGATGAGAAATGTGAGAAAGTAATAAAGTTGGTCAGGCGCCTGACTGAATTTTGAATAGGCAGAGCAAACCAGAACTTGAAAACATTACAGTTTTTATCAACAACTCCCAGAATCCTCCAGATACCATGTCTGAGTGGGTATGCCAGCTGTAGGGTTCTGTTAGTTATAGTGTAAGCTCTGGACTGGAAAAAAAAAGGCAGAATATAATAGTGATATTTTGATATCCCAGTTTGTAACGAGGACAGAGGAATGCTGAGATGGTTCCATAGGAAGCAAACCTGAAAAAAAGTGGCAGAGTCTGAGATGAGAAAAATCTTTGAAATACTCTTGTTCAGTAACCCAAAATTTAGATACATGCTCAGGCTTATTAACTTTAACATACCTTAAGCAAAAACTTCCTGGAGTATTAGGACTATCTCATTTTGTCCCAGAGCTTGGAAGGGTTTTTTTTCAACTCTCAGAATGTCATGGCCATAGACTTCATAGACTGATAGACTTGAAGACTTGTAATACCCAACTTTATGGAGTGACTTTTACAGAACTCTGCTTTCTCTTCTGCAATACTTCAGTGGGACTTGTTTCCATTGAAACATTTTTGACTGGGATATTAAAAGTATAATATGTAACTACAGATAAATAACTTTGTTCTCATATGCACCCATTGTTGAAGCTGCCTTGTTTAATCTGCCAGATGTAGAGATGCATAGCTGGTGTGGGTAGTAATTCCATTTGAGTGAAGGAACCAGGCAGTGTTAGGGCGTTGTGGGGTCACTTAAACAGACCTTTAATATATGAAATAATAAGAACTAAAAAACTTTGCTTTCCTTGTAAATAGATCTGCTTCCTTCAGCTACATTCCTGCCCATTGTTCACCCTCCACCCTTATACCCACCGTGAATTCTCTCTGTCTAATATAAATCAAACAATGAATGCTCATTGGTTGGCAGGATCTTGCACAATTTGGTTCCAATTGTAAATTGAACAGGGTCAACCTGATGAATTAATCCTAATTGGATTCTGCTTTTGTTTAGGTCATAAGATATTGTCTTAAATCTGCCCGATCATGTCCATGCACAGTGCCAGAAGTGATATTGGCACTCTCCCCTTTTGCCTAAGCGAGTTCTCTTTCGCTGGATCAAAAAAGGATTCTTCTTAACTATACCTGATAATACTAAATGACTTTCAAGCTAAATTAATGAAGACTTCAATTCCCACCCACCCCTATACACATACACTATTGTTTTCTGCCAAAAAGTTCCACCTTGCAGTTGTAGCACACTGCAAAATTAACAAGAACTGAAGAGAATGCTCAGGGCATCTTTGCTTAACCTCTGGTGTGCAAACATCCTTGGTTTATTACGACTTCCATTCTCATTCACCATGGCAAATGGTGGAGGATGAAGGGAGTTGTCATCCAGCAATTCCCATCATCCCCAGCTTGGGGGAAGCTGGACATATTTTAGTTGTCTGTGTATCTAGGATCATTCATATTCAGTTTGTATCTGCAAATAGTTGCATTTCTTATATTTGGCAGACCCATGCCATGTAATTTGATGATTTGGAAGAAAAAGTCAAATGAGGCATGGTTTTTCTCATTTTGGGATAGGGAATAAAAGAGTATTGTGCTCTTATCCCTTGTGAACCCATTACACTGTATGACAAACCCATGTATACATTTTTGTGTGAAAGAAGCAACAAAAGCAACCAATTTCACTGACCTCTTCCAGTTTGGTTTTACTACCTAGAATCAGTGGTTCCTGCAGTCACATCTGTTGTGTCATGTCTCTAGCCACATATAGAAAATAGAGCTGCAAAGTTTACAGCACAATCCTGCTAAGTTCAATGGAACTTCATGCGCAGAGGATTGTATCTGCTATCAGTTAATTGGTTCAATTAACTTTTGCCTAATTGGGCAGCATAGTTTAAGTTTTTTTTTAATGAAAATTTGAATGATGATAAAAACTGCAGGTGACAAACATGTTTAAAAGAGGCATCTTTTATCTCCCATTAGGCATATGTTCCAAGATTATGTTTCCTACAACATATATGCATCTTCTGAAAACAATGCCATTTCCTTCAGAACTACCAGTCTACACAGGAATGTTTAAGCCATAGGTTAACTGACTACATTTTTGTGACTAGTTGAATAAGTTCTCCCTAACTTGCCTATCACTTTAGTCAGTTTTCATTTTGCTCCCTGACTCCACTTCCAAAAGATTCTTTCATTCTTGTTTTGCTACTGAGATTACAATGCTACATATATTTTCCACTTTTCCTTTTATATCAGCAGAGTAGAGATTGATCCCACAGTTGCCTTTCCACACTGGGCTGTTTTTAGTATGTCCCCTGGTAGGCACTTTGTGTTGATTTGCCCACACTTTCCTATCTTTGATTGCAATCTGCAAAAGCATAGTGCATGTGCTGTAGACACTGGATTGTCTTTTTAAAATACCAAAGGTCCACAGTTGCAGTAATACTCCCAGTTCAAAGACCAGATTCCTTTTTCTTTTTTTTACCATGAAGGATTTGTGAAATCTACACGCGCACACTGAACAGAAATGTACTTATTAGCCAACTTCATGAACACTTCTGTTAGAACATATTTCTGCTACACACATATGCACTATTTTTCTATCACTTTTTCTATCACTTGCACAGGGACACATACCTTCAGCAACTGTTTGCCATTCTGAAATGGAACCAGAATGCTGCCACCTAGCTTTTTACATCCTGCCCATAAAGCACACTTCTGCTAACCACTCATGCTGCTTCTTTTTCCACTGAAAAGCCACGAGGTGCACTTCCAACCTAACTGCTAAAAGGACACACTTCTGATTATGCCCCCTTTTGAAATAGAACCACAGTCCATAAAATTTGAGATATATAGTCATCAATCAGCTTTTCAATACACATCCTCTAGGCACAGGACCCTCACAAAAGTAGAGAAACTGCAATTATCAAAATGTGGGTGTGTTTCTATGAGGCATGGTGGGGGTATGGTGGGGGCAGAACAGGCACACAGCATCCAAACCAGGTCAGGAAAAAGAGAGGGAAGGAGGAGTTGGCATGGTGGCCCTATACTTCCTCTCTCACACTCATCTCCTTCCTTGGGTGTGAGTGACATCCTTAGCTGGCTAGGCAGCAGCTGATGGAGGAGGTGGAGGACCAGAAGTGGGTTTTTAAAGGCCTGTGCAGCCTGATCAGAGCCATCAAGAGCAAAGGTTTCCCCAGAAAAGAAGTGCCTGAGGTGAGGGGGCAGGGACTGAAGAAACTCACAAATAATCAAATCTGAGAAAGTCAAACCTGCAAATGTGGAGGACCAAGTGTAATTCCAAAAGAGCACTTGTTTGGCAACTCTTTCATTAGTCCTGTTTTCAAGGCAAACTGGTCACACAGAGTTGGAGGGGGGACTGAAGCCCCCTCTGAAATAATCAGAGAAGATTGGGCCATGAAGATACCTGTGCAGTTAGGCCGCTCAGGAATCATCAGTAAAAAGCACTAGTAAATGAGGAAGCATAAATTAATAGTAAGACAGCTATTGTAGTAACAAAACAATAACAATAGCTGCATGCAACCTGTCCTATGCACACTTAACATGGAGTAAGCTCTACTGAACACATAGAGGGGACTTCCAAGCACACACAATGATTGTAAGATTGTAATTGTCTGTTAATAGATGGGAGAAGTAATTTGCTTTTCTTCTGACTATACTCTTAGGGACTTTGATAACTGTTGCGATGATCTGACTAGAGATTCCATGTCATGACAGAGGCTGTAAGAAATAGATATGCTGTTTAGTTGTTTCATTAAGTCAGTGGTAAGCTTGTCTCCTGCTGCATGAGAATGGAGCAGGAGAAATTGCAACAGCCATTTTGCTTTGTGAGTTACAGGAAAGCATGAGAAAGAAAGGTCTCCTATATAGCATTGTGATTCAGAGACATCCTTGAGAAAATAGCATCCACAGTATTTCTCTTCCTGTAATTTTTATTTGTACTTTGTATTCTGGAGCTAATTTGTCTCAGTACTTCAGGACTTTGGAACAATGATGGCACAGATTTGAGTAATGGGATCATAGAGTTAGAAGGAACCCCTGACAGTCCAGGAAACCAGTGAAGCGTTTCTAAAAGGTAGCCATCCAATATCTAGTTAGAAATCTCCAGTGAAGTAGAGTCTACCACATTCCAGGAAAATCTTCCAAGTGACCTTGTTTTTCATAATACATTAATATATTAGGCATAAATTCCTAGGCCGTTTCTGCATGACGACACTCTCCTGCATCGTCCTGTCACAATCCCCAGCAGTGCCTCTGCTGGAGTAGAAGCATGTTCCCAATCCGCCTCTCTGCACACTACCAGCTGCCTGCGGAAGGGAGCATGAGGGATACACTCTTTCCAGACTGCAGCCAATCTTCTTCCCATGCTGCAGTAGGAGAGGAAGCACATAGATCATGCTTCTGGCCCTTCTGCATGGCCTGCTGCAATGGGAGGCTCACACAATCAGGGGGTTTTGATGGAGTTTATCCATCAATGATATAGCCCTTGATCACGCTGGCTGGTGATGCAAGAAGGGCGGGACCGCAATGACATCATGTGGAAGCATCATCATGGTCCCGTTCCTCTCACGTCCCCATGCTGGGATACCGTCATCATGCGGAAAGAGCCATAGTCTCTCTGAAGTTTAAAATTCATTATGGGTCAGTAGCCATAGTGATAGCCTGATCAATCAACAGTTGGAGGCAGTTTTTAACTGGGACAAATTCCTAACAGCAGCAGTAAGAGAGAACCAAAGGAGATACAAGAACAATTTGAATGGTATAGAGACTTTATATTAGCAAGGAAGCTAAAAACAGGGCTGACTTTTCCTTCACAACTTTTGCTGCTTATTGCCTGGACCAGGAAGAGGTCTTCAGCCTTCCCAAAGCTGCACATCAGCAGAAGTTGTATTTTTCTATAGTCTTGATTTTCTTTTTAGTCAGTTTTGAAAGTTCTTTTTGAACTTGGCAAAGAGCTGATTTGAGAACATGAGAATAGCTATGCTGGATTAGATTGATGAACTGTCTAGTCAAGTATTCTCTTCACATGTTGTCTATGGGAAACCACTAGGAGAAAATGGGTGTAATTACAGCCTCCATCTTGCACACTCATGGAACTGATACACAGAGGCAAACTGCTTCTGATATTGAAAATGACACATAGTTATTCTGACCATTAATCATTGATGGGCCCATTCTCCATGAATGTCCCATCCCTTTTAAAGCAACCCAAACTGGCAATCATCACTCTGTCTTGCAGCAGAAGATTTCGCATTTTGGCTATGCTCTGTGTACTTAACTTTTATCAGCTCTGAATTTCTCACAATTCAACTTTAGCAAATTGCTTTGACTATGACTATGAAAGATGCATAATTTTAAACATCTCTATCATGCCTCCCCTTACTTGCTATTTTCTGGGCTAAATAGCCCCAGATCTTCTCAATCTGTCCTCATAGGTGATTTGTTCTGGGGTTTTGGTCATTTTGTTTGCACTTTTTTATACCCTATCCATCTCTGCAACATTATGTTTTAAAGGCAGTGACCAGAACTGTACACTGTATTCCAGATGTGTGTAAGGGCAGCATGATTTTGGCAGTCTTATTTCTTGTTCTGTTTGTAATTATGAGCAACTTGGAATTTGCCTTGTTTTTGTTTTTGTTTTTCACAGCAGCCACATAATGGGCTGATATTTTCATACTGATATAAATTATGACCCCTAGATTTTTTGGTCAGTAGGTGCCATCAGTGTACATGTGAAGTTGGGAGATAGACAGACAGACAGACAGACAGACAGACAGATAGTCACTTCCAGTATCATCATCATGAAATATTTTAAAGCCTATTCTCCCATTTTAGAGAGATCTTTCAAAAGCATTTTACAATATCATTTTCTTCTCATCACTCTAATTAATTTGTCATATGCAAACCTGACCATTAACATATATACCTCTGACTACTGGTTTTGCGTCAGGAAAGTACTTATACCTCAAGTTTGATAGTTATACCAGTTTTGCATTTTCTTTTGAGAATATTTTGTCTGTAATCTTATAACACAGATTAAAATAGTGTAATGGAAGTATGAGCATCTTAGGGGATTTTATAGGCACTTTTGCATTCACTTAATAGAGTTATACATATTTGTTTCCTTTGCCTGATATGTAAATTGTATTTATTTATTTTTTTCTGTTGTCACATTGTTACTTCCTTCACTTGATGATAGTGGCAATAATTTTAATGCATTATAGTCTGTGTTTTCAATTTTTTTTTAAATTGATAGGCAAAATTACTAATATGCTTCCTGTTGAGCATCCTCTCCTTAAAAGCAGTTTGGTAGCTCCTGCCAGGTATTTTAGGAGAAAGAGTTAATGCCAGAATTGCACTGTCATGAATGGCCCACCTGCAAAATTAAGTGAGAAGTGTTCTGGGTGTGTTTCCATCTGGTTGCACCCTAACACACACCCAGAACACACATATCAGTAGTCACCAGATCACAAACTGTTTACTATATTTTTCACCTTTTGATTATTGGTTTTATTATCTACACTGTTTTAAATCTGTCAAATTGACTTTGTTGCATGGTGTTCTGAGATATTCAGATAGAGAACAGAGTATAAACATTTTAATAACTTGCATCCACCACCACCCCAAATAAAACAGTTCTGTGATTGTGGTTATTAATGGATTATTTGGGAGAGGGGAAAATGTGAAATTAAAACTGGGGACAAGTAAAAGTACAATGATGTTGTGGAAAATGCATTTCCCAAGTTCAGCTGCATCCAATTGCTATCCTACTGTAAAACCAAAGTGTGGATCATCTGTTTAGGACTGACCCTTATCTGTGGTTGTCTCCATTAGCCAAAAAAGGGTCTTCTATAAACAATTCCTCTTCCAAAGTAGAATACATGTACTGCCTGAGTTAAATTGCTTTTCATCTGCTTTGCAGCTACAGACGTTGGACCTTAATCTCACTTTGCTGTGCTCAGCTGCACAGTGATGCTGTGATTCTCAGGCTCTGCTGAGATTCCAACCCTGGGACTGGCCACTCACACATACACATAAAGCATTTTTTGAGCTCTGAGTTTGCTCACCAGGGTGAAACAGCCTCCTCTCCCCCGCCCCCAATGTCACACCTGCATCTCAGACCACATTCCATCTATAAACAAGGGCCCAGCTTCTTTTCCTCAGCAAAATTTTTCCTGCTGATTTCTGTACAGGCCAGAGTTCAGAAGGTTTGTGGTTTCTTTTCATTCCAGAGAAATGAGTGATCTCTGTGTGCACATGGAACATGAAATAGTCACCAAGTCAGAGGGGGCTTCTTGGTGGGGTGGGAGGAAGAACTAACGGGCTGGGTGTGTCTTGTGAAATGCTCTTTTGGTGGTAAGCAGGGCACCACTCAGGAAAAAGGTTGGCATGTAAGACATGGGTGTTCATTTACTAACACCCTATCTGCTTTAGAAAATGTGTGTGTATGAGTGATAGAGAGAGACAGTCAGGGACAGTCATCAATGAATGCTTTACAGCACAACCTCCTCAAACTTAATGGAGTTTGTGATTTAACTTAGCCCACTTGTTCCTTGTTTTAGGGCCTTACCACACTACACTCCTATAGCGCTATTATTCCACTTTAACTCCTGTGGCAATATTGCATGGAATCATATGATTTGCAGTTTAGAGAGAGGCATTTAGAATTCTCAGCCAGAGAGCTCTAGTACCTCACCAAACTACAAGCCCCAGAATTGCATAGGGTGCAGCCAGGGCAGCTAAAATGGAATAATAGCTCTATAGCCGTGTAATGTGATAGGGTTCTTAGAAATGTTGTTGCATGACCAAATGTTGTTGCATGACTAGTGTAATGTGATAGGGTTCTTAGAAATGTTGTTGCATGACCAAAAGTACAAGCTATGGACATCAAAATATGGATTGTCACCCAAGCCAGCAGAATGTAAAACGCTGGGTAACAGAAGTTGAAAGGGCATCTTTTCCATCCTCTGCTGTGAGGTAGAACTATACACATACTAGCTTTCCATTGGTCAGTGTGCACCATCAAGACTGTAATTGCTATAGTCACAGACAGATGCTTTGCATATAAGCAAATAGTTCTAAGTCAGAATGTGGGTCCTTGACCTTGTTTTGGTGGCCCCCAGTGCACCAATGGCATTTTTTGTACCTTTCCATATCAACTGCCACAGGAAACAGCCCCTCCATAAACTGCAAACTCCAGGATTCCATAGGATGTTGAAAGTGGAATAATAGCGCTGTAACAGTCTAGTGCGGAAATGGCTTGAGTCTTGTGATCTGTAACTGCAAACAGCCTCGAGAAGATCAGCTCTGAGGGAATACAGGCCATGGCAGGAGGGAGACTACTCACTCTCAGGCCATTTCTGCACTTCATGGTTATAGTGCTGTTATTCCACTTTCAACAGTCTGTGGAATTCTGGGGTTTGTAGTTTACTGAGGCCCATCCCTACACTGCAAAGCCCAGGATTCCATAGGATATCGAAAGTGGAATAATAGCACTGTAACGGTGTAGTGCAGAAACGGCCTATTCCAGGCAATGCAAGTGGATTATCTAATATGGGGGAGAGAGGAGCAGAAAACTCTAGTGTAATTCTGTGGGAAATCTTTTTTTTAGCCCAGTTACGGTACTCAGATGTGGGACATAAGCAAAAAAATATGCACTATGAGACAGACTTGTGGGCCCAGTAAAAGCACATGATACAGACTTTCTTGAACTGCATCAGAATGCAGGGATTAGATGGCATGACTGTATGCTTTCCCACATAAAAAAAACTCTTGTCTATTGAAAGCTTGGTAGATTAAGAGGTACCTTTCAATATCAGCCTTCTCCATGGTATGCTAGCTTTATTTATGTGGAGGGAGTTTTTAATGTAGTTAAGGGACAGCAAACAATCTTATGGCATCTTAAAGGCCAACACATTTTATTATGTTGTTGTTATGTGCCTTCAAGTCATTCCTGACTTATGGTGGCCTTAAGGCAAACTTATCAAGGGCTTTTCTTGGCAAGATTTGTTCAGAAGGAGTTTGCCCTTGCATTCCTCTGAGGCTGAGAGAGTGTGACTTTCCCAAGGTTACCCAGTGGGTTTCCATGGCCAAATGGGGGTTCAAGCCTTGGTCTCCCAGTATACTATCCCAGCACTCAAACCACTACACCATGCTCATTCTATCTAATTATGACACAACCTTTTATGAAACAATGTCCATTCAACAGTTGCATGAGGTGTTGAGGAGCATCCTCTCTTGCATTTTGAGGTGTCCCATCCAATGAGGGCTGTGCCATGTACTCCCCAGGAGGTGAAGTTATACCTGATGCATTTTATGCCAAGGAGGTAGTTGAGGTACAGCTCTGTATTATAACCTTGCTCCCTGCTCCTGTCTCTGCTGCGGCCATGCTTTTGACTGGGGATATAATATTGATCAACAGAAATGTATCGATGTGTAAAGAAATGCCTCCGAGTATAAACTTCTCCATTTGTAAGGGTTTTGCTTCTCTTGACTCTTACTCCAGCTGGGCTGTTCCTGTGAACACCCCAGCAATCCTACTCCCTTCACATCTCCTACTCCCTTCAGAATAAATGTTTCTGCCTCTTTAAAGCAAGGAAACGAATGCTAAGTTTTGCTGCCTTCTGAGGTGAGACTGACCCAAATGAACTGCGCCCTGTTTGTTCTCATCACTGCTGCAGTTTTCTCAGCTGTTCCTCCTTCCTTTGGCCCATCTCCGGCAGGAGAACAGGGCATAGCTTGTTCTACCTTCCTTCTCAGACCCCTGGGCTATAGCTCTCTAGCCCTCATACACAGCAAGCAAGTGGCAGGGTGGAGAGACTGGGAAGGGGGATGTCTGAGGAGAGAAGCCCTTCGTGGATATTTTTTTGGCACACAGTTTTTCATCTACAAGCGATGAGAGTGGCATGCTTGTACTTCAAAGGCAGGGAAGTATAGTACATACTTTCTAAAATAAAATGTGTTTTTAAAATGAAATAAGTATGAGATTTGTCTCGCTGGGTAGGTCCTTCCTGGATTCTTCTGTGATCTTTACATCCTTTGTAATCATCTGTGGAGGGCATGCAAGACAACAACCTTTGGGCATAGCAGCCTTCCATCTCTTTGCACAAAGTCAGGACCAAAGAGGGTTGATTTATTTCAAACTGCTGGAATGTTGACCTTCTTTATTTTCACCATGTCTGTTTTTCCTTTTCTTCTGCCTAGGTAAACAACAATGGAATCATCTCCTTTTTGAAAGAGGTGTCTCAGTTTACACCAGTGGCATTCCCTATCTCCAATGACCGACGTGTGGTTGCAGCTTTTTGGGCTGATGTAGATAATCGACGTGCAGGACAAGTGTATTACCGGGAAACTAAGGACCAGGCAATCTTGGAACGGGCCACTAAGGACATCTGGCAGTATTTCCCAGAATTCCCAGACTTTTCTGCCCAGTGGGTATTCATAGCAACTTGGTACCAAGTCACCTTCTTTGGAGGAAATTCCCTGTCTCCTGTAAGTGGTTGGGCAAATGTATTGAAGAAAAGCGCAAAACAAGGGGGAACTTAGGGTTAAGCAATTTAGTATCATGAATGTATTGAATAACGACTCCCACAAGTCACAGCCTGGCAAATGATAAAGGACTGTGGGAATTGCAGAACAAAACATCTGGAGGGCACGAGATTGTTTTACGCTTATGAAACATCATATTTTATGTTTTATGGTTGAGTGAGGGCAAGCTATAAAGTGTAATGAGCTGCTGAACTTCTAATGAGGCCGCCCAGCCTCCATTTATTTTTATATTCCATTTTTCAGCAGTGTAAATATTCAGAGGACAAAATATAAAACAGTCCCAATAATAACCAAGTAATAAACTCTACAGCTTTAGAAATTATGAAAGTCTAAATTAGAAAATATAATAGCAGATAAAAGAAGCCAACAAGAAGAAGCATCAAAAACGGGCAAAATTGCTCAACTATTAAAAGCCAGGTTGCCCTTTCTAAAAATCCATACCCTTGTTTAAATTACAACTCATACTTCTAGCTCTATGCTTCCTAACTCTTTAGAATGCAAATCCTGAGAACTCAGAAGGGGATCAAGAAAACCTTGATCCAAGATTTCTAGAAAAACAATTTTGCTCTAATAACCAATGCTATACTTCATTGTGACATTCCTTCTGGCTTTGGCGTCTGTGTTCTTCTTTTCTTTTCTCTTTTTTTCCTTTTAGGTAAATACCTTCCAGATTGTCCTCATCACGGATGGCATGCTTTCTTTCACTATCTTCAACTATGAGTCCATCACTTGGACCACTGGCATGCATGCCAGCAGCGGGGGAGACTCAGCAGGCCTGGGAGGCATTGCGGCCCAGGTAGACTCCAGGGTCACACCTTGCAAGCAAGTCTTCTTTCTAATACGTGACACACTTTCTTCCAGACAGTAATCCTTTATGATTATTATGATTATTGTTATTATTATTATTAATTCTTGTCAGAATTCCGAAATAGTAAGGTGACTGTCCCTCAGCCCCACCTTCTTAGATAATAGTCCTATGTTTCTTCTATCTCTGCAAAACAAAAACCATGTAGGAGCTTTGTTGTAGTGGTACTTCATGCTTTTTATGTTGTCTGCTGCTTCCCAGGTCCTTCTCTTCATAGCGTTAGATTTTTTAAAAAGAGCCAGCCAGCAGCATCTGCAGCAAATACAGCTTTCCCTTGGTATTTTTTTTCTTTCCTCCTGATGGGTTGTTTTCTTTCTTTTAACCGGTGGCTGTTCGGATGTGTGAATTTACCACTAATTGATCTGTGCCTGGCTACCTGCCGCCTCTCATCAGTGTGTCTCTCCAGCAAGAAGGAAATTGCAGGTGTAAAGGAAATAGACACATTTTCAGTCCCAGAAATTCAGAAGTGCTGACTTTTATGACTGTAAACAGAGCAGTAACCACATGCTTTGGATACTGTACAGTACTTCAGGAACACCCTGCCCTAGTCCAGCCAAAGAGGGGGAAAGAGAGAGAGAGAGGAAGTTGAAAAGTTTTTCACCAGGCATCGGCTTCTGACCAAGTTTTTTTTTTTGTGAGAACGTGCTGCTGCAACTCGCAAGGCGATGGAGTGGCTCGGCAGGAGAGAGCATCTCGCAGCTCAGCATGGCAAAGGCTGCTGCTGCTTGGCTGGAGCTTAGCAGAGCTGTCCTCGTTTCGCGGAAAGGAGTGAGAGAGAGTCCAAGATTCTCTTGGATTTACCCTGAGCAGATGAATGGGGATGAAAATAGGCTCAGCATTTCTGTGTGTTTTCCAGCAAGTGAGTCATGGATATTGTGGGGATTGCTGCTGAGGCGTTGCAGTGCCAAGAGCCATTTCGGAGAAGGGTTGCAATAACGTAGACCATCTGATCTCCCTCCTTCCTTTCCCTCCCTCCTTTTTTCTTTTAATGCTGACAGTTCGGCATGGGTCATAGCCAAGGTCTTTAATCACAAATGTCATACGAAACACTGTGGCAGACCTCCTGGGATATAAGACTGCTCAGTTTTTGCTTGTGGATCTGCTGAAGTGGGGGTCTTAGAGGAGAATGAAAGTGCTTGTCCCAAAGCAGCCTTGCAGATAAGCCTTCAAAAGTTAGTGGTCCATGAATGCATTCATGAGCTGTCAGCCAACTTCAGTCATTCGTGGCCTAGTAGGAATAAAGAACCAGCTTCTGTAAAGCTTCCTTGTGTGGTTGCAAAGATATTACAAGTGGCCCAGCAGAGGACTATTTTACAAGGCTGCATAAAGAAAATGCATTCTGAATGTGTTTATTACGTTTATAGTCCTCCTTTTTTCCTGTGGAAATCAAGATGGCATATATAGGGTTACCAAATGCTCTGCCCTCCAGATCCCACAGACCCTGGAAAAGTTATTTTTTTAGGCTATAAATGCCATATTCCCTCCCCCAGCTAGCATTATATTTGGGTTGAAATCCTCCAAAATAACTTTTCCAGAACCTGCACATTTGTTGCATTATATGTCTGCAGACCCTGAATAGTAGAGAATGAGTGGGGAAAGATGTCCAGAGCCTGGAAGGAATCTGTCTGAGCAGAGGCTCCAAAGCGAGACCCTCTTACTCTCCATCCTGAAAATTGCTACCCCAGACAAGAATTAGAAGAGCAATAGGGCTGTGGGTTGCACTATCTCCAGTTCAAAGTACAGTCAGCCCTCCACATTTGTGGGTTCCACTTTTGCAGATTTGATTATTCACAGATTATTTGCTGTCAGCTCTGCTGCTGCTGCCCTATGGAGCCCTGGTGGCGCAGTGGTTAAATGCCAGTACTGCAACCACAAGGTTGTGAGTTCGATTCTGCCAGGCTCCAAGGTTAACTCAGCCTTCCATCCTTTCGCAGGTCGGTAAAATGAGTACCCAGCTTGTTGGGGGCAATTAGCTAAAAATACATTGTAAACCGCTTAGATAACACTAGTTGATAGGCGGTATAGAAATAAAAAATGCTATGCCATTTTTTAACAGAGACCTTCAAACCTCGTGAGACTAAGAAACTGAAAACAAGGCTAGTAAGTCCCTATTAAAAATGGTGTGGGGCAGCAGTGGAAGTGGCAGTAAGCCCCACCAGCCACCCACTTCTGTCTTGTGAAGGAACCCTGATGCCTCAAAGGAATCCATGATGGGTTGAATATGGTGGTCATACTTTCTTTCTGTGTCAAATATGGTTTGGGAGGGCCTAGAGTTATTCACGTTTTTTTCACTTTCACAGGGGTCCTGTGCCCCTAACCCTAGCAAATGTGGAGGGATGACTGTACTAGCCTTTCACATGGGGAAGTGATGGCCTTAATCAGCCATAAGGAAAGTGTGGGGCAAATCTGATGCTTCCCTTGCTTATGTTCTTGCAGTCCATTCCTCTGCAGGGCACTGAGGCATGGTGGAAGAAAGAAGTCCCTTGACTTTCCCCAAAACTGCCCTACTTTCCTGCCCCCCTCACCCCAGTGAGAGGTTTCACTCTCTGCCCTTGTCTTCCTAGGCAGGTTTCAATGCTGGTGATGGAAAACGATATTTTAACATCCCTGGATCCCGTACTGATGACATTGTCGACGTGGAGATGACGACAAATGTGGGTATCCCCGGGCGCTGGGTGTTCAGAATCGATGATGCCCAGGTGCAAGTGGGGGGCTGCAACAACACAAGTAAGAGGACAGCAGTTAGGTTTATTTTACCAAACCAATTCTTCCAGCCCTTCTCTTTGTCCCTATGAAAATTCCAGTGCCTATGCAAGGCAGCAGCCTATGCTGTGGGGATAGTTTGAGTGTGATGAAGGAACCTCTAAAGTCTTTGCTCCTGTGTGTGAATGCAGTGTGAGAAACTGAGAGACTAAGAAACTGAAAACAAGGCGAGAGAGGAGCAGGATCAAGGTGCAAGCTAAAAATTGTGGAGAGGGGATGACTGTGCTGCTGAATGGAGACTCAGTCTCTGATTGAGGAGCTGTGGTCTCTTCTGCCACTGCCAGTTAAGGGATCTTTCGATATAACTGAGAGTGAAACAAGTTAAAATAAAACATCCATGGAGCATTCTGAGATGAATGGAATTCAGGGTATCTGTGCTTTTAAAAGAACGTTAAGGCATAGGGCTACAAACCTTAACAGTAGAATAATCAGTTGAATAAAGTTGACTGGTTGTGGAGAACAACAACTCAGTCCTGTGTTTTGACTCCTCAGAAATAAGCTCCACCAAGATCAGTGGGGACTTATTTATAGAGGTATGTATATAGGACTGCAGCCTACTTTTAGCTGATAAGAGCAAATGTTAATTGAGTTGACATTAAATGTTAATTGAGTTAAGCTTATCACTTTTGTTTTGTGTTTGAAGCTATTTTGATTTTCGTGTATTACCGTAATATAGAATGAAAAAGTAAATGTGAAATATTATCTTTTTTACAGCACCTCTAAATAATACCATTTACTTAAATTCTATCTCCAAATGCAGTTTTGCTGAGAATTTAATAAAGTCAGATTTTTTTAAATACCCCAGCAAACTAGTCAATCATCTAAAAGGCAGAGATTATTAATCTATTAAAAAAGGAAAGAAGTCTTTAAATGGCTGGCAGCTTAGATTCAAACAGTGTTTGCCCACCCCAAAGCTTTACTTTGCATTGTGGACAATAACTTGTTTTGGAGAAGGGTATTTTGGGAATTCACTTAAAATCTATATGCAGCTGGTCAGCCTCGAGGGAGTATTTGGACTGAAGCCTTTGCTTTTCTAAGTACCTTCAGCCTTGATATCTTGGAATTGAATTACACTTTGCCAAAAAAAGAAAAATGATTTTCAAAAAAAAAGAAGTCAAAAGTAGATAAATTTTGCAAGTAATTATTAGTTATAGAAATACAGTATATCTCAATAGAGTGGGGAAGTAAAGTGCCTGTTACATGCCTTCTCAGTCTACTATCTAGGTGCAAATTGTTAATTGGGACTCTAAAGCCTTGATCATCTGCTCTGTGAGTCTTGATCTTTTAAACTGGGCCTGGACTGGTCAGTTCTTCAAACAGAAGTACCCTTGTAAAGAAGGATGTAAACCCACCATAAAGCCATCCTTTATAACCTACAAGGGTGATCTAAATGTGACCCTACAGTTGCAGGCAGCCTTCCAAGATAATTTTATAGATCTTGTCCCCTTCAGACTCCATGCACTTCTTTTTCTTCTGACCGAAAAGGGTGAATTGCTTTTCCGAGAAGTATCCACGAGCAGCAATTCACTTTTTAAATAGGTTGCAGGGCCCACCTGCACTGTTTTTGTTTCAAAACCAAAGGTGAATTTCTGGACATGCACAATTGTTCTTTGTTTTTTTTTTGTTGCTGTTGTTGTTGTTGTTGCTGGAGGTCCATGCTGCCCAGAATCAGCATGGTTTAATGGTTAGGTTGTTGGACTATGACTCTGGGAGACCAGAGTTCAGATCCCCACTCAATCATAGAGACTCATTGGGTGACCTTGGGCAAGTCACACTCTATCAGCCTCAGAAGAAGGGAAATGCTAACACCCTCAAACAAACTTTGCCCCTAATAGGTTTGCCTTAGGGTCACCATAAGTTGTAAACAACTTCAAGGCAACAAAACCAACAAACAAATCATACTGCCCTTGGGGGCCCCTCCACCTTCCATATCCCAGATTTACAGACTAGGAGAATGAGGGTGATGGGCTTCTGGCTCTCTCAGTGTCTCTTTAGTTGACTTATCAACACGCAGTGCTATTGGCACAGCTTGGTAAGGGGAGCAAGTTGGGTTTGTGGAAGCTTGAGACTTTCCCACTGTTTTTAACTCTTCTTGCAAGTTGCTTTTTTTTTTTTTAAAGAAATGCTTCGTTAATAAGAAATGGGCCCAGCTTATTTGAGTTGAAGATTCAGAGAGAGTTATTTTTAAAACAATATGTGTAAAAACAGCAGGTGGCAGCCACAGGACACTAAAAAGCAAATTGTTCCAAAATGTAGTAAAAGCTGCTTCAGCTCCAGCAGCAATTGGTATAATCCTAGTAGAGGAGATTCTACCACCACATGATTGTTGTAATTATAGAAAGAAGATACTTCTAAGTCCTACAGGGAAATGTTTCTGTATCCAAATCTGTTTTGATAAGTTGCATGAAACAGCATCTTATGTTAGTCAAGTGCCTGAACAGTCTGTGTTACGTATGCAAGAGTTATCTTCAAACTAGCCATAGGTAGATGTGGTGTGAGATAATAACAGTGCCTTCCTTCTTGCAAACACCCATTTTCCAAATCTCCATATACTTCAGAACAAAAGGAGGAATCCAGACTTCGTCCAATCTCTGGCTTCTTAGACTGAGATGAGCTCTCTTCAACCAGTTGACATAAAACTTAAGAGTCTGGTGCTCTGCATGTTTTGGCTTCTAAAACTCAAAACATCATCACCCAGCATTGCCTGTTCCCATGGCGTTGTAGAAGTTTTAGTCCAAAAAAAAAAAGAAAAATCAAAGCTCTGCTAAAATGTGATCTTATCTGATCATCCTAGTGTTATCGACCTTGCTTTCTGGGCATTTTTAGGGAAAGGTTCATTTGAGCTTTCTCATCCAATTCAGTCACCAATTTGCCCTAAGCCATTCTACCACTACTTATCATTGTTCCTTGAAGACATAATATTGTTTTTAAACGTGTTGTTGTTATTGTGCACCTTCAAGTCATCTCCAACTTATGGCAACCCTCAGGCAAACACATCACTTAAATGTTCTTCAAAAGTGTTCTGTTCTGGAATAATTTTTTTTTGTATTTAAGTATTGAGTATTGAGTTTGCCTTGAAAATATTATAACCAAAGGCAAAGAGTATGTTTATGCAGCATAAGGTGACCAGAGGGATGTACGGTTGGATGAAACTGTTGTTTGTATGAAAATTATTCACAATAGCTGTATACAAAGGAATGTTGGTGTAGTTATTTAAAAAAGCTCATGTTATAGAAGTTTGTCTATAAGCCAAGATCAATTTGTAAGTCATTATCCTGTTATTATATTGCAAGTTCTTGAGAGACCAGATAAAGCCATTGGTGTGGACAGGTGAAAGCAGAAAAAAACATGCAACAAGCTTCTCATTTTCAAAAGATTTTTTTTTTCATTTGCTATAAAATGTCAGCCTGGCTGAAATGCAGACAGGCTAAGTTGAATTGCATGGTTTAAAAACCAAATACAGCACTTCTGTCCACAAGCCCAATGTGTTAATTCTAGACCAAATGGGCTTAAGGCCATAGGAACAAAGGGAATTGGAGCAGTCTGTTATCATTGTTGTTGAAATGTATTCTAAGAGTTCCCTGTTCCTGCCAACCTCTGCTGAAGAGTGGGTGTACTTCTTTTCCCCAGCTTCAGTGTGCCTAACACTCCGCCCTTGTTTAAATGGAGGAAAGTGTATTGAGGACTGCATCACAGGGAATCCCTCCTACACCTGCTCTTGTCTGGCTGGCTTCACTGGAAAACGATGCCATATAGGTGAGTTTTGCTCCTGACTTTTTTACAGTCTTACATATAGGTGCCATAGTCAAGTGGTAGAGCACCTTTGTTGTGTGTCTGAGGTCCTAGCTCAGTACCTGATATCTCTAGTTCTGAGGATCTTGAGTAAGAGATCCAGGAAAAACCTTTGTGTGAGATCTTGAGAGCCACTGCTAACTGGGGACTGCAAAATAGGCTGGATGTTTCATTAAATATAAAGCTTCTTCCTACACTCATATTCTACACATATTCCTTTTTTTCACACTCTGCTCTTTCTACTGACTTCCGCATTCTGGAGAAACTGAGTATCTATGAATGTTTCCTTGACTTTGGCACACTACATTTAGCCACTTCTTTGCATGGGTGCGGTGGGGACACATGGTAGCCCTTTCTTTAAGACTACTACCGCAGTGAATGCAACCTTCCACCATTTGGGAGAATTAGCCTTGGTGGCCCTGAGGAGATATTTCTTAGCCTCTCAAATCCATAGCCCCCCACAGAAGCACTCACATTGCTGCCATAGGAAGGGCTATATTACTCACAATAGTTTAGTATAAAGGAAAACTTTTAAAGCAAACATAAGATTCACAGGCAGATCCTCCCCGGTCATTTTTGTGACCCACATCCCCACATCCCTGCTGCCATTGCTGCTGGTGTAGTGGCAAGACTTGTCATTTTTGCCATGTTAAAGCAGATCAAGTGGGAATCACACACCTTGTTTGGAAATTAATTAGGGCCCTAGAAGTTTTCCAGAAAGACAAACCAGTTCCCAAACAAGGCGTGTATTTACAAAGTAACTTGTTTCAAGAGCAAATGTGTTGATAAAGATAAAATGAAAGCTTCTTTAGTTTCAACACACTGCTCAAATTGAGGATTGGTAATGTGGGTGGCTACCAGTACAGACTCATGAACCCTGATAATAATGTAGGACTGATTTTAAACTGGTTTTCTATGTTTTCATTTAGTGCACATGACTGTGAATGATGCGTCCACCCCAGACATGCCTCATTTGTTGTATGTGAACAACACATAGAAAGTGTTCTTCTCCTTCTAGGGAGAAAAGGAGTCAATGTCTGGCACACTCCACTCTTTAGATTCTTTCTTATCCTCTTGCAGATGTGGATGAGTGTGCTTCCAACCCATGTCGGAACAAAGCCTCCTGTATTGATGGGATCAACAGCTTTAGTTGCCAGTGCCCACCAGGATTTAAAGGAGCAACGTGTGAAATTGGTGAGAAGCATTGTGTAAGGGCAGGCACAGGGAAGTCAACTTCTGGGTAGGTTGAGGTGATTATAAAGGTTTACTGACATCAGCATCTCTATATTACAGTTCTAGTTTGGGGATGAAGAGTGGAGATACATAGCCTGCCCAAATTATGGTATGAAATGAGGTGTCTTCCCTGCTAGGACCACAGGTGGCTGGTTGTTGTTTTACATATGAAATGGAGATGCAGGGGTTGCTTCCAGGAATTTTGTCCTCCTAGTGCTCTACTGAAAGGGTCCAGATCAGGGATTGTTACATCATGCAGTTCATAATGGTGTGTGTACTTTGCCCTTGACACCTTTGGATCCCATGTTCAGCAGCTACTGCTACATACATATCCTTTCAGAAAATAGAGAGGCTAGTGTATGATTATACCCAGTCCTAAATCAGTTCTAGGGATGGAAGATCTTACTGCAGAAGGTTCAGGTGATAGAAGTTAGTTGTTTGTGGCAAATACTGTCATCACCTGTGGAGAGGTAGTAGGGTTTTGTTACTTTAAACAAGACTGAGACTGGAATCAACCCATTCCCATGACATGACTAGCCAGGAATCCATGGGAACTCTGGTTTGTCACAAACAAAGAGCATGATATGGCATTGTGCTCAGTAGTTCCCTGTTGCAGCAGAAGCAGCTTCCCCTTTAAGCTTCTAGCCAGGAGCCAAAATTGCGTTATTTCGTTTGGCCTTTGGTCTCTAAAAGCAAGATTGGCTTTGGGGGTTAATACTGTTTAATATTGTATATATATACTGTATATATAAAAATAAAACCTGGTTCATCTCTTTAAAAAGTGTTTAGGCCTGTTTGTAAGGAATATTTTAAGATTCTGTTAAGCATTGCTTTGGCCCAGGCAGGCTGAGGAGTGTTAGTTAGTTAGTTAGTTAGTTATATTTTCATTTATTTTATTTTATTTTATTTTTATCACACCTTTCTCCCAACAAGAGACATAGGGCGCTCACATGAGTAAAACAAATACTTAAATGAATAAAGCACAGAGCTTCACTTTGCAATTGGTTTACTGTCTTGTCAGGTAGTGAGAGGGAGTGGTCACCTGAGGTCCATGGCCATAGAAATGACTCAGCAGCATACTCTAGCACACCATTTATTCAGAATAAGTCAAAGTTCCCATGGATCCCTAGCTTGTCATGTCACAGGAATCCTCCCAGTATTTCAAATGATCAACAATTAATATAACAATTCCCCTCAAATGGGAACAGTTACAAATATCTAGAATATAATTATCAAAACAATTAATCCATATGGCACACAGTAAAATAAACTGAAACATAATGTAACCTAGCCTCACTTCTTAGAACTAAACAGGAGAAAGACTAAAACCTAAGGCAAAAGTAAAAATAGATCTCTGTTCAATGAAAGCAAATTAGGATTCTTCACAATTGTGTTACCAAGATTTATTGCCACCTATTCTTCCCACTCATGGAAGTCTTCCTCCCATCTCTCACCTGTGGCTCCTCTCTCACCTTTCTCCATCTTTTCAAGACTTCCAGTCCTCCTTTAAGCCACACATACCACATACCAAGGACACTGATGATGCCACTCAGTAACTGTCCACCAGGTGTTTCTCCCAGATAGTCATGTCAGGGCAGTAGATTCTATCATGTTTCAGGGGAGCAGGGGATAGGGTGTGGAGCAAGACAGGTAGGAATGCACGATGAGCCTCAGAAAAAAATAGAGGTAATAATTCTAGAGTTTGTGTAAGATATAAATTTTAGTATGGATGGAAATAAGGCTGGAAATAGAAGATGAGGTAGGAGAGATCAGATGTTTTAAGAAGGAACTACAGTTGGCCCTCCACATTTGCAGGTTTCACTTTCCTGGATTTGATTATTTGTGAGTTTCTCCAACTCCTGGCCCCCTACCTCAAGGGCTTCCTTTCTAGGGGAGCCTTCCCTCTCCGCAGCTCCAATCAGTCCATACAGTCCTTTAAAAATCTGTCACTGGTCCTGCTCCTTCTCCACCACCACCAGCCACTGCATGGCTGGCCAAGGGTGGCTTGCAGCCCAATTTGTCAGCACCTCCCTCAATGAAGTATACATACCAAAGGAAGGAGATGGGCAAGAGAAAGGAAGTATAGGGCCATCATGCAGACCCACTCCCTTCTCTCTCCTTTCCCTGACCTAGTTTGGAAACTGGGTGCTATTCTCCCCACCATGCCTTGGTCCCCTTCCCACAGAAACACACAAGCATTTTGATATCTGCGGTTTTTCCACTTTTGCAAGTGCCTTATAACCCTAGCGAATATGGATGGCCAACTGTATGCTTGGTATATTTGTGACTGAATTAACAGTGGAGTATTCCTAAACAACTCTCCTGACAAAACATCCAGGCACAATGTCCTGTTTAGGGCCTTCTGCTCAGTTTGGCCATTCCATAACCAAAAAGTGTTTCCTAGAGGAAAATTTAAGTAAAGCCAATGATTCTTTTACCTATTCAATAATTGGAACTGTAAAGCATACCCCCAGTGTGGTATTTGTTGTAATTATTGAGTACACTGGGCAATAGGGTATTTTTGCACATGCACATATAAATTTTGCACATGTCCAATCCATAAAATGGGAGTCTGTGACCGTTGCATCCATTGTCACTGCCACCACATTACTAAAAAAATAAATGTGGCTTCAGAAATGTAACTATGGGGGTTTTTTTCGGTCTTGCATGAACCATTTCAGCCTTTTATATGGTGTATGGCAAACCGGTTACTGGGATAGTGAATCATAACTTCACTTCTTTCAGTGTCATTTTCTGCTACACAGAGTTGGAATGGAAGTGTGCACCCCTAGATCGGCTTTGAGCAGTCATAATTCCCGTATTCTTTCATTTTTCAGACTCTCTGTATCTTCTCATTCCACTCTCCATTTTAGTATTACAGAAAAGATGTATTGTTATTTCTGGCATCTTAGAGTGATATGTATGTTGAGAGACCAGAAAAGGGATAACACATACCTCTTATCTGAAGGATCCATATAACAGCCTTGCAAAAAGCATACATCGTATATGTTTACATCAGCAGAATACCAATGTCTGTTTTTCCTAATTTAATCTTCCTTTCTTCCTGAAATATTATAGAGGAGTCTCCATGTGAAGCCAAAGAGTGCCATAATGGTGGAGAATGCCAGGCCAGAAACAGAACAGCTGTGTGCCTTTGCCAGCCAGGTTACACTGGGGAAGCTTGTGAAATAGGTAAGAAAACAGTGAGGGGAACAGAGCTGGCAACGTACACAGAAATTTACCGCTGCCCAAAATTTAAAAGAAAATTACTACAAACTATTTCATAGATGGTACATGACACCAGAAAACTAAAGACAATTTATAAGACAGGTACAGGTCAATGTTGGAAATGTCAAGAGAACTTTGGTACACTATTTCATATGTGGTAGTCATGTCCTAGAGTACAAAAATATTGGAAAGAAATACATAAGAAAATAAGTTCAATTTTGAAGATTCAATTCGCGATGACACCCGAATTTTACTTGCTAAACATGACACATACACTAAATGGAACACCAGCCAAGAGACATTGGAGAATTATATTGTACATGGTGACGATGGCCCACATTGAATATGCACGATTTTGGAAAAATGAAACTACACCCACAATGGAACAGTGGTGGACAGCTTTCATGGAAAACAGAAATGCGGATATACTTACACAAAGATTGAAAGGGAAATCAGATGAGGACATTAACAAAGAGTGGAAGATTGTCACAGATTTGGGTTGGGGGTAGGCAGAGGGTAATACATTTTTCATGATAACAATTATTATACAGTTAACAGTTAATGAAATATCATGTAACAAGTAAAGTAGAGATATATAGCAGGAACTAACAAATTATAGATTATTAACATTTTATTGCGATACAAGACATAACAAATAGAGGGAATATCAATAATTGTAATCCAGAAAGGAAAGGAAGAAGGAAAAACATTACATGTAAACGTTGCAGAAATTATTGTTTGTTTTATCTGTTGAAATTTGAATAAAATTATTTAAAAAAAAAAGAAAACAGTGAGTAAGTGTAGGGAAGACCACTAGTAATATAGGCCAAAAGCAGAACTGGAAGGTATTTCAAGGCAAGGCAAAGATTCTGTTAGTACTTGTTGCTAGTAGTAGGTAGTGCATATCATAACAGTCCAGAACAGCCAAAGCAAGACATATTTGTGCATGCAGGGTAGTGTTCAGCCCACACTGCGTAAAAGCCCCACTTTGGTAGTTCCTATTTTATTTTCTTAAATCTGATTAAATTTCTGTCTTGTCCAGCATTCTTTTCCTATAGTGGCCAACTAAATGAAAAGCCAACAAGAGGATATGGGTGTAAATAGCCTCCCAGTCACATTCCGCAGCAACTAGCATTGAGAACAACTCTGATATAGAAGATAATAGCTGAAATCCAGTGTAAGACTAATAAAATAGGAAGCACCAACAACATATTTACATAGATTGGTGAGACTTGGCTCTGGAGAAGAAGGAATAATATATCAAGGTTTCAGTAGTGTGCAGAAGTTGTGGCACTCAGTGTGCCTACATAGCTCAGTTGGGAGCCCCTCAGTTCCACTTGACTTGTGGGAAGGGGTAAAGCTGTGCCTGGGTGACTGACATGTAAGCTGGCCTAACGTACTGCCTTACCTATTTTGTGGGGCCACAGTGACAACCACTTGTATAAAGAAATATCAGCTGCTTCTTTATGCAATTGGGAGTAGCACAAACATAATGCCACTTTTGAATCTAGGCTGATAGATAGGCACCATGACTAATTGCCGCAGAGTTTCTCTAATCAGCTTTTAAAGTTGTGCTAAAATTTCAAGTTGGTGGCTTTCACTATGTCTTGTGTACCGAATTCCACAGTTTAATAATATGCTGTGTACAAAAGGTATTTTATCTAAGCCTATAGCGTAACACTTGGGAATGACAACCTTTAAAATATGCATAAATAGTGGGATTTGCCCTTGGCTAGGCCTGCAGCCTTTTTCAGACTTGATCTTTTTGTTATTTGCTTTACAGATATAAATGAATGCGAGTCCAACCCATGCCTAAATGGTGGGCGATGTATAGACCTAGTGGACAATTACACTTGTGTGTGTGTAGCACCGTTCACAGGACAGCGCTGTGAAACAGGTGACCTGATTTCATAACTGCATTGTAGCACCTTCCTCCTCGCATAGCTAGTCTCTCCTTCCCCCTCTCTGTGCTCTCATAATCCTTTCAGACTTCCTGTATAGGCCCAGCCCTATACCTGTTGTTTCTGATTATTTAGCTGCATTGGGTTCTACTGAGGCTCCCAACTCTTCTTGCTTTAGATCCTACAGTCTGTGAGGGCAGGAACTGCAGGAACCGGCAAACATGCAACTATATTCGCCCTGGGCGCTACATCTGCACATGCTCTCCAGGCTACTATGGGAGCAACTGTCAATATGGTAAGCAGGACAACCACACAGCTACAGATGTAGGGAATTTCATTTGGCCCCCACTGTGAAAGCAGTTGACATCAATCGCATATCCCAGAGTAATATGTCTTTAGCTCTGGAATATAGTTATCCTTCAGATGGCTCACACCTCTGAATTTTGCAATGCCATTCTTGGCTCAAAATTGCATACAAAAATATGTGTATTTGGAATAGCTGAATGCAAAAATCCACATGTTAGGACGATGTGCACATGACAGTGAATGACAATTTTAATGTAGTTTTTGAAAGAAAACACACACTAATGCAAAAACTAGGCAGAATGGACTTTTGACTGAATATATGTGAAATAATATGAACCACATATAGACTGTTCCATTGATCCTTACCCTGCAGGAACCCAGAGAGACTAATAATGAATCTATGTGATCACTTATGTTCTAGGAAAGTCCCGGAGTCCCTGACCACTGATGCCTGTCTTGGAAAATATTTCACTTGCTCACTTCATACATTGACAGGTTTTATGTGACTTTCAGGTTTCCCCTTTACTGAGATATAAATAATTTGTCAACACAACAGTTGTTTCATCTTCATCCTCTTAGGCTGGATTTTGCTTCTTGACATTAGGCATCATGCCTGAAGGCTTATGCTCTTCTGCCACTGTAACTGAGTAACTGAGGAAGTGTTGTTTGTTCATGATGTCATTCATAACTTGCCTTTTGGCTCAGTGCAGCTAGCAAGTATTTAAAATCCAGAAACAAATTACAGTAAAAACAGAAAGCAAAGTCATTAATATATTATCAGCTAGTAGAAGATTTAGCACATCAGAAGATTTAAGACAGAACCATTAAAATATCCTCAAGCATTAGGAGGACTAAACATCACTCGTTGTTAAAAGAAGCCACCAACTGAATATCCTTAGAGAGATCCAGAAGCTGGGTGCCACAACAAGAAGGCCTTGCTCTGCATCCCAGACACCTGTAATATTGTAGTAGAACATAGTACAAAACCTCAGATAACAAAGTACATAGGCAAGTTCATGATGGAAATTTCTTCAGCTATCATGGTCCAAGCTTCCATGTGTGCACCTAAGACCCTCAATTTAGTTGTTAGACTGCCCTTGTAATAAAATTACTAATTTATATTCTTTGTGTCTTATTCATGGCGTAAGACAGATTGTTCTCAAAAATATTTAGCGAGGTGGTTCAGTGCTCTCTAATAGTCCTTGGGTTGGAAGGGACCTTGTGGGTCATTGCATAACATATACAAGGGGTGACAATTATGTGGCAAGATGTTCTTGGACTGCAGGTCACAGCAACCTTAGCCAACATAGAAAATGGTGAGGAATGCTGGGAATTGCAGTTCAGTAATATCTGGAGGGCTGCACAGTTCCCAAACCCTGCCATACACAGTAGGCCATCTAGCATCTTGTTTGAAAAACTTCATTCCCATTTTTAGTACAGAACTGTTACTTCATGAAATCATTGATATAATTTCAGATCAATATCACACAAATGTATCCAACTTTATCTCTCTTTAAAATCTTCTTTAAAATCTCCAGTGCTTCCCAAACACTCTAATGACCTTTTTTCACATAGTTTTTTCCAGTTAACCCAACTCCTTTGAGCTTCAATTTACATCCATTCACTTGTTCACAATGGACAAGAAAAACTGTATGTTGAACCCTATCCACCCTCAGACTAAACTTTCATGTATCTGAAGGCTCTTTATGAAGTGCAGTCACTCTTGTTTGTTTGTGCTAAAGAAATGTGGCTCTCTCTCCCTCTCTCCTTATGCCAGAAATCTTTCATTAATATTTTGTAGGTGGGCCAAGAATGCCCAGTGCATGTATCTCCAATCCATGCCAGAATGAGGGCACTTGCCTTGAAACCAGCCAAGGCTATGTATGTGAGTGTGCCGAAGGATACACGGGCACAGATTGCAGAGACAGTAAGTACTTGATTCCAAGGGCAAAACAAACTACACGTGATTTTCAGTCATGTCAATGTTTTCCTTGAGTTTTGTGTGGCAAGATTCCTATTCAGAGCAGCTGTGGGAAAGTGCAGTCTGGATAGAAGGTTCACAGTAGCTGTTTGAGCTCTCCTGCTGCCTGAAGTGAGAAAAAATAATGCTGATCCCTGCCTTCTGTCTTGCTCTGAGGGCTTCTTCTTCAGAGTCAACCATTATGGGTAGGTGACCTGGGAGTATCCAGTGCTACAGTGGTACAAACTGCCTCTCAAGGTAACTCACCCACAATGCCTTACTGTGAAAACCTGTCACTGCTAGGGCTTTTTGGGTCTAGTCAACTCTGTAGAGCCACACACCAGTCAGTTAGGCTGTCTAGAGCAGTGATGTGGGCCTTCCTGGCGTGGGAGCACTATTAGTCATGACTCCTCATGCATTGCTACCTGAAGCCTGGCCCTTCTTATTTGGAGACACTGCCCTGAAAATTCACTTGGAGTTGGGGGTTCATTATTTCTGTCCTGATGAGTCCCATTACTTAATAACAGCATCTCCTCCAAACTGGTTTTTAACCTAACAGGAAAGAGCTACAGGTACTCATATTTTCTACTGCCACCCATAAACTCAGAGAAATTATTTTGTTGAGAAAGCAATACATTTCCTCTCACATTGCACTAATTTCCGGTTCATACTAAGCCTCTCATAGCAGCTTCGGGGAGTTGTTTTTAAGAAAAGTAGCCAGAACTCTCACTGAAAATGTTGACATGTCTGGGCATTGATGTATTTCAGCCATAACATTTTGTTTGTATGGTTATTTGCATGCCGTGATTCTGACATGGTAATGAGACCACAAAATTAGTTGGGTGTGTGGAGCAATTGTTGTTAGTACTGTTAATCATGTGTGTATGACAAAATAATTACTTTCGACATGCTGGTTTGGACTTCAGCTTCACAACGTTTTAGTGCAAAGAGACCTGAGATTTTGGCAAGTGCCAAAAGTATTGTATCAGATGACATTGCAAACATTTGCAGAACTGTGATTGTGATTTTCAACATGTTAAAATAGTTGCATAAATCAGACCACAAAACAGAGAAGCAGTGGTTCTTGAACTCTGTTTGTTGTTATTTATTTACTTACTTACTTACTTACTTATTTACTTGATTATTCATTTGAGAAAATTTTGCTGCATTTTTTTATTTTAAAAAAGTTCAGAGTGTTTTATAGATAACATTAAAACCAATTACTAAAAAAAGATTAAACAATTCATTAAGAATCAGAGTAGTTAATAATATTAACAGTCAGGAAAATAATCAAGAAAATAGCAGGGCAAACAAATAAGTGTTCAGTTTACAGGGGGAGCTCCCGGTACAATGGTCACCTGCCTAATCTCATTCCGCATGGTGGGCAGCACAAGAGAGATGGCCATACTCTGCACTGCAACCAAACAAACCGTGCTGGGCAGCAGTAAGCAGATCCATGTCATTAGAAGCTCTCATTTGGGTAATACAGCTTATATACAAATCCATCCTCAGAACATACAGATGAGCATTAGCTCATCACCATTTGATGAGCTAATGCATCCCATCTGCCCAGGTGGCATTTGTTTTAAGAGGGAATCCCCTATGTAAGCCCTAATCCTCCACTACTAAGGGGGCTGCCATTTTCTCCGTCTTCTCACTGCATCTCTATCTCTTGCTCTCCCTATTTCCAACCCTGCTCTGCCCCCACCCCATTAGTCCTTTTGCACTGTTCCTACCCCATGCTGGGAAACACTGGCTCATGTCATTCTGCAAAAGGTGGGGGGAATGGTTCAGCGTGAGGTACTGCTTTTAAAAGAAACAGCAAGGCTCATTAGAGTTACTGAACAGAGCACAGATAGGACCACAAGGGAGCCTTTGATAGGTGGAGCATGATGACTCCAGTGGGGAGCAGCGGCTGGTTTATAATTTGCAGCCTCTTGGGTGTTAATTAAGGTAAATATCTGAGGTCATGAGAAAAGGGAGTAAAGCTTCTGTCACCACAGCACTCGTAGCCAAACTTAATCTAGATCCCTCCCTACAGCAGCTTGAACAACGCTGTGTTGGTTATTGGGGAGGGGGTGTGTGAAGGCCTCAGTAGCAGAGCCTTTACTGGTACAGATGAGCGTAATTAGTCTTCCCCCACACTTCTTCTCTTTACCTTTTTTTGCAGAGCTCTCTGAGGACTGCGAATGTGAAATGGGGGAAAGTGTCTAGATGGAAATGTAACTATATGTCAGTGCCCACCTGGATATTTTGGTCTTCTCTGTGAATTTGGTAGGAATAAAGTTTTTTCTGATCTACCCAAACCTTTTGTTATATTCTCTTAACTCTTCCTGTGCGTCTGAAGAGGAGGGTAGAACTACACAAAAGCTTAAATCACAAGAAATCTGTGACTCTTTTAAGACTTCCAAAACAATAACAACCATCAATCATGTGTCCATTTCATATGTGGAAAGTGCAGGCATCCACATGTTGTTGAACTACAGCTCCCCTCAGTGCCCGTTAGCATAGCCAAGAGTACAAGTAGCAGTCTAACAACATCTGGAGGGCTGCACTTGGTTCACCACTGAGTTGTAAGAACTTATAAATGGGAGCTAAGATCCTATACAACAGTCAATACTGCAAGCAGTTTGGAGTTCTCATCACTTGTGGACTGAGTTATCCAAGGCTTCTTTGCATAAGCAAAAGTTGGATTTTTGTTCTGGTAGTCAGCATGTAGTGGCTACAACAGGTGACACCACATAACTATGTTGACAGGACTTTTCACATTGCTTGCACTGAATAGGATCTCAGCCTGGATATGTGACAAATAGTCATTGTTTGGAAGTTTCTTAATATACATTTAAACTTTAAGGCTCTCTGTGAGCTTTTTCCCTATTCTCAAAGTAGCTCAAACCATTAGGATACCAAGGGGCTCTAGCAGTGCTGTTAATAGTTGCTGGTGGATCTTCTATCTGTCTACCGGATAGTAAAGCACTACGTTGATGTACCTGTAGGTCCACTGATGACCATTTTTTCAAATTGTTGGTTTGAAAGAGGGATCGCTTCTTGTGAGGCATACACTTGTTGACTCTTGCTTATAGCAAGTGAATTTTACATCTTACTTCCAAAATCTGTAAACTTGTTAGATCAGCTAATAGACAGAGATGGAAAAAAACCCTCATGTATACCTTATGAAGCATGTTGTTGTCTATTTTCAGTCTCTGTCTCTTTCCAAGAAAGAAAATGGCAATTCTCATAATATTTTTTCTTTGGAAATCTGGCACTTCTCAAGTTATACAAATACTCAGCATGACTCTTTAGATCAGTAGCAAAAGATATTTGTAGTGTTTTACTTTCCAGATAGTAATAGAGGTTTTATATTCCAATAATGAAGGGTCCCTGATTTCTTGACTGCCTGTTCCAGTTCCCTTAGAATTACTTTTGGATGCAGCTGTTTCTGAACCATTGCACAGTTATTGCAGTTTGATAGCATTTCAACTACCATGGCTCCATCCTTCAGAATCCTGGGATTTGTAGTTCCATGAGGTATTTGAAATTCTGTAGTGCACTCCCCTAAACTATAGCATTAGAGTTTTCTGGCAGAGAATTGTAAATACCTCAGAGAACTACAAATCCTAGGATTTTGTAGGGTGGAACTATGGCAGTTAGAATGGTATCAAATGTTCTAATTGTGCACTGAAGATATACTGCCATAGTGGGCAACTTGGAGAGGTCTGGGGCCACATCACACCCTCATGGCCTCCCTGAGACTACCCAGCTCCCATACAGATCAAAAACTATCTCTCTTATTGCCTTATATTGAACACATTCTGAATTTTTTCTTTCTTTCTTGATACAACTGAATGCCAGATGTTACAACACTAAGGAATATAAAGCAAGACTGCTTTGCCTGCCAGCTCCACAAATAATTTTTGGTGGTACCATGACAAAAGACACTGTTGAATCACTACCCAAAATACTTTCAGATGAGCTTTCTGGACTGAAATCCTGAAATAAACTACGTACTTAGTGAGGCATTTCTTTCAGTAATGACATGATGCACAAAGGATATGCTTTCAAGGCCTCCAAATAATAGCTTTTGATTGTTGATCAAGTTGCATTGGTTCCAGGGGCATGGTTTAGATGCACATGGTGCAGAAATTTAACAAGCCTTGCTCTGGGCAGTGCTTGGATGAGAGATCATCCAGAAACCCTAGACATGTCATTTTAGGCTGTCTGATGGAAGGAAACTGGGATATAAATTGAATTTGTTCAGTTAATTAACTGCATGATAGTTACATATAAAATTGCCAAGTGCAAGTCCAAAAGAATCTTTTAGAAACTGTTTACTGAGAAGTAGCATTGCCCATGGTAGCACTCAGATTGCAGAAGCACTGTGATTCCTTCTGCCAGCCAATCCAACAATATTAATGATGTTAAACTTACTAAGGATGACTGTATGATAAACACGATACAAACAAAGTGGCTATTGCCATGGAATGCCACTCTGATGAAGTGCTTTATGCCAGCTTCCATGTGTGGCTTGTAATGGTTGAATTAATCCTTGTGTTAAGTTGATGAGTGTTCTGTTGGGGGGAGTGACCTCATAAAACATGTACCAAGTGCTAAGTGTTAACTGTGTAACCCATTACTGAGACCAGCAAACAAGATTCATCTTTATGCATGAGAAGGAGGAGGCCTGTACCAACAAGAACTTACAAATATACAATCAATGCCAATAACTGTGTTCATTTTCCTGTGCATCTTTTACTTTCTTGCTATGTAAACAATGCCAGTTAGAGGTTTGATCCTACTTTGTGGTACATGGTGTTGTGGAACTCCTATCAGTCATAACCAACGTAGTGAATAATCAGAGATGGTACGAGTTGCAGTTCAATAAATTTGGAGGGGCGCAAGTTACCCATATCTGAATCAGTTTGTAACACTGTTAATCTCTATAAAACTTATTTCTTTGGCACTGAGCTGTATGATAGGGCATTGCCATATCTGTATGTGCTTTTCCCCACTGCCACAGAAGTGACTGCTACACCTTGCAATATGAACACCCAGTGCCCAGATGGAGGCTACTGCATGGAATATGGCGGCAGTTACCTTTGCGTGTGTCATACAGATTATGGGACTAACCACAGTAAGTAGGACAGGAAGCCCAGAAACACCAGATTGTGCTTTGGATAAGAAGGTCATAGTGGTGGGAAACCTCATATCAAGAAGAATGCCAAATTTTATTTTTCAACCCATGGAATATGCATGATACTGTACCATTAAACACAGAGGACAATAGAACTCAAGAAGTATAATGTCATTGATAGAATGTTTGGTTTGAAAGCAAGTAGATTGTTGCATATGGTAGGAAAGTGTGGGAACAGAAGTATGAAGACACCAGTGTTGGCTTACCCTCCAAAATAATTCCCAGCTTTAAACGGATATTTTCTTCATGATTAAAGCAGATGAAAAGAAATTAAACTCCCATTCACTGCCTGTTGCCATCCCACCAATAATCAGCCCACCTTGCTAGTGATTTTAAAAGACTGCAGTATATTTAACGTCACTTCTAGCTGGGCCCTTTGTGTGCTGGGAATTCTATGGTTTTAGCATATTTGTCCAAAAACATCAGGTATGGGGCAGAAAATGGTCCCATGAAGTATGTGGGCTTGTGGACCTCTGGGCTTCTTAATTCAAACATATGTGTCCTTTTTTTCCATGTCATTTAACTGAGCTCCTTTCCGTGGGGCAGGTGGGGTTTTCATTTAGCATCATCCCATGTGAGGCCATGTCTGCTTTTGCAGCTGAGCCACCCTCCCCCTGTGACTCGGAGCCTTGCCTGAACGGTGGATCATGTGAAGCTCAAGAAGACTCCTACACTTGTGAATGTACCCGAGGCTTCATTGGCAGGCACTGTGAGAAAGGTACAGAACAGCCCTTGGTGGTAAAGCAGTGGTTACATGCCTGATATTTATCTGATATAGAGGAAAGACATGATTTGCCTCCTAGCACAGAATCAATTCACCTCAGGTAATATTCTACCCGCTTATATTTTCTCTCCCATGGCTGAATGAGGAATCATAAACTTCTGTGTCGAGCCAGAGTAGTGTGAGATTGGCAAGACCTCAAGTAAAACTGTATTCTTCCTTCAGAATACTATAACAGCGTCCTCATCATTTTCAAATAAAAGCACCAATCTGCTGTCATGGAGAACAGTATCTCATTGCCAGTGCTGAAGTATGATTCAGCTGCAAATTCAGTCAGCTTCTGATCATAAACTAAGGAAGGGGGGGTGCTATTTTATCCTTTGTGTTGGACAGCAAGCTGTCTCAGGGCAATGTCTGTTTATTTCCTTTATTTGGTCACTCTCAAAGCATTAAAAACAAGTTTATTTTTATTTATATGTAGCATTTATATATCACCACTTGTCAAAACATTTCAAGATGGATTGTAAGACAGTATGGTTTGAACTGAAAGCCCGTGGGTACATACACCAGTTACTGTCAGATTTATAATAGATGCATATAATATTGTTACACTTGTCAAAACTGCTGGTATATGTCTCCGCATGATGCAAGATTTAGTTTATATGTTTCTTCACCCAGATCCTTGCCTAAGAGAGTCAATGTGGGGAAAGAATAGGAATATTAATTGAGAGAAGTGAGTCAGTCAGTTTTTTTAAAAAAATACCTCTGAGAATTTACTGCAACTGTATTTTTGACTATTTTATTTGTTTGCTGTGGCCACAGAGGGCTCTTTGCCCTGAACCCTTGCAAAAATGGAAAAACTGTGAATAACTCCCCTCCTGCATTCCTCCTCCCATTGCCTTCCAGGGCTCCCTCCTCCTATTCCCTTCCCTTTTGCCCTAGCATGCCTGCCTTCTTTTTTCATCCTTGGGTAGAAGACAAGGGAATAGAGAGGAAGCACATGCTCCTCCTTTCCCATTCCCTTGCCTTTTGCCCAGATGTGGAGAAGGAAGGTGCATCCGGGCAAAAGGCAAGAGAATGGCAGAGGGAAGGCATGTGCGTACCTTCCTTCTCTGTGCACGGTGGTTCCCCTTTCCATTCCCATGCCTTTTGCCTGGGCATGGAGAAGGAAGGCACATCACGAGCAAGGGAATGGGAAGAGGAGAACAGAGGGGAAGGCATACATGTATGCACCTGGCAAATAATCAAATTTGCAAAGGTCAAACCCACAAATGTGGAAGGGGACTGTATTTTGTTTATTTGATTTATTTGTTTGTTTTGTTTGTTGCTATTTTCCCCTTTCTTTTCAAAACTGAGACTCAAAGGTGGCTGATAAAAAAAAATGCACAAAATAAAAAATGTTATAATACCGAGACTCAATAATTATAATTTATTATAATTATAAATGTTTAAATTGCAATATTATATGAGTCATTTAAAACACCATTTTGCCTCATTTACACCACAAGTAAACTAATGAATCTTAAAATTGGCTTCTAAGTAAATTACTCTGGGTCTGCATATGCACCAATCATTGCAAGATAGATAGAAGATAGAAGTACCCAGCTGGCTTAAATCAAACTACAGCATGCTTCTTTCCACAGTTACCCATCAGTTGCTTCTAGGGAACGTACTAGCAGAACGTGAAGTCCATAGACTTCCCTCGCTGTTCTTCTGAGCAGAGGTGGCTGGTGACAGTAAATGGGTGGGGCAGTAAATCAAGGTTTTTATTGTGAATTTTAAGGGATCTATCCAAGGTGCTGAAAGTATTCTGGGGATAGAGTTTGACACCTTGAAAAACTCTTTTCAAGTTCATGCTAAAACCCAGAGTGGATTCACCACTTGATTGATATGAAAGCCTCAAGGCAGCATTGTCTGTTAAGTTCTCGGTAGATAGATGTTCACCTGTCTCTGAATGTGAGGATTCCATATGGCCAACAGTGATCAAAAAATTGTTCTTAAAAGAAATCAAATCCAGAGGCAATCTACATGTGTGTCACGGCAGATTTATTCAGTGAATTAAGTCTTTTGCAGTGCATAAAGGGTACTGCCTTTTTTTTTTTTCTGTGCTTAGTGCATTCCAAGTTCATTTCTTTGCATTGGGCAGTGATGGGTCAAGAATCAGTTCAAATGGTGAAAAAACTAACGGAGCAGTGAGTAGCACTCCTCCTCCCTCCCTTTGGTTCTAAATCAGGAGAAGTTTGTCTTGAAAAGGTTTGTAATAAGTATTGACACTTTTCTGTTCACAGCAAGGCCAAAGCTGTGCAGCTCCGGCCCTTGCCGCAATGGAGGGACATGTAAGGAATCAGATGGTGAATACCACTGCACCTGCCCTTACCGGTTCACAGGAAAGCACTGCGAGATAGGTATCCCTCTCTGCATGCATTGCACATTGCAGCAGTTGAAACTGTGTGAAATGTCTTTGGATTGTTTACTATGTAACCTGGATCTTCTGTTCTTCCAGGTAAACCTGATCCCTGTGCCTCAGGCCCTTGTCAAAATGGAGGCACCTGCTTCCATTACATTGGCAAGTACAAGTGTGACTGCCTCCCAGGATATGCTGGACGGCACTGCGAGATAGGTATGGAGTGGGAAGGATTCCATTTGTTGGCCTTTCAATGGTTGACCTTTGAGTCTTTTAGACCATTTAGACCAGTGGTTCTCAACCTGTGGGTCCCCAGATGTTCGTGGACTTCAGCTCCCAGAAGCACTGAGCATTGACCATAGTGGCTGGGGCTTCTGGGAGCTGAAGTCCATGAACATCTGGGGACCCACAGGTTGAGAACCACTGATTTAGACATATGTGCTCATCCAGATTCTGTTGCAATATAATTCCCATCAGCCAATGGGAAAAGTATAATGGGAGTTGTAGTTTAACAGCATTTGGTTTTCCACAAGTTTTTCACCTTTGATCTAGCCATATAGGCTCTGGCAAGGGATCTAAGATTTCTTTCCAAAGTTTAGGTTACCATGTTAAACATTCAGTTGCTTTCTATTGTAGAGGTAAAAAAACTGATCTGAAAAATATATACTAGATTTATCCTCAATAGCAACCAGAAACATTGCTGAGTTGTCTTGCTATGAGCATAACTATTGTAAGCATGGGTAATTTAAAATGGCCCACTCTGGGATTAATTCTCTATTATTTTTCAGTTATCTCTATAAGCTTTGTTTAAAATTCTATGTGGAGCTCCTTAAAATACTTAATAGAATAATTGTCTGTGGTGGGGGTGTGGGATCTGTTTTCTCAGCTCCTTCCCCTTGTCTCTTGCGCCCATGTGAAAATGGAGCCACTTGTGAAGATCTTGGCCACAGCTATGTCTGCATATGCCCAACTGGTTACACAGGAAGACACTGTGAAGCAGGTAAAAATACAGAACACTGACAATTTGGATAAAAATACAGAAACTCATAGCCATTGGAGTATTCCTTGGCACTAGGGAAATGTGAACAGTCATATAAGATGCTGTGTCTCTTAATACAGAGACCAGGGCTCACATTCTTTTAAAAACAGATAGTGCTTAACCTATTTTACAGACTATTGTTCAGGAAAAGTCTGCCTGAAACATCCGTGTTTCATTGATTTGGACACTGGCACTAGAACCTATGTGAGGTGGGTGGGAGCTCACAGGCTAGAGCCTTTCAACAGAGTTTATCCTTCCTCAGAGAGCAGGAATAGAGACGACATCTTTGTGAATGCATATGCTCCAAACTGAATTTGTCTCTCAAACAAACATGCACAGTCAGTTATATTGAATGGTTTGGGTGCTAATCAAAAACTGTTTTTTGCAGTTTCTGAGTAAGGATCTGATCAAGGCAGGAAGGAACATGGTCACTTTTCAAAGATAATTCAGCAAGTTATTTGCACCAAAGTGAAAGTAATTTTGTGCTGTGGGCTGTGTGGAGGAAATAGGTCCCCAGCCTCCCTAGTGAATTGATCAGCCCAAAGTTTTTAGTTACATCACTTTTGTTTATTGTGCAGATCATAGACCAGTGGTTCTCAACCTGTGGGTCCCCAGATGTTCATGGACTTCAGCTCCCAGAAGCCCCAGCCACTATGGTCAATGCTCAGGCCTTCTGGGAGCTGAAGTCCACAAACATCTGGGGACCCACAGGTTGAGAACCACTGTCATAGACAATATAATGAATTCAGTTCTCCACAACTCTCTAATTCACCCCACTGTTTTTTTCATCTAGAGATAGACTGTGGCAGGCCCAATGAGGTGAAGCACGCTTATGTAACATTCAACTCGACTAAGATGGGCTCTCTGGCAGAATATCGATGTGATCTTGGATATGTCTTGAGTCCTCAGAACAACCCTAGGGTGTGCAGAGCACAAGGCGCCTGGAGTGAACCTCCACAGTGTAATGGTAATTCATGCTGTATGTATTGGGAAGGAGGAAACTGAACAGACTTAACAGGGTCAGTTATACCATTAAACATAATGAATAGTCTTCTCTGGCAGCTGAATTTGGGTGTCATGGAAGGGCTGCAGATTGTTAGTTGTTTCATTTTTCTTTTGTACAGTAAGTTGCCCATATCTACTAAGAATATGCTTATTGTGGATGGTGAAAAATGCACATAATGCCAAATGCCATATTTTGACCCCCAGGCTGGGTAAGATGGTAAGGAAGGGAGGCAGCTCCACCACCTAGCTCTTTCCTTCCTTCCTCCCTGCCTTCCTTCCAGGCGGGACTTGGCAAGCAGCCCCCTCCATCGGAACCAAATCCAGTGGGAAACCTGGCCGCTTGGAGCTGGGTGCCTCTCTCAGCCGAGGAAAAAGCATCCATCTCCTTTCTCAACCCCAAGAGGCACATGGTTTCATGAAGCTGGGCTTCTCATTCCTCTCTTGGCTAAGGAGGGAATGTCTGTCTCCTTCCTCGGCCAAGAGATGCATGGATTGTGGATAGGTGAAACCATGGATACTGGTCATGCAGTTCTGGGGGACCTACTGTATTTTTACTGCTGGTGCATTGTGGAATTTTCTGCCTCATGTGCCCGAATAGTACCCAAATGTGCCCAAATGTGGGGTACTATGCAACTGGATGTGAGTGAGTGGTGGATCGGCACCATTTTATTGCTCTACCTCAGGCAGCAAGGGAATTTTCATCAAATGTGAAACTTACTATCTACTGTGACTGAGAGCAGCTCTCCAAGGTCATGTTAGGAGTCTTTTCCCACCTCACTTTGGGTTGCCAAGGACTGAGCCTGGGAAATGCTGCCAGCAATGCATGTACTCTGCCACTATGCTATAACCTAAGTAATGTTCACTCTGATCCTGAGCTTGGGGTGGAGGATGGAATTGTCTTCTCCTTTGTTCAATTAAATTTCTTTGTACAGGTATTCTTATTTCCCATGCTTGGGTGGGAGTGGTTGTTTCTAAAATGCACCAGTCCTGACGTGCAGGATGTTTATGTCCTCATACCTTTTGTCCGTAACACTGGGCCCATAGAGTGAGGTAGCCTTCCAGAGCTCTCTTAAGCTTTCAGCTGTTATTGCAGTATGTTTACACTTAACATAGAAGGAAGGGAATGTACTAGGAGGGTGAGTAGATCTATCATGCTCTCTCTTTTCATGTTGAGTAAGCACACTTAACTGATGACTGAATATGGCTCCTGACTTCAGATTCTCCACTGCAGATTGATAATGGCTGTCTCTCCATCATCTCTTTTAGAAATTGATGAGTGCCAGTCTCAGCCATGCCTGAATGGGGGCTTGTGTAAGGATCGAATTGCCACTTTCCTCTGCTTGTGCAAAGGTGGCTATACGGGACACCACTGTGAGTTGGGTAAGAGAATGTGCAAACATGTTTGCCAGAAATTTGGATGATATTTGTGTCTATATTTTTTAATGAATACATAGCCATCTGCATTACCAGGAGTGAAGCTAGGCCAGTCTGGAAAAGGGATGGACTTCTGAACCACCAACTAGTCAGGAGCACCACAAGCTGTCATCTCCTGCCCCTCACCCCATCCATACCCATCTCTGCTGTGCAAGAGGAAGAGAGGAGAATGGAGAATGGTGGTAGCTTCTCTTTTAGCAGCCCCACTGACATATTACCAAGAGAAACAAAGATGGAGTATTGCAGAGAGCAGCTATCATTTTGAATGTCTGCTAGAGAACAGGCATGGGCTGGGGGAAGGCAGCAGCAGGGGCAGTGAGAATGGAAATCCAGCTGTAGTGCAGTGGAGATGACTTTCTCAGCCATTGTTTGGTTCCAGCAGGCATTTGAAACAAAGCCTGTCTCTACAGAGAAGCTGCCACTACTACCAGCTTCCTTGCCTCTTTCCATGGCAAGCACTGTGTAGGCAAAAATGTGCACATTCATTTGTGTGTATATACATTCATAGGGGCCACAGCCAACTCTGAAGAGCAGCCATAACAGCTACTCTTTTAAATACTTTTGAAAACTGGGCCCTTACTGAGCAGTAGAGGGTGGTCCCTGGAGAGGCCCCATTGCCACTTGTTGCTCCTCAGCACCAACCCTTGAGCTCAGCCACTGTGTGCTACTGAGTGAGGTGAAAGGAGTGGAAAAGTAGCTCCAGATCCCAAAGAATTTTCAATCTAAATTTTGAAAATGTGGGTGGTAAAAGGAACTTGCAAAATGGAGAGGCAAAGTCATGAGGGATCTGCAGGACAGTTACACAGAGTTCAACTTTACTTCAGTTGAGGATGGAATCTTGGCGGTTCTGAAATGGATATAATACTACAGTAGGGAAATCATGTAAGCCTGTTTAGAGACAAGTTGTTCCAGCATACTGGGCAATGGTCAATATTCTAATTTAGAAAAGACCAGTATAATTTCAGTAGAATCCTCCCTTCCTCATTTTTATGATATATAAAGATACAGCTGGGGCTGCTAAAAACCAAGGAGGTGTCATTAAAGGAGCTATAGTTCTAGGTGGCTTTACCAGCAAAATCAACCTCAACCTTGATCTCAATAGCAATGAAAGCATTTAGAAGGGCAATGGCAGTTTGAGGGCCTGTCTTGAATTTGATACAAAAGAATAAAAAGATGAAGGCATTTTCATTTTCTAGGTGGAGGAATTGTGTGGCTCAGATGGTGCTGCTGTATATGCCTTGTGCTTTAAAATGTATTATTCACTACTGTAAAAGTCTTCAACATGAAAAGCATGATCCAAATAAATAATGAAAACACATTCTCTCAGCCTCAGAGGAAAATGAAGACAAACCTCCTCTGAACAAATCTTGCCCAAAATTACCCATGATAGGTCTGTCGTAGGGTTGCCATAAATCAGAAACAGCTTGAAGTCACAGAACAACCATAAGCATGAACATTCTGTGCAAGGGGCGGGGGAGATGATGGGGGCAGGAAGAAAAGCAAACCATTCCTGAGGCTGCAGCCCTTACGCTGTTGTAGCTCAGTGGCCCAGTTAACTAAACAGAAGGTTTTGCCAGACTCATGAACCACTCAGGACTAGCATGCTCAGAAGCTAAGAGTGTATCTACACCACACAATTATAGCAGTTTGATCCCACTTTTAATTCCCATGGCTCCAGCCTATGAGGATTTTCAGTTTTGTACAGTGGTCAGAATTCTGTGCTACAGAATTCTAGTGGACTCCCTTGAACTATTGCACAAGAACTCGCTAGGAAAGAATTCTAAATAATACACTAAACTATAAATTCTGGGATTCTGCAGGATGGAGCCATGACCATCAAACCATGTTATCAAGCTGCTATAACTGTACAACTGTGCATTATACATACACTCTGACTAGAAATCTACTGTTCTACTGCGCTACTGTGTTCTTAGTGTTACCATATAGATCTTGGATAGTTATGCTTCAGACACTGTTTTTTAAAATGAGTCTTAAGGAAAAGGCCTTGCTTTATAGCCACTGAAAGTCTCCCTTGGTCTTATAAATTCAAAACAGTACAAAACATGGCAGCTCATTTAAGATCAATCTCCATTTATATTTTTAAACACTGAAAGCCAAAAATTGGTCTCAAAATAAAACGATACTTTAAATGATACTTTAAAAAAAGTCTCTTTGAATCACACATTGAAGTTTGCATTTACTGGGTACGAGTGGGGTATGTGTTTTGCTTGCTCATTGTTTAGGTGCCCATTCACACTACGTAGTTATGACACTGTTGTTCCACTTCAACGAGATCAAAGGGGGAAGTTTATCTGTCATGTAACAATAATCCAGCTGCATTGCATAATAGCTTTGCCTTCTTTCTCTGTAGAGTGTCTGTATCACTGGCAGGGAAATTGGCAAAAACAAGCTTTGGACGATCAGTGATCTCTTTCATGAGAGTGTTTTCTTTAAACTTGTTGAACTGAGAAACAGCGGAAGGAAGACTGCATAACTTCCCACTATATTTATATTTTGAGATATAAAAGTGATGTTATCAGATAACAGAAATAAAGCCCAAGAAAGGAATCCTTAGTACAATTGACACAGAAAATTCATTCTTCTAGAAGGCATGGAAAAAAATGCAGGGAACATAAATGAGTGCTTATCAAAGAATGGAACAATATAGACTGGGAGGAATGCCACTACTAACAAGGGAAGAAGGGAGCCACATGAAAGTAGCTAATGCATTAACCAGGTTTTGCGCAGTGTGATACTTTACACATGTGTTGGGCTATAGCGCCTACCATCCTCAGCCTCCATACTTTGCTGCCTAGAGAGGAGGTTGTAACTTAATGTACTAGAGTTAGACAAAACTATGTTAACTAAATGAAAGCATAGTTCTTCCCATTCATGCACTGCTTGTGGACAGATATCTATGCCTTCAGACTTTCTTTGGACAGGAATTTATGTAAAACCATACAATTTTAATAGGTGGCCTTAAGGTCTGCATTTAGCTCTCCCGCGTCAGAATAAATGCTGTCTTTTATTTCATTACCTCCAGGTAATTGTTGATGGGACTTTACTAGCTTTGAAAGTTGTACCAGATTCACAGCCTGGTATCAATATAGTAGATTTTTCTTGGCTTTCTTTATGCAAGCAAAGGTGCCCAAAGCTAATGCAAGATTGGTACACAGAGTAAATTTCACTACAGAAGCAATCCAAGCAGTCTTTCAGAGTGTCACTGAAGCACTGTACAATCTGTAAAGTCTTCTCGTATGTTCCTTCAGATTGCAGTGTTGTTCTTGGGCACATACTCAGACAGTGTGTCGTAGTTATGCAGGGTAGCAATATTTTTGTCCAGACCTAGTATCACAACAAATGAGGCGCTTGGGCCTACCTGTGGAAGAAACGTTGCAAAATGCTTCCCAACCAAGCGTTTTCTTTAACGGCTCAATGTCAGGTTGGTGAATGAAAAAATATCCTTGATCCAGGACTTGATCCTGGATGAGCATGCCAACTTGGCTTATATTACCAAGACCTGGTTGCATGGAGCTGGGCAGGGGGTTTAACCTCTCCCAGCTTTGTCCACCTGGATTCTCTGCACAGCAGCAGGCAGGGCCTGTGGGTGGGGAGGTAGAGTGGCAGTGGTCTGTTGGGATTCCATCTCCCTCACCAAGTCTCCAGGGTGTTGGAGTCCTCTCTCCTTGTTATACTGGGGGACTTCAACTTTCTTGCAGAGACTGCTCTGTCAGGAACAGTTCAGGATTTCATGTCTACTATGAAAGCCATAGGTGTCTCCCAGGTAGTGTCTGGTGCCATCCATGCTGCAGGAAACACTCTGGACTTGGTTTTCTGTTCTGGTCAGGATGATGGTGATCTGGATGTGGAGTAACTTTCTGTAGTTCTCTTGTCATGGACTAATCACTACCTGGTGGGGTTTAGACTCACTGGGACCTGGATCCTCTATGGGGGTGGGGGGCCAATTAAGATGGTCCTTTCCAGCAGGCTTATGGATCCAGATGAATTCCTGCTGGCTCTTGGGGTGTTTCCTTTGGCAGATGATCCTGTTGAAGCCTGGGCTTATGGAATAGAGAAATGACCAACTGTCCCCTGTTCTTAATGATCCTCTGTTATCCTAAGGCTGAGTATGTGATAGCAGAGTTGATACAGCTATATAGAGTCTAAGACAATTTCTGCATGACACTATTATAGTCTTGTTATTCCACTTTCAACATCCTATGGAATCCTGTGGATTGCAGTTCAGGGAAGGGCATTTAGAATTCTCAGCCAGAGCTCTTCGGCCCTCAGTAAACTACAAAACCCAAAATTCTACAGGATGTTGAAAGTGGAATAGTAGCACTATAACAGTGTAGTGCAGAAATGGACTGTGTTTATTATGCAGTTTTGGAGAAGGGAGATATTAGCAGTAGCCTTTGACTGATCCCAAAGAAGCATAACCCAATTCTGACCCAATTTTGCAATAACTATTAATCTGATAATGCTAGTTTTCTACTGTAAGTAGTGCTTTTGTGATGATGCAGTTATTGTAAGTGTTCACTTCCCTCCTGCTTTTGCAGAGATTGATGAATGTCAATCAGCTCCTTGCAAGAATGGTGGGACCTGCAAAGATCAGCCAGCTTCCTTCATCTGTCATTGCCCAGAGGGCTTCATTGGAACCCAGTGTGAAACAGGTAAATACAGTCAGCCCTCCACATTTGCAGGTTTCACGTTTGCCGATTTGATTGTTCACGGATTATTTGTGCTGCCTCCTTATGCCATTTTTAAAAGGGACTGTAAGCCTTATAAGCCTTACAGTGAGTCTTGTAAGTCCCTATTAAAAATGGTGTGTGTTAAATATGGTTTGGAAGGGCCTAGAGTTATTCAGGTTTTTTCACTTTCACAGGGATCCTGTGCCCCTAACCCTAGCAAATGTGAAGGGATGACTGTAGTGAATTGATGGAGACAATTCTTGGAGTACCATTATTTCTTCCTGCTAAGAATTAGAGAGTCTTCAGGGTGCCACAAGAGTCTGTTGATTTTTTTTTTTCGAGAGATTAACAAAACTACCTCATGGAAACTGTAATCCTTAAATTAGTTTATCCGTTCCATTGGTATTGATGTTCCTTGGCATATATTTTTTTACATACTGCCTACTATCACAGTTTAAAGACACAGCCATGTAAATAGATTGCTTTTTCTTACCTTGGAAGACAGAAGTTATTTTTTGTAACCAATTCAGTTGCCAAGGGATTGTGTAAGGCTCAAAGTCCACAGTGGTAAAATGGAAATTATCACTGCTCTGAATCCTTAAAAATACTGTTTGAAGATCTGCAATCTCAATACTTTCTCACTAGAGAGATTTTGGGTGGCACAGTGCCTTGCGCAGCCAATTATTAACCTCAGTGTGGAAGTTGGTTGTCTGTATTGGCCAGCTATGGTCTGAGCAAGCTTTAATAACCTGTTATTATTTTTAGGCTGCTGTATATTAGTAAGGCAGGTTTCCCTTGACGCTCCTCTCTTTAGAAAATTTTCAAATGGTCAATAGGGTGATCTATGGCTTGATGAAATTATAAGCAGCTGTATCTATCTGACAGTGTCCAACCATGATCCATTTTCAGCCATCCTCCCTTTCACACAATGCATTCTAATGCCTTTCTTTTCTACCACCCAAATGTTTGATTCAGTGATCAGAAAATGCCTCCAAGTTTTGTCCTAGATGAAATCACTATGGCCCAAGCCTGTTATTAGACCCAACTAGAGTAGACCTATTGAATCAAAAAGATGTACTTATGTATTGACATAACATTCATCAGTGGATCTGCTATTGTCGAGATTAACCAACAGAATTCACACCATTGCCTGCAAAACTGCTTAAATTTAACCAGTCTGTTATTGAATTTAGATTTCTTCTGAATGATTTTGGAAACTATCCTCTCCAGTGTTAGAGAATCTGTGACCTTCCTGGTGTTGCTGGACTATAAATCACATTATCTTTTGCTGTTGACTGTGCTGGTCAGAGATAATGGGTATTAGACTTGAACAGCACCAATGTGCTGAGCAGTCTTGCCACTATACCTTCACCAGTAAAAAGAAGAGGAAAGGAGAATACAGAGGACTCTCAGTAAATAATCCATAAGTTCCTTTACACAGAGGTGGGCAACTGCAGTGGGGCCTGAGGCTAAGTGTCTGCCATGGGACTCTCCAGGGGCTGCCCAGAGTGCCAAAAATACCAAAAATGAGAAAAACCAGGGTGGCCACTGAAAAAAAATGTTTTTCCCCCTATTAAATAATACAGGGCCCCCTACAACCTTGCTATTCCTGGAGGCACACAGTTTTGTTTTCTGCCAGAAAAGTATGGTTTGGGCCATTGGATGGTTGAAGAGTGGACCAAAAAACAGCCTTAGGGAGTCATGTGCAGCCCCTGGACTGCACTCAGCTCACCTCTGTTTTAACAGGACCAGATTTTCCCCTTCCACATCCACCTCCCCCACAAAACCTCTACAGAGAGTTCCATAGTTATGTTCCATGATGGTCACAAGACCTAGTCTTTTGGCATGCTTGTCAACTTATTTTTCTTGACATGTCCTTTTGAAAACCCTCACACAGATGCATACCTTATAACGTTTGAAGGCTTAGTCACTCTGAAATAAGCATGCAGAGAAGGCATGTGGAATTTGTGCTTCATTGTCTGAACAAGACAAAGGAGCATGTCAGCAGCCATGTCACTGGTGCTTCCGTACACACATTTGTCTTGCAGAATGAGAACAAGGAAGAGTCATCTCCAGTGAACTCTTTGCTGAAGAATATACATGAGCATGCGGCTAGTAAGGATTAGACAGAGATGCTTCCTTTGCTTTTCCCCTTCCAAAATTTTGAACAGCCAGTCAAATAGTTTAGATGCTACAACCAACAGGCACACTACAGTTGGACAGGATGTAGGAAATGTGGCATCACCTCTCTTTAATTTCTTCCACTAATTGCGTGTTTACTGAAGAGATGAATGTACTGTGGGGATGGATCCAGGACAGGGAACTTAGGCAGTGCTCTTTGTCAAGCATCTAAAGTAGGCAAGGGATTCTCCACTAGATGCAGAGTCATCCTCTTAATTCCATATGACACCTTCTACAGATATCTGAGTGAGTGTATTTATGCCCTCCAGAAGTGGATGCCTGTGAATCAAACCCTTGTCGGAATGGTGGAGACTGTGAAAATTTCAGTGGTTCCTACCTGTGTGTTTGTCCAGAAGGCTTCTTTGGCTACCACTGTGAAATAGGTAAGCTAAGATGGAATGGAAAGGCATTTAGTCAGTTCGGAAATTCTCATTAGCCTTTTGGGAAAAGCCGATGCAGTAAAATAAGTACATAAATATTTTAACAGAAAAAGTTTGATCCTTCCTTGACAAATGTCCGTGCTTTCCTAGAGAGGCCTGTGCTGCCTTTAAGAACAACTGTTTTGAACTGTTCATTGTGCACATCTTCCCCAGCTAGTGACCCTTGTTTCTCCAACCCCTGTGGGAGCAGAGGCTACTGTCTGCCCAGTAACGGATCTCACATCTGCACCTGCAAAGTGGGCTATACTGGCAAGAACTGTGAGAAAGGTAACTAGACCGAAAAAGCCACTCCCATAATCATCTAGAATAGAGCTGCTGTTAACCATGCTGGACTTCCTGCCCCTGCAAAACAATAGAAGCGCAATAGGCAATTAATGCTATGCTTTCTTCTTTTACCTTGTATTTTTATTTATTTATGTATTTACTTTTTTACACATTTGGGACAGGAAAAATCACCTCAGGGCCTCATCTCATAAACATACAGATTGCAATTGTCCAAGGAAGTTCATGTGTACTGGACTAAATGTTAACTAAGACTATGTAGTTGTTTCTCAGATAATTGGGTGCATAATTACATTATATGACCCACCTTTCCAATGGAATATAGCCTTGTTGTAGCACATGATACATGAGTTATCCCAGACTCAGATGTGCTCATTCTGTTAATCCTACCCTCTTCACTCTGTACACAGAGATTAAAACAAACCGTTTCCCCAGAGATGAAGAGTTTATATTTATTGTAACGTTACCCATATTTATTGTAATGTTACTTGCCGAGAACTACCCAGTTGAATTGGACTGAAGCCAAAAGAGAATTCTGTTCAAGGAAGTGGTACTAGGCCTTTGAAAGTCAGATTAGTGAACTCATAGGAGTAAAGGGCTCACAAGAATCTTTATGCAAATGTTAAGATCTCAAAACAAAGTTCAATTTAGGCCATGTACAAATGTTTGTGTGACCTGATCATCCTGTTCCCATTTTTGAAAAAGCTACCATGTACCATGCTTAGAATGCAATATATGACACAGAGCCTTAAAAATATACAGTAGAGTCTCGGTTATCCGACCTTCGTTCATCCGACATTCCAGATTATCCGACGTCGCGGCTGCCTGGGGGCGTGGCTGTAGGCATTTCCACGCCCCCCAGACAAGCCCAGACACGCTCCCCAGACACGCCCCCAGACATGCCCCCAAAATGGGGGCCGCCATGGGCCTCCAGATTATCCGACATTTTCGGGTATCCAACGATCAGCCCGCCCATTTATGTCGGATAACTGAGACTCTACTGTATATATTTTGGACTTTGATTGGCCAGTAGACTTCTGGAGCTTAGGTTGTAAAAGGATAACTTTTCCAGGCTCTGATATGATTTAGATGATCTGTGCAAGTATCCAGATTCACAGCAGCCTGAATTGTGTGATTCTTTTCCCTCCAAAAAGAAGTGTATGTAGGGTGAGGAGAGCTTTCACTTTGGCTTTCAATGCATAGGGATATTTCTGAAGAATACCCTAGTGCATAATATGAGTGCAGTGGATGTGAGTATGCCCATGCTCTCTTTTCTATGGAAACAGGTTATTCAGTCTAGCTAAGCATTTGAAGCAGGCCTGAATAACACAAGCTGTTCCATGGGATGTCTCTAATTTTTTTTGCTAATTTGGGAAAAGGAATTATCCTTATTAGATGCTTGGAGCATATGTTTTATGCCAGCATTGCTTCCCTGCTGCTTCTTGTAGGAAAGATTTGATAATGGAATAAGGGAGGAGGAGGGGGAGGAGGAAGAGAATTCTTTTGCATGAAAACTGATGCTGTGTGCTTCCTTCTTCTTGTTTGCATTGCCACCCCGAAGAGCTGCTGCCACCAACTTCATTAAAGGTGGACAAGGTGGAAGAGACTGGGCTGTCAATCTCTTGGCACCCTCCCAAGGACCAGGCTGCCAAGCATATGATTGATGGCTACGCCGTGACGTACGTATCCTTCGACGGCTCTTACCGCTGGACTGATTATGTGGACCGAAGCCGTGCTGCCCACCATTTGCGGGCACTAGCCTCCGGCAAAGCCTACAATATTTCTGTCTTTTCAGTCAAACGCAAATCGAACAACAAGAATGATATCAGCAGGCCCGTCATGCTCGTCACTCGTACTAGTGAGTAGCTCCAGCAGGGAAAGAGAATTGTGGGTGCAGAAATGCCTGGCTGCAGCAGTGAGGCCATCATCTTGGCTGGGGTCTTTCAGACCCATAGATTACATACCGGATTTCCAAATCTGGTATGAGAGTAGTGGAACACTGCTTCTTTTATCTATGGTGAGAATCTTTCTACACCTGTGCAGGCTTTTTACAACCTAATTGTTCATAAGTGTATCACAAGAACTGGGGACCAGCAGCTAGTGGAAATGGACCAAGGAATGTAGGATCAAACAGAAATGACATCCAAAGGAAGTATGCTACGTGAAATTCATTTTGTTCTCCAGTGCGTATTCCTTTGGTTTCCATGCCAAACCTTGAGACCTAGGGATGGCCCTTGCTGACATCATTAAACGTTATGTATTAGGCACCAGCCACAGTTGCTCACAGCTTGCCGCTTCTCATATCAGTGTCAAATGCAGGAATTATTAGGGAATTAAATAGATGAGACAAGGAACATTGAATCCACTAGTTTACTTGCCTCAAGATAGAAAGTGGGTGCAGAGTAGGGTGGAGGGCTGAGCCCTGGTACCACAGTGACTGGGAGGGAAGGAGGAAGTTAACTAAGTAGATACATAGCACCCCCCTTCCCAGCCTTCAGAAGCAGCAACAGATCTATCAAGCCATGCAAATTGTAGCAAGCTGGTGCTCTGCTTCCTGAGTTGGAGATTTGCATGGAGCCCTTTGCCTAGAACTGAGCCCCCCAAAACTGGAGAATTTGCACCCTCATCACCTGTATGGAGATGACCCCTGAAAACTGGACACTCAAGGACGGACTGTGAGATCTGGCAACCCTACAAAGAGCCATCCTTTTTTGGACAACTCCATAGTGGTCTCTGGACAGTATGTAGCAGTTTTCAAAAAATCAGTATTATTTTTAAAGCATTAAACAGGAGAGGAAGATATGGTGGACTGTTTTACAAACTTTATGTATATATCAATGGATCATTCTTTTCTTTGGTGGTGGTGTTCATATGGAATATGTTTTTGCTCAAAGGAGCGTCCATGGGTAATGCTGCAGTGGGGAGAGAATTCTAATCAAAGAGTACAATGATTGAGTTTCTTTTAGGTGGGTAGGCAAAATAGAGGCAGGCAAAAATGACAAATGACCTTGGAGAGGATGTCCAACCTGTAACATAATGTACAAAGGTACATTCAATAAAACTGAAAGACAGCATACTGAAACCAAATGAAAGAAGAGGATTTTATAACCCTTTTAACTGGAAAAAAAGATAACTATTGAAACCAAGAAGAGAGATGAAACAGTGCTTTTATGTTAGGTAGTGAAAATGCCCTGTGGGACACTACAAACAATTGACTTTCTTTGCTAGAAGAAAGAGAAGTATTTGTTCATCAAGGGCATGAACTAATAAGAACTAATAAGATCCCCAGTGGAACCACCTTCAGAGTTGTTATTGCATAAATAGCTGTTCCTATTTTGCTGCAAAAATGTTGGTGACATTCACTTTCCAAAACAACCAGATCTCTTTCTTTAAGCCTTTGGTCTTATGCTGTGTTTTGGGTCAATCAGCTGAGATGAGAGGCATTCATATCAAGCATGCGTCATACTTAAAAATCTGGTTGCAGTAGAATACGTGTATTCTGTGAGAGGTTGAGATTGAAGCCCAAAGATAAAAGGATATTGATGTGGACCAGTTCACAGGGTTTTGAAGGTCTTTATTCGTTTCCTCCCTGAAGGTCGACACTTCATCCTGCCTCCACTCCTGCTAGACCTCCCCCCATATTCACACCCCTAGGGCAGTTTTGCTACATTTTGGATCCCTGTGCTGTTTTAGGCCTAGAAGAGATCTTTTTAAAAAATAGGGAAGTAAACCAGAATTCAGCTGAGCATTTTTATCTCCTGAAATACTTCAGAATTCCCGTGGGGGTCAGAAAATAACCCAGATGGTAATCAGTGAAGGTTTTTTTTTTAAGCCATGTTAAGGAAGATTAACCACATGGGAATTGTACTCATCAGTGTGCTAGTTATTATACTCATCAGTATGCAGGAAATAACAGGATCAGTGGAGTAGAAGCACTGATTTAAATACCCTGGTGAAGGAGTATCTGCAGGTTCAGTGTTGTAGAGTGAACAACTGCTTTCCTGTGTAGAGTTGCAACTCTTTCTGTACCTTGGAGAAAATATACTTGTATATGATATATGTCAGTTCCACGTCCTTTAGTACTCTTTGCTTTAGATACCTTCCTATTCACTAATTTTTTCCCCTTCTAGTACTATATGGGGCATTCTATCATGTGAATAGTGTGTTAACTTACAAAGTGATAGTCATCAAGCTCTTTCTTATGCAATTAGAGGTGGTCCCAGCACATCAGCTGAGCTTGTTTAGACAAATCACTTAGCGTGTTTATAGGAGCAGCTTGCTGTTACAAGACCCACACTGTACATCGTTCATAGGTAGCAATCCCTTCATCTCCCACATCACTATTATGAGCTTGTGTGGATCTAGTTAAACAGTAGCAATCCTGACTTAAAGAGGTGTGTAGTAATCCTGACAGAACCTACCTTAGACTCAGGCTTCTCTCTGGTTTCTATAAACTGTGAGTGAATCCTGGCCTAAGTGTGTGGATTTGTGCAATTTCACATCACATTCTATTTGGTAAGGAGTTAAAAGACTCATTTTGAGCCTTGGATTCTTAGCTAACTTGGACTGTGCTGAATGGGAAGCATGAATGACTTTTCCTGTATGCAACGTAGTCTCTAGTGATATGAAGGATCTGATCTGATCTGATGAAGTAGGCTGCAGCCCATGAAAATCTATGTGAAATAAAAGTTGTTAATCTTTAAAGTGACACAGTATACTTAGCTTACAAAGCGATCTAGTAGCACCTTCAAAACTAACTGAAAGAAAGAAGTCCATGACATGAGCTTTCACAGATTCTGTTTACTTCATCAGATGTTCTCTATTCTCAGTTGTTTGCTAAGTGACTTTTCCATAGTGTCTTACAAGACCCTCTTGACAATAGAACAGAATGCTTTTTACCGTAGTTGGAAAGGCCCAGTGAGGTTGATAAGATGCCCTATGTTGTACTGTCAGTAAAGGAGGGTTCTGTTGCAGTAGCCCTATTGAAACATCAGATTGACATTTTTTTTTCTTCTGTAGAAAACTACTAGGATGGAAAGGACACTGCTAATGGGATATTGCTCACCCAAAAGGACTGAGTGTTCCACAGTCAAGTCAGATGAGTCTTAACCACTTCTTTTCTGCTCTTTCATCCTGGCAGGACCCCATCCAGTGGAGGGATTTGAAATTGCCAATGTGACTGCCACAACCATTACTGTGCAATGGGCTCTCCATAGGCTCAAGCATGCCACAGTCAGCAAAGTGCGTGTGTCCATCCGGAAGCCAGAGGACGTAGAGGATCGGGCTGTAGAGCTGAACAACACTGTGACCAAATACACATTCCGGTGAGCAAAAAGAAGGAGAATACTGGGGATGATGGAAAGAAGGTAATGGTAAATAAACTCACACTGCCATCTCCTATTTAGCTGACCTGCTATTTAGCTGGTCAGCCTTGTTTCATGGAGTCTGTCAGCAGCAGAGAACAGACCAAGTGACAGTACATCTGTATTTTCAGCTCTCCCACATGTTCTTCCTAGTCTAGAAATATCTTCATTTCCCATTGTAGTATTTGGTGGGTAATTTAATGTAATTTCATGTTATGGTGTTTGAAAAGTACTTTGTTGCATTATTAGTTGAGTTGCTTTCTAATATTTTGTTACTTTTTTAAAAAAGAAACTTGTCTTTGAATTGGTAAGAGTTGCATGAAACTTCTGCAGTTCCTGTCAAAGTGAAAAGTAACTAGCAAATTTAGATATTACACCAATAAAATAAAGTTGTCCCTGCTCCTTATGTTACTTTCTCAAATATGACATTGTTATGACCTCATTACCAGCGAGTGGGGTGCACTAATTTGCTACAGGTAACTGTCGCATCCAGAATGCAGTATCACATTTATGGCTGTTAACCTGGTGTTATCATCCCTAACTGATCCATATTCACAATTCCTATGCAGTCATAACTATGGCACTACTTTACTGGACTTCAGTCACACCAAGAGAAGAAGGTCCATTTTGCTGGTGAATGAGCTGCAAGTGGATGATGTTTCTACCCTCTCCCACCAATAAGCAAGGCTGCAACAAGAACTTGTGACAGAGGTTTGCTTCTGACTCTTCCAGCCTCACTTACTGGTGGGAGGGGAAATGTCATCTACCCACATCTCAGATGCCAGCACAAATGACCATCAGTCTGTTAAAATGGTTTGGAAGGTTTGGTCCAGGAGATGCTACTTAGTTATGCAAGCCTAATTCTGCAGGCATAACTAAGCACCCTGTGTAAAAATCCAACTTCTGTGAAGCCTGATGGATAAGCTGGGCCAATGAGAGCTAGGCAGCAAACAGATTTTTGGGAAGCTTCAGACCAACACGATCACACTATTTAAATTCTCTGTCACATACTTCAACTGAAATACAGCTTGTGATTCCTCAAATTAGAAAGAAAGTTGAGGCTTGGACAGGTCAGTAAGGAATTTGGAATTGACATGCTTTCAGATATTTTCCTCATCTACTCAACAGCTCTCTGTGTGCAGTAGATATTTGTTCACATTTCTCTCTGAGTGGGTAGTTTATGCAAGTCTGACTCAGCAACTGTCAATAAGGAATAGCCTGTTCTTTGTTCCAAAATCACAGCATCTGACTAAAATTCCCTCAACCATATCTCACCCTCTTTCCAACAGGGACCTTCAGCCAGGACAGAAGTATCTTATCCACATGTGGACCCTGAGTGGCATGAGCCCAGAAGATCATCCCACTGAGAGCTTTGCCACAGGACCCGTCTATGTCTGGACTCGTAAGTTTGATATCTCCCACCTGGTTCTTGCTTTCCCACCTTTGACCTATGCAGGTATCAGTACAAAAGTAGTTTCCTTAGCTATAAGTGCTTTTCAAAGGCATTAATACATTTTCCAAATCCTAGAAAAATGCCTTTCCTCCTCTTCTGCCCTGAGGTGTATGTCCATTTTAATTTTTTCTGTTGTATAATTGCAATGGCAACTCTGTCACTGAGGTTTCTAAAACTGCCTTAGAAGGTTCTTGATAAATTCTGGAAATTCCTCTCAAAAGCGCAACCAGCATTCAAAGATCTGCATGTTTTTTGTGCTGCCATTACAGGCAGTAGTGCAACAGCTATGCTATTTGTAAAGAATGAGTCAATTCAATGTAACAGGTTTCATGACTGTAAAGCACAGAGTACAGCTTTTCCAGCTGCAAAGCACAGCTAAGTTCTGCAGGGTATCTTATTACCAATCAATGAGGTTAAAAAAAAAAGGTTTGCCTGTAACTTGAATAATATTCCCCATCTTTCCTGAGGGGGCTTCAGTGGTGAAGAGCCCTGGTGGTGGAGTGGTTAAATGCCAGTACTGCAGCCACAACATTGTGAGTTCAATCCTGCCAGGCTCCAGATTGACTCAGCCTTTCATCCTTCCGTAGGTCGGTAAAATGAGCACCAAGCTTGTTTGGGGCAGTTAGCTAAAAACACATTGTAAACTGCTTAGGGAGTGCTCCGCACTGATAAGCAGTATAGAGACGTAACTGCTATTGCTATATTCCCCCATGGTAATAATTCTTCAGTTGAAGGAGCAGTTAGAGAATAGTTTGGAGAAATTCCTCATCTAATGTCCTTCTTTTCATTGAACAGGACCTCTTCCTCCTAGAAACCTCACTGCATCCAGAGTCGCAGCCACCTCTGTCCAGATGGTCTGGGAACAACCCTTGGTGGGTTCTGGTGATGGCTACATTATCAATGTCACCACCAGTCAGAGTGTGAAAAGTCGCTATGTGCCCAATGGAAAGTTATCTTCCTACACAGTGCGTGACCTGAACCCAGGTCAAAGGTATCGCTTATCTGTGATGGCTGTCCAAAACACGGATCAAGGACAATTGACTAGTGAACCTGCCCATCTCTACATTACAGCCTGTAAGTGTAGCCCGCTATCTCTGTTCAAAGCTCCCAGAAAGTTATTTGATTCACTTGTGTCCTGATACAGTGTGTGGAAAGTCAGCTTACAGTGGCATATTCAGTATATTCAGTATGTCTTGAGACATCTATTATGCAGCACGTCTTGGCCTACCATCACTTTTTGTGAGGAGCAGAGCTTGTAAAAGTTACTTTTTTGAACTACAGTTCCCAGAACCATTCAGCCAACATAGTGAGTAGCTATGAAGTTTGGGAGATTTGTAGCCCTAGTAAGTAACTTTTCCCAAGGTCTGATGATGACAGTGGGGTAGCATTTTCTTAGCAGGAGCTGAGATCTCTTTTTTTGCCTCCTGCTCTCATGGAATTGTGATTCAGCAAGACACAAACAACTATAAAACAAGAAAGGCCTCCCTGTCACCAAATGTCTTGCTCATCCCTTTGAATTTAATGTGTCATAATCATTACAGATATTTCATTCATCTTTAGAAGCTGCATTAACCAATGTCCTACCACTTTTCAAATCTTTAATAGGAGCCAAGATGGGCAGGGTGGAATTGCTGAACCTGATAGGAATTGTAGCCTCAGAGGAGTTAATACTTTTTCCCAGCACTATCCTCCCTTGAAAAATGCCCACCCAATGATGCCTTTATTTGAGTAGTGAGTTCTTTGTTAGGAAAATGGCACCAAAGTAGGGTTTAATACCATCACCCTTGCAGTGCCAAGGTTATGATCTGAGTCATGTCCGCATTGTTTCTGTTAACATTTTCTTCTTTTTCTAAGCAAAGTGTGAGGTACATCTGGAGATAGGCCAAGCTGATCTTAGTTCAAGGGAAGATTCATACAGGAGGAAGTGATCCCTGTGGTACCCATGTCTTAAGCTGTTCAGTGCTTTATAGGTCAATACCAACTTTGACTTGTACTTAGAAGTGAACCAAGAGCCACTGCAGCTGTTTAAAACTTGCGAGTTTTCACTTAGTTACATTAAGTCTCATCCTCCCTGGTCTGCAGTGCAGAAAGATGGCATTCCAGAAAGACGCTGGAGCCAAACAGGGCATCCTCGTGTGCTGAGAAACCGAGTCCCTCCAGCGTTCCTGCCAGAACTGCGTCTGCTTGCCGATCACAACACCCCTGAGGAACCCTCTCTAGCACCCAGGTAAAAAAAGGAGCTTGGTTGCCAATAAGAATAAATGTGAATTGGATAGACGTGGTTCATAAGATACTGAACTCTGAAGTCATCACTTCCACTGACGTTGCATCACAAATGAGGAACATTCTAGTATTTTCCTTTTAAAGGTTTACAGAGCTAGTGGATGGCAGAGGGAGGATCACCACTAAGTTCAGCAGCTCACCAAGTAGATCCGTCACTGTAAGAACACGTAGGTGCCCTTCAGTCTCCACACTTGCATTGTTTCCTACCGTGGCACAAGTCCTTGAGTTAACTGTGTTGGCTTCTTCTCTCTAGAACCTGATGCTCCTGTGAAAGTGGAAGAACATCCAGAGGAATCAACTAAGGCCAACCTAGCATTGCAGCTGCCAGAATCAGAGAGTAGTAAAAAAGAAAGTAAGTCTGAAGAGAGGATGAGAAGTATCTCTGTGGGATACACGCATGACCGTGCAAGACTACTCCTTGCCCCCCCATCTTAAGTAACACTAGTTTTGAAGTGATTTGTCAAGTATCCAAAACAGGATCAAAGATATTGATGTGACAAGATGGGGAAGAAAGTAGGGTTGTAGAGAATGGGATTTCAGAAGATGCAGCTTTTTTTCAACTGTCCATTTTTGCATCTGGCCACTCTGATTATATGGTATATGTTATGGGTGAGCTGACATCAGTCCTGTAGGTTCAACATGTATATACTAGACAGCGTGTATATGCTAGACAAGTATTGCTGATGTGTACAGTAGTACAGTTATTCCCATTTACTGGAGTATTCATGTGTTCATTCTGCAGCGATGAGGATATTAGCTGCAGTTCTGTCCTTTCCTCACACTCTTCTAATGCTCTCCTCATAAATGCAGGTGCAACCAGGAGCTATACATGCATATGTCGTGGAGATTATTCTACCCAATGTTAACACCTGTGGGTCTCATAGGGAGGATATTTCAAAGTAGGATGTAGTCACTAAGAAGTCTCCCACCCAGGTCTCTGTCAGTCTTGCCTCAAATAGCCAGGTCCTGTATTATAACAGATACACAGGTCTGGTGGTGTGCACATTTTCTTTACTCATTTTCCTAGGAAGAAGGCAATAGCTTTTTCTGCAAGGTTGAAGGCAATTTAAAAGAAGGGTTGATGCTTTTGGTTTGTTCAAACACAAACTTTCATCTCAGGCAGACAGGTTTCTGTGTTTGAAAAACTGTAGGTCACAAAAGAAGGGTATGGGTACAGGCAAATTTCTAACTCTTTTAAATATCGTTGTCTTTGGCTGTTCCAGGCTATCTTGTGGGGAAAATCCTGTTAACAAGTCTGTATCAGGTTGTGCTTTGCCTCAGTAGTCTATTTCATGATCATATCTTCATCATTTTGGTTGTCAGCTGCAATCAGTTGACAATTCCCACCCTGTTTATAGATTTGACATAAAAGATGTTCACATTGTTACATTTAATACAAGAACAGTCTGTTGATTTATGCACAGGTAAAGGTTTTTGCACACCCAACATGTATATGCTAGACATATTTTGCTGATTTGTACAGTAGTATACTTATTCACATGTACGTGTGTTCATTCTGCAATAATGAGGGTATTAGCTGCAGCTCTATCCTTTCTGTCCTCTAACTGTTGCTTTTAATCTGCATGCTCTCCCTATGCTCCCCTCAGTCTCTTTCTTCTCTCATATCTTCCACTCTCCCTCAGAATTGCCTCTCACAGTGAATTCCTCATACAAAATATCCTCCTCAGAATTCTCTGTGGCAACTCCTTCGGGACAAAAAAAGATTGTGCTTCAAGCAAAATGTTGTTGGCCTACACTTACAGCTTACATAAAGTGAATATCCTTGATCAATACTCTGAATTTAAGAGTATTCTTCTGCTTGGGTGCAAATCAGGAATGAACATAGATACAGATATTCTTAGAAGCATCTGGACCCGTGCAAATACAATTTGAACATGTACACAGTGTTACACGTGAATGTCCCCATAATAAACCACCAAAGATTTCCTTAGGATCTCACAAACTCATTCCTGCATACAGGACAGAAATACTTGCATGGAACAGTAGGGAAGAAGTATTCTAGCTATAGTGGTTTCAGTGTTAGACTTCTGAGGCTGAGAAATTGTAATCTGCCCAAGGCCACCCACTGGGTTTCCATGTCTGAACAGGAGTTAGGATTCTGCAGGATATCAGGATTTGAATTCCTGCTCAGCCATGGAAACCTTGGGCAAATCACAGTCTCTCAGCCTCAGAAGAAGGCTATGGCAAACCTCTGGATAAATCTCCCCCTGCCCCCCCACAAAACCCTCTGATAGTGTTGCCCTAAGTTGAAGTCAATTTGAAGATATGTGACAACAGTAACATTTTAAGTGTGGCATGTGCTAAGCCTGGGATGTCTCACACTTGTCCTTTACCTCACCAGGTGACAGACAGAACTGTTCTGTAAACTACTGCAAAAATGGGGGGACCTGTGTCGCTGGCTCAGATACTTACCATTGTGACTGTATTCCTGGATTCAAGGGCAGACAATGTGAACTAGGTGAGTTAGTAAGAATATCAACTTTCTCACCGCATAATACTATAAGAAAAACGTATAATTAACAAAGAAAAAAAGGATCAAAATACACAATGAGGTAAATTCAACTTCCCCTTTATAAGAGGGTGAAAGGTTTAGCAAGCTGAAATAAAATTCAGCCTGCTTCACTGCAATGGAACACGAACTTGTTCAAAAATGCCCCCACAGTCTGGTACTGAATTCTGAAACAGTCTTGCAGTTGTATTATTTAGGTACCTTCTCCTCCAACCACTGGGATTGGAGAGCTCTGGGGGGGGGGAATTCTACTGTAATTAGAAGCTAGAACTGTCAGCCATAAAACTAACCCCCCTCCCATGGTCTTAAGACCCTCCAGAGAAATGTATGCAGTAATGCATGTATACGGTCTGTCATGCATGTCCCTCCAGACTTGGGTAGCTATTAAAACTTTGAAAGAGTTCACGTTGAGTGTGCTTCACAGCAGTCATGCTCCAGTTCAGACATCTCAAATATCTCCAAATCAGCCTGGTTCAAGATTCGTCCAAATTCAAAGAAAGCCCTATGTCATAGCTGCTCATTTCCATAGCTATAATACTATTATAAGAAAGGTAAAACACAGGCCACGTTTGGACTATTACAAGCTTATTAAGTGGAACAGCCAGACTATAGTGTGAAAAAAGGGCAGAATAAGGACGACATCCACATGGCAGGAGTGACAGGGTTTGCTTCATCTGTTGAATGCCTGCATGCAGTGCTGCAGTTGGGAATAGAGCCATAATCTCTGAGCCATAATCATATTCTTAGTGCTTGGCAATAAATTGTATAGATACCTGCTATATAAAAGTCAAAATTTGTCTGTGAGTTTATCTGTTTGTCTGCATCAGGCAGGCAAAGACCTCATATGATTGGCTGTGTGAGGCTAGAAGACCTCATATGATTGGCTGGCTGTGAAGATTCTATGGAATCCTGGGGTTGGCAGTTTAGGGAGAGGCCTTTAGAATTCTCAACCAGAGAGCTCTGAATAGGCCGGTTGCTATGGAGACGAGGCCTACCAGCAATAAGTAGGAGGGCGGTGTGTTCCCTCAGAAAAATAACCTCTGTATGTTAACAACTCTGAATACAGATTGGATTGGGGAATGTGGGCAAAAATCACAGCTACTGGACAGGACAGACTGGGGAATTAGAGACACAGGATCTCAAATCTGTGTATGTCAACCGCATCTAAATCCTAAGGGTAAGGTAAGATAATTCCTAAGGTATTTCTAACAAGTGTTACTGTGAGAAAGTAAAATCCCAAGCAATGGCGGGTAAATATGCTAGTATAATATAAATTGAAAATTATATCCACAATCCAGTGGCTTACTGCAGTGCTTTTAACATTCAGCTCTCTCTTCCCTACCAACCCAATGTCTCTTCAGCCTGCAAAAAAGTGCCTCAGTCTTGTACTCGGCTCTACTCAGAAACCAAATCTTTTCCAGTCTGGGAAGGAGGTGTTTGTCATTACCTGTAAGTACTATCTGGAAGATATGCCTATCATGCTGGAGGTTGCTCACAGATGGGGGTGGGAATGTCAGGCAGCTGTTTCTCAGGACAGGCGAATGGACTCCCTTTTATCTCAGTGGTGGCTTACCAGTAAATGGGGTTTGTGGGGATTATGCCAGAGTTCACTATGTAGCAATATCATTATGATGTGATGTAGTACACAATAGTTGTATAGGATTCCAGCAATAGATTATAGCATTTTAGACAAAAATTGAGAAAAGATAATACATCAATACTGGGCATCATGCTATGTTCACTCAAAAGCAAGCCCCAGTACATTCAGTGGGACTCATTCCTGCAACCTGCATAGGATTGCATGACTAAGATTGTAGCGAAGATGTACCCAAATAGCTACAGTCTAAGATTTTCTGGTTATTTTCCAATATGCTACAGCTAACGCAAAAACTTGGTACGTAATGGAGGGAAATTCTGTCTTGGTTACAGGGTTAGTAGTCTTCTCTACAATGTCCTCCACAATTTCCCAGCAATGTCCTTAACACTGTCCTCAATCCTTCTTTTCTCCTCTCTCCTACTATTGTTTTAATGTTTCTTTCATCTTTTTAATTCTTTCTTTATTTACAAGTCTTACAAAATCTGGTTACAGGGGTAGTAATTATGGTGGGATTTCTACTAGGAAGTTGAGATCATAATTCTAATGTATCTTGGAGATTTCTCATGAAAACTAAGAAAGCTCAAGCTCTGTACATGTGATTCACAATTCACAAAATTCTCTATTATGGCCAGGCAGATTTACATCATGCCTCTTTTGCTTGTGTATTTCTTGTTGTGATAGATACAAGAGGGTCTATAAAGTGCACCAGGATGTCTGCTACAAGGAGAGCTGTGAGAGCACTGTTACAAATAAAGCACACAGCAGGTAATCTGCTCTTGATGTCTTTATGACAAATTACTACTATGGGGAAAATCCTGTGAAGCCCCTTGTTTCTCATTTGATTGGCTTTTTAGGACAGGAAAACCCATCCAGTTTCAGTTACCTGAATTACCTGAATGTTATGAATTTATGAATTTTTGTAATTTGGCAGGAATTCTCCTAGGTAGGGTGCTTAACAGTATAAACCTAACTCAAAGGTGTGCCAGCTGTAGGGGATGAGGATTATACACAACCTTCTGGTGCTGGCAGAAATGCCCTTTTGCTGATCTGCTGGCAGAAGAGTCTAAAAAGGGGTAGAGAAGAAGTGGAGTGAGGGAGAAATTGAGTTACATTATATTCAAACCTCCTCCAAGCCAGAGACACCCCTGCCTATGCTACCATAACATTAAGGCAGGGCAACAATAGTCCTAAGTAATTTAGCACAGTCTGAGCAGGGCTTAGAATCAACACATCTTTATTTGACTTAGTGTTAGCTCAGCTTGCCTTTGGCCATCTTCATGAGTCGAGATTGCACTCTAAGGTTGCAGACCTGTACACAAGTACTTTGGAGTATCAGCCCCCTCCCCAGTTAATAATGAGATCCTCAGTTAATAATGTTGCTTCCATGTAAGTCCTGTGGAATTCAACTTCTACTGTGGGACCTAAGTAATATTTGCAACAATGAGGTTCCAAAAATTAAAAGAAATAAAAGAAATTGTTGCACAACAAAGAGCAATGTCTTATTCATTTCACACTTTAAGTCTTCTCTTGTTTTTTTCAGAAAACAAAATAATAGACACTGAAGACTTATCGTAAGTATCTCTGCTGGAAAGTAGGTGGGATGAGGGCTCCATTAGTCACTGTGCTGGATACACCATAGAAATAGGGCTCTCTCTATGAGTAAGTTATCTAGGAAGTGTCATTATGCTGCTCCTTGTGCTGCACTCCTTTTGTCTTTTCTCATAACTGGGAATATGGTGAGTGTTTTCTAACTGCAGCCTGGGGGAACAAGTAGCTACAATCCCTTTGTTAAGGAGACATTAAAAGATGAGATGACTGATTTAGCATGAAGAGAAAAGTAGCTGTGTTCATTGAATGCCAAGATTTCTTCAGTGGGATTGTGAGACAGGAAAAGATTAGAATCCTTTTATTAAAAGAAGGCATTGGATCTCTCCAGTGTCAAAAAGGTCAGACATTATTATATGAGCAACATCACAAAAATTCTTAAGGACACCTCCAATCTTCATATGCATATCATATGTCTGGCCACTCTTAACATTACAAACATGTTCTGCAGCCAGTTTTTCCTGCACATGAGTAGAGAAATGAAATGCCAGTGGTAGCTTATTTTGATACTAATGAAAAGCAGCCTTTCTTTGAAGGCTCTGCCCCAGCGCATAACACAAAAGGAGCACCACTTCATCACCATTTCAGTTTCTTACTTGATGGGTCTCAAAGTTGTACCAACAGAATTCTTCGCCAGTTTTTCACTTCCTTTAGGAATAAAGCAATGGGGTGTGCTACACATTTCATTTGTAAGCAAAGATAAAGACTGAACCCACTTGTGATTCTGCCATAGCATACATAACTCATACATAACTCATTGGGGTTATGGCAGCAAATGCCATTTTGGGGATATTGGAGGACGAGGTATGTTGCAACACTCCCAATGTAAGGCAGCTTCCAACTGCTAGTTCACAGCCAGCCAGCATACCCACAGAGATCCAAGAGGAGTGCCTCTATCTTCTTCCCTTGGCTACAGAACCACAGCCAGAACCTGCCTAGATGCCCTCTGCCCTCCCCTGCCACTGAATTGCTATGGGAGGAGCTCTAGCACTTGAAATTTTCCTTCTGGAGGAGGTGGTAGAAGGGGTAAGCATAGAAATCTGTGCAAGCAGAATTTTATGCTCCATAAGCACAGTATAGGATTTGCCCTCTAAGGAAAAAGCAGATTTTTTTTAGATTTAAATGAAGAGAAATAGCTATGTCAGTGTTTGTACGTAAATGCACAACCTAGATTTGTCTTCATGATTTTTGTTTTTCCTTCATAGGAACCAAAACCTTCTGCATTTCTGCAAACTGGATTGAAAAAGAAGGGGGGAGACTGCACTAGCATGAGCTATGGACCCTTACCCCTTTGTCTTGTTCAGGAGGTGTTCACCAGATAGCCATATCTCCCTCTCTTTGGCAAGATCATAAGGACTCACTTGCCTTTTCAGATGCCTTTTCTTCATAGCACCTGAATATTTTTGTACAGGATGAGTGACATGTTAGAAAAATCTCTCAGGACTGCAGTGCTTTGTGGGCTACTTGCAGCAAGAATATAGCTCAGGCTTACTGATTATTGAGATACTGGTTATGTAGTCTGAGGTTAATGGGCCACCTTAAATGAAAAAGTATTCCGGGGATGGGGAGAACACCTCTGTTCTGGATTACAATCAAAAAGGAGACACTCACTGCCATGAATATTTGGTTTTCAAAGTCAATTGCAAATTTAATATAATTCCCATTTCCAAACAGTGTTTTTTTTATAAATTATGTATTTTTCTTTGTCCTTCCTACTGCAAGACTAGTTGTTAATGCAAAAAACATGAAATTTGACAGCCAGCAATCAACCATGTTGTACTTTTGCTAGCAAATTAATATTTCAAAAGTTACGCTAGTGAGTCTATGTCTACCTTCGTTAAAAAAGATCAAAACAGACTATTAGTTGTGCAGCCTATAACCAAGCTGTTTTATAGAACTGAGAGGATACCATGCATTGACTAGTAGATATGTCAAAAACCTTTCTACTTTGCCTCTGATTCTTTAATGAGTAAAGCATCTTCTTATGATGCCAGTGGAGGAAAAAGGGTAGAACATCAGATTTTCCTCCATTCTTCTTCCCAGATGTTTGTAGCCTACAGTACCTAAGGATGGTCAGCCACTCAAGGAGCATTACTGTTTCTTAGCTTTTGAAACTGTATGACTAGTTAAATATAAGATTGTGTTGATATACATACTGTATATTTTATAAATTAATACAGCAAGGGGTTCATTTATAGTTTTAAATTACTATTCCTTCAGTAGCAGTGAGGTTTTTGCAGGCCATTTGATTATTGTGGACATCAACCCTGTTCTCCTGGAACGCTATTCCTGGCAGACTTAGAGTTGTAAATATAGTCTTTTTTTTTCAATGAGGGAGAGCATTCCTTTCAAAAGGAATATAATTTCCAGCAGGAAAAAATAGAAACCCTCATTTCCCAGAAGTAGCACAAAATGGCTCTGCATATCCCTATTCTGAACGGCCAACAAAAAAACTCATTCCTAGGTGCTAATTATATGAGTTTTTAAAAAAAAGGTTTGGGGAGTGGTATCAACTAGAGTTTTTTTAATTTTGGTGCTCTTACTAGAGTCGTAAAAACCGGGAGGAGGACTGTTCTTGGAACAGAAGAGGAAATGACTGAGGATTGACATCAAATCTTTGAATTTTCCCCACCACTATTCACCAATATTTAATGGAGCACTCTGAAATGTGGATTTCTCAGCAGGGCAGAAATATAAAAAGCAGGATAAGAAGAGAAAGGAGTTTTAAAGGACACCTTAGATGGATTGCTGGGATGAGAGAGAAGTACTATACTAAAGATCACATATTGCATTGTACGCAGTTTATAACTTGTTTTAAATTATGCTCTTTTCTCTAAGGAGAAACTTCTATTACCCTACATTAAAATAAATCAGCATAAGCATCAGAGAAATCTGTATGTTCACATCCCATTAGCAAGAAGAGAAAGTTTACTGTGTCCTCTGTTTTGTATGTTCAAACTGTGAGTGTTGCTGCTTATTTAGCCAAACATCACTCACACAAAGAAGAGAGGTATCAGGAGGTGACGGCTTGCAAAACTGTAAAATATGTTTAGGGGGGAAATGCAGTAGGGAAACACAAAAACAGCACAATGAGGACGGAGCATGGTCAACTGTCACACATTGCTGAGTGGTGGGGTAGGAGGAGGAATGGAATGAAGTGGCTGGAATTTTGATACTGCAAAATTTCTTTGGAGATCCCACTTATGAGCACTTGAAGTAAACTAATCCAGTATAACTGGCTTGGGGCATGTTTATTACAAATAAAGATTCCAAGTTACAAAAAGAGGATGGAGAGGTGGAAAGAACTGTCAGCAAAATAGCCTACTTTTCTGAATCCAGTACAAGCTTTCAAAACGAGATCGAAGTCTGCATAGCCAGTTTGCCTGTCACACAGTGATACTGTTTTCTCCCCCAGTAAGATCTAAAGTAGAACAGAGTCTATATCAAGCCAGTATTCTATAGCCAGAATGAGGCATATGTAATGCAGCAATAAACAAAGAAAGATTTTATTCTGTCAAAGTTATTTTGTCTTGCATTTTAGATTAAAAATCCAATTTATTTAAAACCAGGCTGTTTTCTTTGAGACTGATGGGGTTCCAGAAGCTGGCTCAAAAAACTAGTTTCTTATCCACAAACTTAAATGGAAAAATGGGTTGTTTTTACCACTAATATATTATGCTCCAGAGGGCTTATGGAGAGTGACAGTTAAAGCCTGAAACACACCAAAAATAAAATCAATTGCACATGTACTGAAACAACAGACAAAATGGTGAAAAGCAATAGATCATAAAACCCATGGAAATACAAATATATTGTGAGGATGACGATGACGATGACAGCACTGATTAAGGTACAACAACCTAAACCAAAGACCTTGTGACTAACCAAAGAAAGTAATACTAAATGAAGCTAAGTATAGTAACTAAGCAACGACTAAATGGCTGGCATCCTGCTTAATATTTAGATCATAGACTGGACTCACAATCTTGTAACTTTGGGGAGTCATCTTTATGGTCAAATGATGATCAAATGCAACCCCCAAAACCTACCTTCTAAGCAAAGCAGCACGCCAACCAAAATGTTTCCAAGGCCCTGTAGACACTAGCAAATGATGACTGCAGTACTCCCTGGGTCATGAGGTATGACAGGCCCCCCAAGAGGTCTTTCCAACTGCAGTTATCATTTCCCAGCACTCCAATCTGCAGCACTTCAGAGATGCTTTGCTTGGGATGCTGTCTGGATTAAGACCTAAGTTTTTGCAGGGTAGCATCACTAGCTATGATGACAGAGCTCAGCTAGTGATGATGGATCTCCGTTGTACTATATAAATGATATCTAAAGAAGAATGTATTAAATATTAACCCCCAACTTGATCTAGCATCCACTCTAGCTTAGGGCATTTAACCATTCCAAATTCCAGCACAAAATACAAAACACATCTATCAAGTATAAGGTGCAGAAGATCTCTTGATAAAATTCAACCATGAAGAATCAAAAAAATTTCAATGTTCTTTTAGAAAATCAGAACAAAACAGATCTTAGGAAAAATCAATACGGAAGAATAAAGTTTAACTACAGCAGGACCACAGGAGGCAATTAGTTGGCCACTGTGAAAACAGACTGGTTTACTAAAAAAGCCTTCAGTCTTACCCAGTATAGATCATTCATGTTCTTTTAGCCTCCAACTATCAACAAAAGCTGTGAGTGTCCCTAAAAACGGAGCTGACTGCTATTTTGGAGCATCATCCTGTCCATATATTCTCCCCCAAATCCTTGACTATGCTGGCCTTCATAAAACCTGTTAACAACTAGCCTCTCTGATCTGAAAGCTCCAATAGCAATAATTTTCTTTGCAATCCATATTTCATCTTCCTTAACAATTCATCTCAAATCCCAGGTTTGTTTATTCTGTGACTCATGTGCACCCTTCATCTCCAAGACTTGAAAGAAAAATGTTGACAACAAAGTAGCTCAAAAGATTTAGACAGAGAAATGCAGATTCTCTGCTATATAATGAGGCCAGAGACTCATGACCCAAAATTATAAATGGTGGGGCAGAAAGCTTTGTACTGTTAGTTGTGCACCTTAAATTTTACAAAAATTTAAAATCCCTCATTCATGAATATTAGAAAATGAACCATAGTTTACTTTTGGAAATATTTTAGTCAAAGGTCCTCCTTTTTTCTCGAGAAATTTGTAACAATTTTTACATAGTTTTTAAAGTATAAATGAAAATGAAAACAGCAAAACTTTCTTGGTTTTATTACTTCTGTACAGCCACACCATTGACTGTAACCAGGTCTTCTTCTTCACAGTCTCTGTGCCGATAATGACCACCTTCCCTTCCTCATCTCAATGGTTCACACATTCATGCCCCAAGAAAGCAAATAAAAATTCAAACAGATTCCACCAGGACAAGATACATAAGAATTTTTATTTCATATCCTTATTCTGTATCAGAACCTTCATCATCATTCTCCAAATCTGACCATTCATTTTTCATTGCCTCCTCCTTTTTCCACTTTTGCTCTTCTTCACGGGCCAGTAACTGCTTAAATATCTCATATTCTTCAATTGTGGAACAGGCTATTTTAGATACAAAGTCATTTTCAGAAGCCCTGATTATGCTTTTCAGCTTGGGATTGACAATCTGTGTTTGTCCTTTCTTGTCAGGAGTTTGATAGAGTCCCATGCGCTCCAAGAAGATGAACCGGTTCTTTATTTCAGTTAGCGATGCTTGGAAGAAACCAGATTTTATTATTTCTCTGTGTTTAACTCCCATCCTAAAATACGCAAACTGAGGGAGGAAAAAAGAGGAACTCTGAATATCAGAACTCTCAATCAGAAGAACCAATTCTTTAATAAGCTATTATCAATATTCTGTGCCGAAGACACATCATGGATTAGGCATACTTAATCCTACTCAAGTCAGTGGATGTAATTGCTCTTGATGATATACTGGATAAAGGGACAAAGGCTATTGTAAATGGTATGTGTCTGAATTATGCTTCAGGAGCTTCATCTGCATTTCCCTGCTGTTCTTCTTTGCTTTTGTCTCAACAATGTTACAGTGAAGTGGAACAGGTCACTAGCTTACATGTAACACCAGGGCTACTGGATTTAAATATGGTAGACAGCTCTCCTTCATAATATTGAAAAAGCATCTAAAGTCCTAAACACACTACAGAAATAGTTATGGCCAGTGGTTCTTAACCTGGGGTACATGGACCCTCTGGGTCTGCAGAATCCGTGAAGCCTTGCTCCTGGACACCAAAACCAGCAGCAGCAACAGGGAAGTGGCAGCGGGTGTTGCAGGTGCCAATGCTGCTCTTTCGTTTGCCTTCAAGTCATTTCTGACTTATGGCAACCCTAAGATGAACCTATTACAGGGTTGTTGTTTTTTTGAAAAGATATGTTCAGAGGGAGTTTGCCTTTGCCTTACCTCTGAGGCTGAGAGACTGTGGCTTGCCCGAGGTTAGCCAGTGTCTGAGTGGAAATGTGAATCCTAGTCTCCAGAAGCCTTTAACAAATAAATAAATATTTGAATATATTGGATATTTGAATATTTGAATCTAAATTTAGATATTTAAATCTTGGGGGTCCCCAGTTAACAAATTATATTTACAGGAAGTCCCTATTAAAGAAAAGGTTAAGAACCACTGGTTATGGCAATACAGTTGAGACAATACGTCTAGCAAACTGGTTGTTTTGAAAGCTTCCATGTCCTCTGAAGGACTTATGCCTCCTTCAACGAAATTAATAACAAACACGATGCATCAGTGAAAACATTGGTGATAGAGGGCCACGTAAGAATTAGTAGAGCTATCAGCATGCAGATCTCACTTTAAAAAAAACAACTTTATAGTCTCTATTAAAAAAAATTAAAAGATAGGCCTTATGTGGCAAAGAAAATTCAAAGGATACATTTCCTCAGGTCCAGATGGCAGATTGTAACAACAAGCAAATGAAACAGAAAGCAAAAAAAATCATTATATTCTCTGCTAGCATTTGGAAGTGGGTGTGACTTTTAAGATGTTTTAAAAGCACAATCAAGTTCTGAAAAAAAATATTAAAATGCCCTATTATAACAACAGGTGGGCTGTGCAAGCCAGAGTGTAAGCTAAGCAAAGCTACCAAATCCACTTTGGAGACTTCTACTACATTGCATGGAAAATGAATACAGTCGCCCACATTAGCAAAACAACTTTTCAAAAATACTGTGCAGCATGCTTTACCTGGAACTTGTATTCTACATCATTTAGCTCTTTTAGCAGCATATCTGGGCATGTCTGCAAAATTTTTGATACTTGCTCCACTGTGAAGAGGCATTTTTCTCTGAGGAGCCATTCTAGAGCCTCAATCCTTCTTTGTGGCAATGTAAAGATACCTGGAAAATGGACAGCCACATGATTCAGCCCATCTGTAAAATACAAGCAGAAACATACGTAACTTAGGTATGGTTCTTTTTCCTCAAAGCCATAATATTGCTGATGTAGTTTGCTCTTCATTCTGAGTGATGTGCAAGATTAAAAACTCAGTGCCAAATCCATACATTCCAAGGAGTATCATGGGTATGTGAGTGATCTTGTTCAAGTGATGGTAATTTTCCCAAGATACTCTTTGAAATATCTGTTCTGGCGCCATTAGGAATATTAAGTACTTCAAACCTGTATTTCTCTACCTTATGCATTTAGGCTCTGTCTGTAAACACATTTCCATGGTGGCAGTTGTATGTGTTGTTCCTTACTTGCACACAGATCTCTGCATGCTCACATGTATGTACTTTCAATATACAACGTAATGAAGAAATAAAGAGTACACTGAAGAACAAATGGAAAAAAAACCCTAATAGGAATAGTGAGAGTGTTCTTTGTAGCTTCACTGAAGAAGAAAAAAATAAAGCCAGAGTGACAGAAAGGAATATTAATCTACAAGTTTCTCTTTAGACAGAAATAATGTGGAGAATTAGGAAAATTAGTGTGAAATACAAATACAAAGAAAATCTGATCTTGTTTAATGTACGTCCAGCACAGATTTTATTGACCAGCATCTCCAAGGATCTATTTTATTATTTCAATTTCTACTTTCAATTGTTCCACATTTCATAGCAACACCTGGAAGTATGGCTTTGGAACACCATTTGATACATTCAATGACTGCACAGCACAGAGAAAACACTACCTTCTTGAAAGCCAAGTCTCCTCAAAAGATCTGCACGGTCCCTCAGATGCTTTGCTGGCATTCTTAACAGTTCAGGGTTCTTCTGTAGGGCCTTCAGTAAGGAGTCAATCCTTAAACCCAGGAGGAGAAGCTCTGAAACTACAGTCAGCCTGGCTTCAGGTGGCAGCTTGGGCTGCAAGCTGAGCAAGTGTGTTATCTGAGCAGAACTGAGCCCCATCTCCAAGAATGAATTTGCTACCTTCCTTAGCTTCAAGCAGTCCATACCAGTTGATCTCTCATGATCCACAGAGGAAGTAGTGAGAACTTCCAGGAGCTTCTGAGAGCCTTCACTGCTGTCTGCTTTAGAATTACAATGGGGAAAGCCTGTTTCATTTTGTTCAACAGAATTGGTACTGGTCAGTCTATAGCCCAGGTGCTGAAGGGAGCACAGAAACTCCACATGTGATGCTTTCAGAGATGACCGGATACAATGACAGGCGAAAGGAATGTAACTGTGCCTCTGTAAAACCTGCAGAAATAGACATAACCCCCACAACCCAATTTATTAAAAATAATTCTGCAAAACAGAGAAGAGTCTACATAAGAAATTAACAGCCCAAAGAGGTCTTGCCCAAAAAAGAAGACACTATCACTACACCCATAGTCACTCTTCCATTTATTCTGGGCTCCCAAACTGACTGCAATATTGCACAATGGTCTGTATTCATGGTCTCTCTAGTGATGCCTAACAAGACTAGAACACCTGTAGGATACATGCTAAGAAGATCTTTCTATAGAGGAGGTAAAGGGGTTCATATACACATTTTTTTAAAAGAAATGAATTAACAGTGCACCTTGCCAGTTCAAGCACCCACGAAAGTCACAATTAGTGCGTTTTTTTTAAATTATGTCACAAAAATATAACATTTATGGATATACCACCAAAAGGAGGGGAAATAACTCTTTGATCATGGGTTTGTTTTTATCTTAAAGTGCCAGATGAAGGATCTCAAATGTAAAAATAGGATGCACATTGTTCTGCTGTTCACACTGTTAATATTATCCACCAATACTTTAGGTACTTCAAAACACATTTTTAAAAATAAAGTTTTAATGTTATTCTACACACAAAACAGAGAAGCTTATCTTTGCTTTGCTTAGTGCCAGTGCACCTGACCTTGCTAGTACCTTGGACTATTTGAAAATTGTAGAACTACTAAAGCACCCAGTTGAAATCAGCTCTAACCATCCTGTGAAGTATGACCTCTGCATCCTTGCAAAATCACAGTAAAGGATCTTTTTAGTTCCTGAACTATTTATAGTAATGAAAATATATTCAGAGAGAGCCGTGTTGGCCATGCAGAAAAATACAACAAAATCCACAAAAGAGCAACACCTTAACTGGCCAATCAAAATGTATCATGCAAGCTTTCAAAGCCTCGCTGCTTCTTCATCAGGCAAAGATGTTAAAAATCACACAGAATTGATGCTAGAGTCACAGGACTGTAGTCACAGGACTGTATACCCACATATATACACATTCTCCAACCCTGTCTGTAGTATCAGTATAATACAGTCATCCCTCCATATTCACTGGGTTAGGGGCACAGGACCTCTGTCAAAGTGGGAAAACTTTGACTAACTCTAGGGCCTCCCAAACCATATTTAATGCACAAAAAAGTATGATCACTATATTCAACCCACTGTGGATTCGTTTACGGCATCAGGATTTCTTCACAAAGCAGAAGTGGGTGGCTGGTGGGGCTTACTGCCACCTCCACCATTTTTAGCAGGGACTTACAAGCCTCGTTCACAGTTTCTCATCTCACGAGGCTAGAAGTACCTATTAAAAATGACATCATAGGGAGGCAGCAGAGGTGACAGCAAACAATCTGTGAATAATCAAATCTGCAAAAGTGAAACCTGCAAATGTGGAGGGCTGACGGTAGTGCCATGGGCTGGTGAAGATGACCTGAGGGATTCCCTTTCAACTCTGTTCATGGCTTATTTGCTGTCATCTCTGCTGTCTCTTAATGCCCTTTTTAATAGGGGCTGTAAGCCTTACAAGCCGCCTTACAACAAGGCTTGTAAGTTCCTGTTACAACTGGCATAAAGAGCCAGCAGAGGTGATAGCAAACAATCCGTGAATAATCAGATCTTCAAAAGTGAGACCGGTAAATGTGGAGGGCTGACTGTCCTGTCTCTGAAGATGCTACTTAGAGCACTTCGAATGTTTGAAAGCGCCATGCAAAATCTAAATACGGTTACACACTTTGTGATCTTTTGCATGCCGCAGTTCTGAACAAAATGGGGAGGGAGAGGAGAGGAAAGGCTCAGAGACCCACAGGCTCTGATACGGCCCGCTTCTAAGCGGTCAGCAACGAGCACGACTGCAGGCCAAACACGGAAACATACCCCCCCTTTTCAATAAAAAGAAGCTCCTGGAGGCCATTTCCGCACTACCCTGTTACAGTGCTATTATTCCACTTTCAACATCCCACGGAATTCTGGGATTTGTAGTTTACTGAGGCCAAAGAGCTCTCTGACTAAACTGCAAACTCCAGGATTCCACCTGACGTTGGAAGTGGGATAACAGCACTATAGCAGGGTGGTGCGGGAACGGCCGGAGTCAGCAGCGCCGCATTCGGAAAAAGCGCTGCCGCTAGGGGCCGGGGCCACTCCGCCGCCCCTGCCCTGCGCTCGCCCGCGGGGCACCGGAGAGGCCGCTCGCTGCCCCGCCCACAGCTTAGTTTCGGAGGACGGACTCGCGCGCGGAGACGCCGACGCACCCACCTGCCCGACCACGCGGCCCAGCGCCTTCCGCGGCATCCCGCACGAGTCCTTCTGCCACTCCAGGGGGAGGGGGAGCGGCCTGAAGGGAAGCTGTGCACGCAAGCTCTCTCCCCCTCGGAAACCGAAGCTGAAAGGAACGTTCCGCTAGGTGCCGGCGGCGCTTGGGACGCGCACGAGAGCTGGTCAGACGTTAGCGTCGAAAGTGTGGCTATTTCCTGTGGAATCCTGGGGTTTGCAGTTTAGGGAGGGGCCTTTGAGGACTCAGGATTCCACAGGATGTTGAAAGTGGAATAATAACACTAGAACCGTCCAGTGTGGAAATGTCCTATGAGGGTCAGCTGTGAAATGCAGTACAGATTGGATTTGCAAAGTTGTTTCACCTATGGCATTTTAGAAACTTAAGAAGTTCGTTTGTTTGCTGTTGTAAAAGTTGCAATGGGCAAGCACACTCAACTCATAAAATGCATGTCATAAACTGCCTTCGCTTCAGAAGCAACATTCAAGTGTTCATTTTTTTCCTGGAAATTTGCCAGGGACCAGCAGCCAGTGGCTCAGGGAACGTGAGTCGTAGCACTGGTTTAGAGTGCTCAGTGGGCTACAATTTATTTTAGCCAAGAAGCAATTGCACAGTCAGTGGAACCACACATTGAACTAGAACACTTTGTATCTTATAGATATGTTAAATTACTTAACATGTACCTATAAACTAGAAACACTGAGCCAGTTGAAGTTATACAAGTTTTGCTGAAAACAAAACGCAGCAAGAGAAGCCTTTCTAGGACTATTATATTGTTTTGTTATTACACTAGAGCAGGGCTTTTTCCAATGGTGTGCCGCGACACACTAGTATGTCTCTTGAAGTGTGTAAGTGTGTCAGTTACAATCTTGGAAATGTATGTTATTGTTTACAAATCTGTATCTTTAAAAATATATGAAAGGTTTTTCATGAGAGATGTGTCCCCATACATTTTGTTATTACAATTTATGTATGTGTCAGTTATCTCTTATAAGGGGTTAGTTTAACCTCCGATTTGCTAGTAACGCTGAATTACTGTGTCATGAAATGATGCGTGTCTAAAAAGTGTGTCACCAACATTAAAAGTTTGGAAAGCTCTGCACTAGAGACTGTTATCACTACTATACTGAATGTGGCTATCAATTTCAAAATCAGACATTTCCTGTAGATTACTTGTAATATCAGTTATTATAACCAAAATGTCTCTCACTCACACTATTTTGTGAACTGTTAACTATTTTATGTTGGGAAAAATACTTCATTTAATAAGCTATTTTGGGCTATATGCACTCAAGATTAAAGTACAGGTTTAAACAAATAGGGGACGCAGAGGGATCTTATAGTACCTATGAGAGTGAAAGAAGTTGGTGGCATAAGCTTTCATAGGCTTAAGTCTACTTCACCAGGTGCATCAACTGCCTAGGGACAGACCTTTATAGATATGAATGAGCTAGTTGTATTGTGTAAATAGCAATAGAAATACAAAACTTGTGGGTATGGTGATGAAATGGCAAAGGCAGGAGGAAAGAGGTTGTGTAAAGTGAAGATGAGTACATATGAATGTTGAAATGAGTTGTTCGAATGTAGCCTGATGCCAACTGGGAACCAGGCAGGAGATGTGATAAACTGGGTAAGAGATCCCTCATGTGGCTGGGGTGTTAATTACTGTTATATGTAGTTTACCAGGAAACTATTGTCTCTGTTCAATAGACTAGAGTTTGTAGATATATTCCATTTCAGCTGTTTCTCTTTCCAATCTTTCTTAGTCGGTTTTTTGTTTGTTCAAGGACTGCTGTTCCAAGCTCTGTTCCTTGGCACTTCACTCCATTCATCTGATAAAGTAGATTTAAACCTACAAAAGCTTATGCTACCTATTTCTCTCAGGCAGTCTCTAAAAATCTGCAAGATCCCTTTGCATATGGATCCAGACCAACATAGCTGTCTTTGAATTCTACAAATAAGGGATGTTTGACATTATGCTGACTCCAGCATGTGAAAAATCATGCTTGTGTGAGGATAGGGATACCATTATACAAAAGTAATGTCAGTCTAGGAACAGAAAAAATGGATTCACATCTGTTTAGCTATGCTGTATACCTTACCCCATTCTAGAAACATTAGCATAAGAGAAGATTCTGTTCTTACCATGGAATTTCTGTTCATGAGGGCAACTATCATGGAAATGTGCATCCCATGAAGCCAGAAAAGCAATCTCTTGCTCTTATTTTCTAGAGAAGGGGCCACTGCCTTTAAACTCTTCTCTCCCTCCCATCTTTCTGCTTCTGTGGAGATGGGCAGACTTCAGCAGAGCTCAGTGAAAGCCCAGTGTTTTAAAGTATGTAAATAAAACCAAGTGAAAATGTTTTTTCCAATGGGAAAAAACAACAGAAAGCTTTCCAATGGGGAAAGCAACAGAAAGTTTTTCTTCCTCTTCTGTTGCCACTCCCTGACCCACCAAGTAAACCGCCTGAAGCGGGAGAAGGAACACTCCCTCACAGCATCTTTCTCCCATAAACTGGCCTCCTTGCAGAGAAGCTACAGAAAGCAAAAATAAGATGGGATCAAAAATACTCACTTTCTAAAATAGAAACAAAATCATTATATTAAAGAAAGCCTTTTGAAACTATTCTCCTGGAGGCATTACCTTCTTGAAACCTTTTTGTTCTCTTCTCCCTAGATATGACTTCCTAATACTCAAGGATGTGACCTTTTTGATCCTCTTTTTGTTCATTCTCCCATGAACATGATGTTTCTTTTGCACAGGAAATTCATTTAGTGACCTTGGGCCAGTCAGCCTAACCCAAGTTATAGCACAGAGGCAAAGGTAAAAGACTGGAGAAGAAAAAGTTGCATTTCCCTACCATGAGGTTCTTGGGGAAAGTATAAAAATATAACACAGCACTGTCTTTTCCTTGATCAGAATGTAATGGGACATTTGCAAAGCAAACAGATGTGTGCTACAGAAGTGAGTAAGACAATCATAGTTGACAACAAGATAGTATGTATGACATATGTTAAGATACATACATTTAATAAACCTCTGGAACAATTAGGGTAGAAAGCACAGCAATCAACAACAATCTTTATGTTCAGAGAAGCTACCACATTTTAAAATACAAACAGTACAAATTCAAGACACAACAGCTGGCTTGCCATTGAGTTTAAAGATACTTGACAAATCATGGTTAGCCAAAGATAGATTTGCTCCAAAGGCGCAGCGCTCAATAACAGAAGCAGCAGCCAGTTTTGTTTCAGTGATTTCCTGAAGTATATCATTAGTAGACATTTTTCTCCATATACACTTCTCCTAAGAACAGGAAACATAGTACTGAAGTAGGTGCACATTTTAAATACATGTATTAATCAGAGTATTGTCAACATTCCACCTGGGTTTTACACCCAGAGAGAATGTGTGCTAATACGACTCTTCAAAATATTTTCTCCACTACAGATTAACATTTTCCTTCAAGAAATGGAAGACAGGAAGGCAACATTTACATCAGATTCTAGTAAAATAAAAAAAACAAAAACAGTAAAGTATGTTCCATAAAGAATAATTTGAAAATAGCTATATTACTCAAGCATCTGCACTTTTAAAATCCAATACAAGCATACTAATCCTTTACAGAGTATTTCCCATTATTTATAAACAGAAGTACTGAAAAAATGATTGTGTTGTGTGCTAGAATACAACTCACTTGAAAAGATATAGTTTCAAAAACAATTCAAAAGTGAATTATAAAATGTAATGTGAGCATTTATAAAAATAGCTATTGCTGTCATAGAAATTAAAACTTCATGTATCTTCCAGAGAAACTTATATGAAATTATTTGGGAGATATGTATCAAATTAACTGAATTTGAACTTTCCAGTGCCTGCCTCTTTCAACAGAAGCAGGTTCTTCAAACTATTAATTTCCAATCAGAATTGTCTGACTAGGGTCCTTTGGGGACAAATAGGAAATTCACTATACAATAGCTAAATAAAATATTAGAAATGCTTTCTTTTCTTTTAATAAGCAAGGAATAAGTGTATCAGCTGCAAGATGTCACCTCCAATAAGTGGACTTCCCAGTACCACAAGTGTCTCAAGCAGTCAAGGTAAGGATTATTGTAGGCTCAAGTTGATCATCTCCTTGGCAATGAGTACGAATCAGTCTCAAATGGCAGGATGATCTCTTGCAACAGGAGGAAGTTAAGAATTTGGGGCCATCAGAAACTCTGCCCCAGAGACATCCCCGCTAGCAGCTTCATCATGTAGGTAATTCACATTATCAGTCAGCAAAACTGGCGCAAATGCAAAAATTATGCTCTGATATTCCAGTAAGAAGGCACTAAAAGACAATGTTTCTGTAAAACACCTAAAGTCAAAGAGCATTCCTATCAGTTCAATAATCTAGGCTACTTTGGTAACAAAGGCTTTTCTTGTGAACAGTATTTACAACTGAATTTAAGAGAGAATGGACCTGCTCAGATGAACATATTAGCAATGCATGGTAGGGAAACAGAAGAGTGATTGCCTGTTCTGCCTATTGTGAACATCCGCATCTAGTCTTCAGGACTGCCAGATGTCCTAAGGTCATTTGTTTAGTGCCTACACATCAAAAATGCAATGTACAGGTTTTTAATTCTATGGTTGGTTCCTAGATTTTATATAGCATACCTGTCATGCAATTTAATGTACTGGTTTAGTGCATAAGCAGCATGAAAACCAGATGGCCATATGTGTTAGTCTAGGAACCATGTAGATGTTATAGGTGCTCACAGTGAGCAGACTGATTTGCATGATCCCACTAATCCACAGCATGTAGATTGTAAGAGAGGATTAATATCCATGTAGCAATTATTTCTTAGCAGCTAAGGAAGATCAAGATGATGTTCAGAGTATAGACTTCAATGGTCCCGACACTGGAGAGAGGTTGATGGCTCTTGCTCTGAAGAAGTGGTAGCTCTTGTGGGCTGGGGATTAGCCAGTTCATAATTATAGAGATCCTCATTAAAGCTCTGCTCACTCTCTAGACTTGGGGCCGCCCAGATGCCACCATGACTGCAGACAGCAGAGTAAATTTTGAAATGACTGCCTTCTGAGGAATAGAAAAAAGAGAAATATTGTATTATTAAAGCTAAGCCACAAATATTGCTCAATAATTGCTGCATATTTCCAAAAGCAGCAACAGCCCAAGATCTAGACTGTAATATTGTATATCTTAAGAGACTTAAGTTCCCCTGAATACAGTCAGATTTACTGATGAGCAGACATGCACAGGTTTGCACTACAGAGCAGCCATGGATCTGCTTCCAGTGAGCAAACTGGCACGTCCTTTGTGTCCAAGCCCCTGAACCAGCTGTGTCAAGTGGGAAGTCATTTACAGTTGTGCTCTTTGCATTCTTTGCTTATTTGGAAATGTAAGGAACGTTTTGAAAGTTGCTTTCTGAACTCTGCCTCCTACCTGACTTGGCAGAGGCAAATACTTCCTCCCATGTGTACTTGGCCAGGTTCACAGGTTGTGTCACCCAAGGATGTTCTACTACTACTTCTAGTGTTGTGCGATCCTCTGGAAATGGTTGCAAGAGCCCAGACAAGAGATCCATCAGACCTGAGGTGAACAAGAAGAAACAATGTCAGTAACTTTTATAGTGACCTTCAGCTTGCCTAGTAAACATACCAGTTCAATAACTTGAAGAAACTGAAATTCAGCATCTATGCACATTTTCAAATATCTACAGCCTCTCACCCCAGCTTCCTCCATTCTAAATTACACTTTTCTCTCTGGGCAAGTTCTGCTTGGCTATGGGATGGGTTGCAAGACTGAGAGCTACCTGCCCAATACACACTGTAGAGCATGAGAAATGGACTAAGCTTTCCTTCAGGACTATTCTGAAAGGAATCCTCTCATCCTGGGCCTGTACAAATCAGCATTTAGCCTACAGATTACATGAGAATAATCAAAAAACAGGAAAGTCCAACTCAGAGGCCATGCAATGAGAAGCAATTTTCATAAGGGAAACAGCACACATATTAACAAGCCTATGCATGTAACAAAATCCAATGGCTGCTTCTCTAGGGGAGGGCTAGGCAAGCATAGTGGGTCCAAGTTCCAATTTGCTGCCCCAGGAACCTCCAGGGACTGCATGGCTTGTTCCTCCCAAAAAGGATAAAGCCTTTAGGATTTTAGACTAAGAAATGGACAGAAGTCTCCTTCTCGGTTTGAAAAATGTGGATTTTTTAATGTTTAAGAGTGCAGCGGCCAGCCCTGCCCCCTTGCACCCTATTTAGAAGTCAAATTGATCCTGGACAGTCTGGAGAAGTCAAGGGCCACACACAAACACACACAAAAATAAAACATGGCAAGCAACATCTATCATCAGTGTCTCAGTTTGTCCACCCACATCCTATGGAAAGGCAGACTGGGACTACTGGTTTAATAAATGAGGTGGTGGTGTGTGTTAAGAATTAATGTAGTAACTAACTTGTATAACCACTGAAAATATAATTTCCTACCTGTTCCCCCATTTCCTAAACCACAGACAGGCTCTACTACCTCATCACACAGACAACAAATGAGAATAGGAGACTGGACCCCTGAAGCATTGTTTAAATACGTTTCACTATTCTGAAGATGCCTTTGGGGCAAGAGGTGTTTTTTTTCCTTTGCTACTTTTAAGATTTCTTTCAGAGAGCTCTCAAACAACTATACGTTCAGGAATGGAATATCAACAAGATTAGATATAGATCTGATACCCACATTCCCATAGTTAAACTACATATTAAACACCAACAATACATATAGTTGAACTTAGAATCCTCCATAAAGGTAGCTGCTTTGACACTCCTTCTTTGGTATGCTTCTACTCAATTTGAATCCCAGAATATACAGTGTTGAAAGAGGGTGAGAGAGAAGCATGGATCTTGCTATCTCAGTGCTGGCAGAGCAAAATCTGATGGAATGGTTCCTCCCAATGAAAGTTCCAGAAGCTTCTGGAAGTCTTACCTCTTTGAATGGATGAAAGGAATCAGCTAACAAACAATGTCCTCCTCCAATCACTGAGAAAGTAGTGTAGCCAATATGAGAAGGTAGAGAAAACCGTTTGTATATAAATAATAATAGCTAAGTAGAGAAGAAGACGCAGAGGCTCAGAAAACCTATTCCAAGACCTATTTTCTCTCAGTTCTTTGGTGAAAAACCCACCATCTGACACACTGTAAGGAGGTCTTAACACAGCATCCATCGTTTCTTCCAGTTCACAAAAAGGATTTTCTCCAAAGATTATGGTATAAAGTGTGACACCAAGCGACCACATCTCCAGTTCTGGTCCTAGGTATCTAGAGAAGAATATAGAGGTTAAAGCCCACGATGTCCACACTACGACAGACAAAAGCAATTTTTTAAAAATTAACTATATTATAAATTGCAAGCCACCTCTGAGTATTTCTTGCCTAAGTTAACACTCAGAAATTTATGTCATTGCCATGCATTGACAGGCAACCTGAGGCAAACACACACACAAACAGGATCTTGATACAAAAATCAACAAGCCAATTTCTTCTTCCCAGCCAATCAAGACACTGTTCTCTATCCACCTGCCATCATCCTTTCTCAGATTTCACAAACAGGGTATGAGAGATATTGCTGGAAGAATTTGCCTAGATGTGACTATCAACAGTCAAGGAGACTTTTAAAAAGAAGGTGAGTGAGACGCCTCTGATGACCACAAAGGTTGCATTTGGACAATCATACCTCACTTATTGCCGGTAACGACAAAGCCCTTCTGCATGATCACTCAAACAAGTCTCTCTTTAACTATATTTTACCATTTCTTCCAAACTAAGAAACTATAACTACAGACTCAGAATCAGCCAGGACATTAAGCCAACTTCAAAGGGTTTATCTCCTTGGCTCATTCTGAAGCAGTTAATCACAGTCTGCATGGAGAAACTACAATTAACGGAAGACTTCGGTCTGACAGTCAGCTGGCTGTATGTGCAGTCAAAAAGCTCATTCGTATCTCAATTTATTAATCCAAGATATGATCATCCCAAACTCCCTACTTTCCTAGGGTAATTCACTCCTGAGTTTGTTGTACAGGCCTTCCTCTCACCGAATTCATGGTATTTCTGTCAAGCTGCAAAGGTTTAACTTCCATACATACGGATTGCCTGAGAGCACTTCTGGTGAGCAGTACTCAATAGTTCCACAAAAGGTATAGAACAGCTTGCCAGGTTCCAGGTAAGCAGCTGAGCCAAAGTCTATCAGCTTGATAGTGAAATCTTCAGCAATTATGATGTTCTCATCCTTAATATCCCTGTGAAGAATATTCTGACAGTGCAGGTAGCCCACTGCAGACACAAGCTGACATTCAGAGGAAACCAGAGATCAGAATGGACACCTACTGCTTATTTCTTGAAAATTATTTAAACTATTTATATACTGCTTACCATACTTGACCCAAACATAACAAACACTAAACAGACAAACAAACAAATTGGAGAACCAGCATGGTATAGTGTTTAGAGTGTTGAAACAGCACTTGAGAGGTTCTAGTCTTCGCTGAGCCATGAAATTCATCAATCACTTTCTCTTAGTTTGTCCTCAAAACATATTGCTATCCAGTCTCAGTGTCTCCACTGCAGCTAATACAACACTCAGCTCCTGATCTATCTGGCCATACCTTTAGAAATGGCTATGGTGTGTCATTGAAATAAGCTCCCTTCTAAATGAATGGGCTTACATGATTCATTACATGCCAACTTACGTGACTCATTCTACAATGGTATAATTATAATAGATCACTTCTGAAATATTCCCAACTTCTACAAAACAAATTATCCTCTAATGTATCGTAAAGTGAGCAAATAAAGGAAAGCCATTAGAGTCTAAGGATTAACGAGCAAGTGGCCCACTGAAACATAGTAAAATAACACTTGTCCTATAGTTTTTTGTTAATAAAGTTTGCAACCCATTCTCAGGGCTGGCTCAAAGGCAATCTAAGTAGCTGTGACTTGGAGGAGAGCAACATAGAGGCTTTTTCTCTATCTGTCATTGAGTTTTTCCTCTTCTTCCTTAAATACTGGCAAGTGTTGTTAAGCAAGGGGAATAAGAGCCAAAATGGATGTGATACTATTCACAATTACTAATTCTACAGCTTTAAAAAGAACTAAACAGCCACTATCAGGGCCCATAGCTGGACTGAAATGATAAAGGGAAGGGCCTTACCTCTACTACAGATCTGACCCAGATCTTACCCACTCACAGTTGCTCTTATCCTACCTGCCTATCAGCTAACAAGTTGGTAAGTCATATCTAGGTATTTCTAACAATCATGCATTTGCAGATTTCTCTTCAACTAAATCTTACCTGTCTGAATATGTAACTTGCCAAAGGTTCATCCAAATCGGGTTGGTTATCAATGAATGTGAAGAGATCCAGGCCTGACCCATGCTTCTCCATCACTAGCTGGAAGAACTGCCGGTTCTCAAATACATCAAGTACCTGGTGACAAAAAGTGCTGTGACAACTTCTGATTCTCAAAAGAACTTAACAAATGTGGCATTGCACTACCCTATCCTAGAAGGAAGAATTGATCCAGTTATATTACAGTCCTTGGAGCAGGACTTCTCTGACCCAACATTCTCCAGACCTGCTGGACTGCAAAACCTCTCATCCCCAGGTAGTATACTCAACAGCCTACTGGCTAGGGATGGCAAGAGTTGTAACCTAGTATATCTGGAGGGTATCATGTTGAAGAAGGTTGCTGTAGAGAATTAAGGTCAGACCTCTCAATTTTCCATTTTAAGAGAACTGACATTGTAATATGACATCTTCTAACAGCATCCTGATCAAGGACTAAGAAGATAATGCAAATCAACATGAAAATATCCTTTTCTCTGGGAATGTTAACAAGCTTTCTTGCACCAAATATTCATTGAGTCATATGGGACTAACTCTATGAACTGTCAGCAACAGATAAAATCTAGTCATCTTCATATATAGCATAGTGTTTTCGTTAGACAAAATTAACTTGTGCCACAACATCAGAATATAAAAGAAACATATGCATATTCAATAAATTGTACCTTAATAATATTGGGGTGCTGAAGCTTTTTCAGAATTGCAATCTCCTGAGTGATTGTCCCCAATTCAGGGTCCTCTACCCAGCAATAATCCAATATTCTCTCTTTCCATATGAACTTCACTACAGCCTATAAATGATTGAAAGCAAAGGGATACAAACCTTAAGTAGGTAATACCTCAATTAAGCAGAAAGCAAGCTTGTATTGCCATTCATATCTGAGAAGCTATATATTCAATACATTGAGCAGCATATGACAGTCCAAATACGTGCATGACTTTGTTTCAATAGCCATGGGACTGGACTAACATTTTACCTGCTTGCTCTTGAATATGGAAGGGAGCACTCTCACATGCTGTTCTTCCTTCTCTACAGTTTGGAAGTTTGTTGTGGGGTGGGGGGAAGAGAAAGTTAAATCCAAGCTGTAATGACACACTCATTTCAGTTTCAGTTTTCCACTTAGATCAAAATATCAAGGGCTGCGACAATGAATCCAGTGGCTCAAAGGATTTGGCTTAAGTGTTTGCACTGGGTAAAGATGTTAGTAATCATTCTGGATCAAACACAACTGCAACAGTTGGCAGCGTTGGTACTTGCTCCTCAGCCAAAATGCAGTGGAAATGCAATAATGTGGACATATAGAAGCCCATTAATTACAACAGATATGTGTCTTGCACTCGTTCATTTTTTTAACAGCTACTTTGGGATGTGCCAAGAAAACCCCATAACTCAAAAACAACTTGAAGGCACATGACAACAAATTATGGACAAGTATGCAACTATGTCATATTTGCAGTGAACAAGATGCTACGAAGTTCTGCTCTTCTAAATTTCTTCTAGAGTTTTGGAATTCAAACTGGCTGACTGTATGTTAGAGTGGCATAAGTGCATTAATAAACCACCACGCTTCCATTTAAAAAAAAGCTGAACTTTGTGCAGATTATTGCAGTTTTCATTTTCTTTCATTTTTCTCTTAATGATTATACAATAAAATTGATTCAGTCACAGGGTATGAAAGACATCTGAATCAATCATGCCATTACATCAAACATTTCTGATGTGCCTTTTTTAAATGAATGCACATACATATTTGTGCACATCTGTAACTAGTAAAAAAAAGATGCAAACTGACAGCTGCAGCAAAATGTACAAATGCTAATCCAATTGTCCTACAGCTGGAAAGGATCTGATTAAATATCCTACAGAGTCCAGCAAAGCTGACACCCTCATATCCAAATGCCCCAGCTTAAAACAGCATGTGACATACGTAGCCTGAACAATTCCCATGATGAATCACTTTGAATCTCTTCCAAATAGTTGTTAATCCCAGGGACTAATTTATAACACAACAGATTAAAAGATGAATTATGAAGAAATGCATCTGTTTCCTCAAATCTCATGGAAAAGAAGTGTGTTTTCTGCCCTGACTAAACGCTACAATAATGTTATTTTACTGCTGTTGAATACATGGTGTCAAATGTGTGGCCTTCTCGATTTTGCCAGACTGCAGTGTGCATCAGACTTTGCAACAAATGCCAAATGCAATAAATGGTGAAAGTTGCAATCCAACAAAATTTGGAGTGACATAGTTTCCCCATCCCTTCCTCCATGTAAGTGGGCAGACTGGAAGCTTTCCACATTTCCTTGGGTGTTTATTAAAACCCCAAAGTGCAACAGCCAGAGCCAGGCTCACAGCAGTGTTTCAGGAGGACAGGTATCTCATTTGGACTAAGAAATAGGATTCCTCCCACCACATGCTCACACAGGAATGTGATATTAGTGCTGCAAAGAGATCACAGTCACTCCACATACAAATGTGCACAGGATTCTATCCAGATCTGTTCATTAGAATAGCTTAACTTAAGAAGAAAAAGATTTTCTGTTGCTGCTGTTTTAGATTGGGGATCAGAAATCAACTACAGCTCATCTTACTAGGAGATCTCAAGCTACCCCTGTCTGACACTGCTCATCTCAAGAGGAGGAGGATTGGGCCACCTCCCCTACTTCAGAGACATGTTGCCAGAACTGGACAGTCTACCAGCCTGGTGGTCTGAAGAATCCTATCCGGTAGGCCCTAGGAATGTTCATAGAATCATAGAATCATAGAAATGTAGAGTTGGAACTTTCCTGCAGCTTGAATCCATTGCTCCTGTTGCCCAAGCACCAGTTGGCACATTTCTTGGCAGCTAAACTATACAAGTACTGTGCCTCAGTGGGGAAGAGGTAAAAAGGCTCCCTTTCTACAAACTACGGTGGGGGGAGGAATAATTTGACACTTACCAGATATCATGTAAAAAAGAACATTCATCTTGAATGTTAACAAATATCAAGACCAACACTTCTTAATGGCACACAACACACAAATCACTAGTATAAAATATAATGCCAAACAACTTGATTTTACATCATTGTTAACCTGAACGCATTGTTAACATTAACCTGAACTCATAATTGAACTTTGAAATGAAGAAATCTGGAGGTTTTTGGAAACCACAAGCACACTTAATTCCAAAATCAAAAGAGTTACCAACTAATGAGTTATTAAATAAAATGTATTTCATGTAGAAAACTGGTTTTGCTTGCTGACCTCATTTTGATCTTTTTTGCATCTGGCTGTCCAGACAAATCCAAAAGCTCCCTTGCCAACAAGTGCAAGTGTATCATACTTCTTTCCATATTCTCCCTCGCAAGCCTTAAGTCTTTCCAGTTCTTCTGCTCGTCTTGAGTTCTCAAACAAAGGTGTTGTTTTGATCAACTGCAAGAGAAAGGAACAGACAGACACACACTACAAAATCTGAGTGAGTTCAGACTGAAAGAGTAAGTAAGGATGATCCAAGAAAAAAAAAACATTAAAGACAGATATTACCACCCATAACTGTCCCCAAATTGCTGTACTGTAGTGTAAAAACAGTACTTTCACATGTTTCCTTTTGTCACCTATTTTGATCTTTTACAGTCAGTAACAAACTAAGTACAAATTCAGAATAATTCTTAAACTCTAAGTAACCCAACAGTATTTTCATTACATTGAACACTGAAGTGTTTATGCACTATATCAGAAAAAGACTGCCTGGTCCAGTAGTGAGAATTTATTTTCAGTTGTTTTGGTGCAGATAAGAACCTCTCTCTTTGACAGTTTGAATCTTCCTCTTACATCAGTCTCACGAAGAAAGGAGCAGGGTGGAATTCAAAGCCTGTGTCACCTCAAAGCTTCTAGAAAGCCAAGCCTGCCAGGGTACACATGCTCTGCTTAGGAGAGATTTGTTTTGTCCCAGTCCTAGGAAAGGAAAATGCCAGTGCCCTGACCAAGAGCTCGAAGGCCCATCTGAGGCTTGGAGAACAACATAACATCTAGCAGTGTGAGCCTGGAGACCATATCCACTTGAGGCTGTGTCAGGGTTTCAGCTGAAGGGACATGAAAACACTTGCTTTGTTAAATGCAGCTATGTTTTGACTTAGTCTTTCTTCAATGTATCCTCTGAAACTAAACTTAGCAAGATTCGAGTGGATCAAGCTCTCCAAATGAGTACAATTGGTTGCACATTTGTTTACTGTTGTTACTTCACTCACATAAACTATGGCTTAATGAAAAGAAGACTCAGTATACTTACTTCTGCCAAGCTGAGAGTAGAGACATCTACAAGGGTTTGAGAGGAACTGGCCAATCTGGAAAGAAGTAACTGTGTCTTTGCTGCTGCTTCTTTCTGGCTCTGGAAATGGTCCCTCATAACCCAAATACAAAAGAGAGCAGTAGGGTCTTGCAATTCTACCCGTTTCACTTCAAAGAGTATGCCTATAACATTATAAAACAAGAGGATGCTCTGAGGGGTGGTGAAACCAAAAAAAAAAAAAAAAGCACAACTCTTTGTTCAGGGCAAGATACTAAAATCCACAAATGTGGGTGCTGGGGGGAGCAAAAATTTAGCTTCTAGGCCTGCCAGAGTTGCCCCCATGTTGAAGCCTTCTATTCCACTCTTAGTTTCACAGACAACCAATTATATCTTAATGTCTGTAGTTAGTCAAATTAAATTAATGTTCTCCTTTGGCTGTTCTGCATTCCAAACCTGGATGGACAATGAATTAAAGCACAAGCTAATTTAAAATCCTTACATTCACACATTTTACATTATTTTTTCTCCTTTGGCTAAGTATACACTGAATACCTATTTCTGGTAAATTTCCAAGCAAAAAGGAAATTGATGTCAGATTAAAAATACAAGAGAGAGAGAAAGAGAGAATGAATATTTCCAACTTACTGAGCCTGGAACCATCTCTGTGGTAGCAGTTGCCTGCATAGCTGCCTTCCTGGATCTCACTGTTCAAACTAGTTCCCGGAGACAGCACAGCTTCTAGTTTCACAGGAGTGGATGTTACTTGTGCCATGCTCCGCTGTTTTGATGGCATAAATTCTTCTTGGGACTGCTCATCATTGTTTGGAGAATGTATTGCTAGATGGCGGTCCATGCTCTCTGAAGCACTCTCAGCCTCTGAAGAACAATCTATAGAGAAATCTAAGCCAGAGTGGCCTGAATGTTTACTAGTGAGTAAGCTTCTGTGGCAGCCAGCTGGAGAATCATCCTTCAACAGGAACTCTACTTGACTGCTTGCAGAAGTATTAGTCATCTGCTCCATGGACTGGCCATGATTTTTCTCACTTAGCAATGAGAGCTGTACCAGCCCAGAGGTGACATTTGAACATGCCTCTCCACTCCTGCTGACAACCAAGTCCTTCATGCTGCAGCAAAGAGAGTTTGTCACATCAAATGTCTTTCTCTCCACAACTGCAGAGTCATCACAAGGAGATAATGTTCCCAGAGAAACAGGATTGCTGCTGCTCCTCCTTTCCTCAGACAAGAAGGCTGGCAAATCACTTACTGAATTTTCTAATGGAATGTTTTCAGAGCCCCACTTTGTTGCCCTACTTTTTAGAGGTCCATGCGTTTGCTTGTGGCTAGATGCTGTGCTATACACTGGCTCATCTAGAGTGGGAGTGCCAAATGATCTATGTACAGCATCACAAGGCACAGTTGTTTCATGTCTGAAATCATCATCTAATGTACAGATGGCCAAAGTCCCATCACTTAAGAGAGAAACTTTTCTTCCTGCAGAGGTAGGGGTAGTCTGGCACTTCAAGGTTTCATGCAGCAAACCAGAAGTTTGTCTATCACAAAGATCAACTTCCTCTTCTTTCTCAGGCAAGTCACAAGTGCTCCTGGAAAGAACCTTCCCCTGCAATTGAGTTTTACCTTCTTGAGAATGCATAGATTTTGCAGGCTCAGTGGAGTGTTCATCATGTAGATTCACTGATGGCAAAACTTCATCAGAGTCCAGCATATGGCTACCAGCTGTACAGTCTCTGTTACGAGGAAAAAAATGAAAAGTTACTGGTCATGTTACAAGGAGGCAAGGAGCTCCTTCCCCAACATGTTCTGATCCCCATACTAATCATTTATTTGATTTGATTCAAAATATCTTAGCCACCATCCATGTGAAGGATCCCACACTGGTGTACAAAAGTGTAAATACAGCTATTCAAATTCAATCTATGCTCTCAAAAAAATAATCACAACAAAAAAAAATAATTAAGGAAAATATAAATCAAAGCATGGAATTGAAAAGGATGGGCAATGGGCTCCAGAACCAAAGCAAAGACTTTGGATCACATGATCCCTGCCTTATCCTAAGTTGTATAGGAATGTAATCCTGGAGATCTCCTTCATATCAGTCTAGGAAACATCAAACCAAAACAAGACATCACTTAAAACAGTGCTTCTTAAGCTATCTGACATGAGAAATGGCAGGGTTTTTTTTCCTCTAGTGTGCCAGTGACCACTGCCTGCAACTTTTTTTTTTTTGTGGAAACACACCATGAACTGGCAGCCTATGCCTTGCCGACTGGTACCAGTCCATGGAACTCCACTTTCAGTATCACTTATCTAAAGTGCCTCCAAGATCAAGAGATAATGTATCTTTTCAGCATGCCATCTTCTGAGGCTAGGTCAGCACACACCAGAACAATTTGGTGAGGGGGCATCTACCTTGTAAACTATCCTCTGCCAATTAAACATCCAAATACCTATTATTAGCCCTTTTTAGAAAAACTCTTTTTATTTTGTTAAGTCCTTCTACCTTTTGGGAAAATGCATGATGATTTTGAATGAGCCACTTTGAAACTTTTTATTGGCATAAGCTATGGTTTAAATAATTAAGTAAAACTAAGCAACTCCTGTCATTCTCCATATGAATCATTCCATGATGGCATGGGATGACATAGGCACTTATTGAGACTCCCAAGATAAAAGATAATTGAACCAGCCCTAGGTTGATTTTAGCTTATCATCCAAGATGTTTATTTCCAAGCAAATGGTTAGAAACAGAGTTTAAATGGTTAGAACAGAGCCTCATCACACAGCCATGAACATCACTAGATGACTCACATAATAATGGACCAATTATTCCACTGGTATTGTTTGAGATGACAGGGGGAGACAGCTAAGTCCTATCTGTGGAGTTTGATCTGTGACAGCTGGCTCACGCACTCTGCTCATTACCTGATGACAGGCGTTGAATATCTAGACAAGAACTACCGCTTCCCCCACCCTGGAAGCAAGGACTATTGGAATCAGCAATGTGCAGCAACTTCAGTCATGAATATACTCATTTCAAAGTAAGACAGAGCAATCCTGATCCTAAGAAGTCCAGCTGATTCGCAAATATGCAAAGGACTGCAGTTGAGAACGCATTAGAGTGCCCTGGATTTTCCATTTGCTGTTTTCCCTTTAATGGTTATGTTTTTAACTGGTTTTAATTTTGTTGATAATTACATTTTACATTTTTGGATATGAGAATGTTTAGCATGTTTTCACTTCTGTAAGCCACCTTGAATTTCAAACTGAGAAAAGAACAGGATATAAATAAACATAAATATATAGTTCACCCCGTCATGCCCTGTACTTAGCAGAAATGTGTTCAGATTGTTGGGAGGGGGACACTACTGTTGAGTCTGATGCCAACTGAGTAATTAAAGTGAAACAGAGGTTTTAACATGCTGTCAATTTCAAACCACGCAGGACCAATGGGAGCCTGATATACTTTAAGACCTCCTTCTCACACGTGCACAACCTACCTATTCAGTGACGTAGATGTTTCTGCGGGTGGTGACACAAGAGAAGACACATCATGTCCACCCTCTTTCTGTGTTCCTTTCCTGTTCTGGAGCTCTGTTCCATCACTTTTTATTGTTGTGGCAGATTCCACGATTTCATGTGGGAAACTAGAACTGTGGGTATCTAAAGCATCACCTTCTTCTCCCTGAACTAGGTCACAATTGCTCCTGGCAAGATCTTGCTCTTGCTCTTTACCTCTACCTTCTACCACATGTGGTTCAGAATGAGATTGATTCGGTGAAGAGGTTTCACATGGCTGGGAGTTAGTAGGTATTTTCATATAGGTATCTGTGCTGACTCCTTCACATAGCCCCGCAGAAGGGAGAACTTCAACACTGGCAGACACATTTGTGTTAACTTTAGAGTCTCTACTGGGAGGAAAAACATTTATCAGTTACGTTGTGTAGAATGAAGAACCATCTTCCCCAATATATTCTCCTCCCCATGATGTAAAATCAGTGGCAACTGGATGCTTAATGTGCATTTGTTACTGGTGAAACCTCACATGTACGAAACATACCGATTAAGTGATGTGGATGCCTCTGCAGGAGATAACAGAAGAGAAGGCAAACTACCCTCACTTTCCAGCTGGGTATCCTTCCCAATATGAAACTCTGCCTCATCACTCCTTTTTGATTCCTGTTCTTGCGGTCCCAACGAAGCCACATCTCCAGCACTGTCTGAGATTAAGATCAAAGAAACAAAGCAAGGATTTGAAGTGATTCTTTCAGCCTGACATACACTGAAAGACTGAGAGCTGCTTCATATGTTCAGCATTTGTATGGCTATGGAACTCCCATAATATTTTACACCTAGACGAAACGTTTTAAGAAGTACCTCCTAAAGTGTTAAAAATTTTGTAACCTCTAACGTATTCATATGTTCCTACTGCAACATTTGGAGCAATCAGACAGGCCTTTGTCAAGAAATATAAGCTGTTGCTAAGGAACAGCCAAGGTTACTTATCCCTTCTTTTATTTTAACTAGAACAGAAATTGAAGGCTCCAGAGATTGTATGTTTCCATTTTAATTTTGTCTATTTGTTCTGGAATAAACACAACCTACCATCCCTGTTTTGCAAGATATTTTTAAAACCATATCATTGCATATCATTGTTTCACGGGGGGGGGCTGATGAACCTTATCTTGATTTACAGTGCAATACTATATGTATCTACTCAGAATAAGTCCCATAATGGGATTTACCTTTCTCATGGAAGTGGGTTTAAGACTACAGCCTTATGAAGACTTTCAGGAATTTCCCCAAAGCCAGCTTGTATCAGGAAAAAAATTGATTACACATGTTAATTGTTAAATCTGAGGTGCTTATTTCAAATTGGTCCAACTTTCTCTCAAGAAAGACATTTAATCATGAAATTAGGACTTCCTTGTCAGGCAAAAGGCTTTAGATAAACGTCTTATAAAAGTTCTCCTGACCCAAATAAAGATGCATAAAAGGAATCTGACACAGTTATCTTCAAACAGACTGATGCTATGTGGTAGAGGAGCCATTATTTTACATTTATTTAGCATATAGTTAAAAGGCTCAGAGATCCAAAAATGCAGAAACAGTGTTAACTTTATATATTTACAGGCTTCCCTGGCTTATCTGAAAGGTTAGGGACCTGAGCACTGTCAGAAAACAGAATTGGTTGAAAAGCAGAACCCATGTATTGTACTGTGGGGAGCATGAAGGTCTTACAGAGGTTCAGCTGGGACTGGGACTGACACTGTTTGCAAAGTCTTTCAGTTGGCATAGTGCCTTTATTTCCCTATCCCAGCTCACTTTGCAAGTAACACACACATGCAAGTGGTTCCAAATGAGCTTCAGTCGGCAAGAAGAAGTGATAAAAGAGCAGAATCCCTGTCAAATTAATGGAACTCGTCTTTAATTTGGAAGCATCAAAAGAGTAATCAGATAACAGAGTGTCAAAAGGTGGCGGCTTCCTTCCCAATATGATACATACAGTAAACATAGTTTCTGCCTGAAAAATGACACAGTGTTCTACATTTCAGGGTTAACACCTTATATTTTGTAATGGTAAGCTCAAAATACATAAGACAACAGATCACACCATATTTCAAATGAATGATTTCTGTTCAACATCCCCGGCAATTACAAATCAATACTGGTTGTCTAGCAACTTCATTCTTTTGTTTTGTGAATTGACATGCGATAGCAAAGTGAAAAGGGTACACTACATGCATTACACAACCTATTTTTAAAGAAGAGAGACAGAGACAAAGCTTTTTGCCCACTACTTCCATAAACTGACCTTTATTAACCTCCACTGTTCTACAGTAATCCATCTGGGTTCCTTTAAATTTGGTCCCATTTTCTACATCAACATCATAACTTCCTCTAGACCTTTGGAGCAGCAGAGAGGAGTTCCCAATTTTGTCCATATACTTGTAAAAACCAGGAATCAAGAATGTGATGTTCTAGAATAAAGAATTAAGCAATTATCATCATCACCATCACCATCATCTTTGTTATCTTTTTCTCTTGCTTTCTACCGAACTTTGAGCCTCAAAGCAGCTTACATATTAAAACAATACAGTGTAAAAATATATAACTAGTACAATGGCCCCTCCATTTTCGTGAAGGTTGGTGGTGCAGAACCTTTGCAAAACTGGAAAAAAAAGAGTAACTCTCCCCAGTGATATCCCTCCCATTCCCTTCTGGGGCTCCCCACTCCTATTTCCTTGCCTTTTGTGTCCCAGGACCAAAGGCAAGGAAATGGGAGAGAGAGCAATAGAGGGAGATAGCATGAGCCCCCTTCCATTCATCTGTGGTCTGCCTTGGCGTGAATTCTCAGGATGGGGGTCAAAAGCAAGGGAATGGGAGGGGGAGCTCTAGCAGAGAGAAGGAAGGTATGCACGTGCCTCCTCCTCCTCCTCATTTCCTTGTCTTTTGTCTGCCCTTTCCCCTCCTTGCCTTCTCCACATCCAACAAAATGCATGGGAATGAGAGAGGAAGAAAATGGGGAGAAAGTGCACACACACACCCCTCATAAATAATCAGATTTGTGTAGCTCAAACCTGCGAATGTGGAGGGAGGACTGTACATATTAAAACAGAACTATAAAAGAATTAAAACAGCTACAAAGAGATTAAAAGAAGCAATTAAACTTAAAACATAAAGTCTATGTACTTCCCCTTACTCCATAATGACTGATGTCAACATAATCTAAGAGAGGACAAAAGTGGCATACAAGTATTTGATCTCTGCCCAACATGAAATCAAATCAGTTGTAGAATCCAATTTGTGGTGAAAGCTTACATTTGAGGTCTTTCCATTCTGTGACAGAAATACTGTGTACCCTTGGTATCCACGAGGGTTTGATTCCAGGACCAAAGATACCAAAGATACCAAAATTTGTGGATACTCAAGTCCCATTACATACAATGATGTAGTAAAATTGTGTTTCTTGTACGAAATGGCAAAATCAAAGTTTGTTTTTTGGATTTATTTATTGAATATTTTCAAGTCATGGTTAGCTGAATCTGCAGCTACAGAATCCACAGCTATGGAGGGCTGACTGTATACTAAATATTACTAGCAACTTAATTCAAATGAATCCGTCTCATGTTTCTGCCCATTTGTTGAAAACCTAGTCTAACTTCTTAGCATTTAGCAACAGAGCAGGCATTTCCAAAGTAGGCACAATTTCCTCATTTGGTATTAGCCACTTCATCTCTTTTTTTAAGAGGAGAAAAACAACACAGTTACCTTTCCTAGTAGCTCCTTTTTCTCATAACCAAACAGCATAAGAGAAAATGTATTATTGATTCCATAAATTGTGCCATCGGCTTGAACAGTTATCAGCCCGCTGATGGTCGTAAACACCCATATGGTAGCACAGAAAGAACAATTTATAGGCAAGGATGTTGTACTGTCTTCTGAAATGTCAGCATCAAGTTCTGGCTCATGGTTATCTAGTACTGAGATATTTTCTTCAACAGGGAAGTTCACTTTCAGTTTCAGGCTGAGAGGGAATGTCGTCCCCTCCCTCGCTCGGCCAACAGATCTCTGAATCTTGATATTCTGAAAAGAAGAACTTGACAGTCATATGGCAGTGAACATTTAAGCTAATGCAAATATTCATTGATGGTAGCTAGAAATTCCAATGAACTCTGATTGGATGGATCAAATTACTATCAAAAATTTGGAATTGTATACAAAGCAGTCTATGTAGAAATCCAGTGCCCAAGTGACATTCAAGAGAACAAGTGTCCGTAATTCACAATATGGTACCTTTGGTATTTTCTTGCCAGGTGTAGGGATCTGAATAGAAGGAATCAGGTCTGTTATATAATGACCGATCACGTCTTCTGAGGATGCATACCCATGAAGGTGAGCAAAAAGCGGATCACAGGAAGCAATCTCTCCCTTAAGATAAGAGTTTCATAGAATTAGGTTTACATTATAATTGCAAAGCACTCCAACCCAAAATAACCAGTTTCTGACAGTATTAAAAATAAGAAGATCTAAATATACCCAAAGAGGGCAACAATAGTGGCAGACAATGCTTTAGAAGAGGAGCCTTAATGAAATGCCATTTTAAGACAGATAATAAACTTCCACAAGGATTTCTTATCCTCCATGAACTAGACAATTTTCATATCTTTAGTAGTTTTAAAACAGCATATAATGTCTTTTGGTCACGCAATAGACCTCCAAGAAAGCAGAGAATGAGACTATATAAAAAAATTCTTGCAAACAAATAATTTACCTTCATGAGTACCTGACAAAGCTTTGTAGCTCCTTCATGTCAGGAAAAGCTCCACAGCAATTTTAAATTGCAGCAACAGGAAAATAACTTCTAGTGTGACAGGCATCTTCCTATGGTTAAAACATTCCCGCCCCCAACAGATTGTTTTAAGCAATTTGTTGAGAGCAGTAACTTCAACAAATTCAAGCTTGCACAAATTCAAGCTACCAATGAAACATGCATGTCTTTTTCTTTGACAGAGACAGATAGCATGTTGTTTCACGTATATATGGAAAATCAAAGCTGTTTCACTTAACTCCTTGTATACGTATAGGCATTTTTGCTGTTCATCTTAGTATCTTTTTCGCAACCTTACTCACATTGTTTGTGAAACAAACAGAAGCAGAGAGTCTTTCCACAGGCTCCAGAACAACCACACAGTACTCATTGTGATGGGTTTTAATTCTTCTTGTCCAAACAGAGACTGGTATATTCTCATTGCTACGGGAAATAACATCCACCTATTGATAAAATACATTGTTACATTTCCAGTCTGCAGGCTATAGAACTTAATCCAGTTACATACCGGTTTGCAATTTTATTTGTGGAGTTTTGAAGCATGAGGTTTACCACATTATTTAAGAATATACATTCAGAAATAAACATTAGTGGTGGTCATGGATCTGCATTAGTTATAACAAGATTGGTTCAGCAGGCTTTATCAAAACACTTAAAGCCCTAAATGCATCCATTGGAGTTAAATCATGCAGAATTATTCCAGGACTCTGCAAGAGCTTTTGTTGCCTAATTTACATGCAATCCCTTTTATAAGCATAGAGCAGAAAGGCCCATGGTTCATTTGGGCATATTATGTAAATCACACACACACAATCATTTTACAGCTATACAGCACTTCAATCATTCCAAGTGCTTCAAACATATTACCTCAGATCTTTCAAACCTTAAATGGCATATCAGTGTTATTAGCCCAACACTGGAACACCAGGCAAAGAACAATTGCTTGCCAAAGACCACCTAGAGAGTTCATGGCAACTGACATTGACAATTCTTTGTCACACTCTAGACACCAGCTGTTGATAGAATATGCTATGTCAGAAGACTTTCGGAAACTACACAGAAATAAAACTGCCCTGATTTCAAATTTGTTAAAGAGAAAAAAATTTTCTATAATTCAACAACTACTGCCAATTTGGAATACTTTATCAGAAGTCAGATATTAAAAACTGGGGATCTGCCTAAGGCTGCAGTCTTCCTTTCATCTTGAATTCAGCCAGGCTCAGTAAACATACAGAGGACTTGACTGTGAAGTTTCAGGCCAAGCAGCTGGCATAATATAGAAGACTTAAACTGACACTCTAAGAAACTGAGGATAAACACTTCATGCATGTGATGAAATGTACTCTATCTAGTCTGGGAACTGAACCAAAAAAAAGTATGTTCACCTTTAATGTGCCACAAGATTCGTGTTTGCTTTCCAAATATCAACATTTCATCTATTAGATCCACAGTTATAGATATGACAGCAAAAAGAAGGCACGAATTCATTCCTGCTAAAAAAAGCTTTGCCTACTGATATCTTCATATTTGAGTGACTGTGGTTAAAAAGCACAACACAGACTATGACCTAATATTGGCAATCCCTTCCCTGGAAGAAAATCCTAGTTAATTGCTAAAGTTTGTTTTGGATAACTGGGAAAGGGTCTCCCACTGAACCGCAGCTCTACCAATTATTTATGCACCATGTACACAGCTGTTCATATTGCAATGGCTAGAGGGCTTAAGAAAGGCTGGCACTCTACCTCCATGTCCAAACAAGCGTTGAAAAATCTGAGACAAGATTATGTTTCTCTTACCAACAAACCAAATTTCCTAATTAAAAGTCAATTACATTATTTTTTTGGAAAAAAAACTGAGAAGAATCAATTGAAAGATTATTTCGTATGAATACATCAACAACCTGAATGAGCATGCAGCCAGTCCATTAATCACAAATTAAAAATTCTTGTTCCTGAATCTGTCTATTCAGGTTTTGGTTATACTCAAAATTTTCATATTTATTATACAGCCATACACATATTATGACCTATTCTTTTTTTCAGTATATAGGAAAATAAATACTAGACTGATTTTTTTTTTATTGAATGCAAATATATAAGCAAATAAGCATGCTTTGATTCCTCCAACTGCAACTCCAGGTACGCTTTTAAAGCTGATTTAAAAATACTTCTTCATTACATTTGAACAGAAGCAGCTTTATACTCTGGTTTTAATATGCTGTAAACTGCCTCGAAACCCAATATTAAAGGTGAGATATAAATGAAAATAACAACAACAACAATACAAGTAGAATTGCTATAGGTGCCTTGCTAGTTCTTTGGAGTATTTAACAGTATGAGCAATGATATAAAACAGATGACATAATAATCACACATTTATCTGTTAGAGAATATTTATTCCATGTCTCACACACCACTGTTCCAGGAACTACTGTCTCATGTTCTTCAGCATCAACATGTTCTTCCTTTAGTGTTTCCATAATATCCCAGCTGGATTTTGAAATCATCTGAGACAATTTCTGGCCAATCACTTCCTGAGTACTGTAACCAAGAAGCTTGCAGGCTTTGTCATTTGCAACTAGAATCTAAAAAGAGAAGAACAAGAAAAGTGAATGGAATTTCTCTTCTACTGCTTGAAAAAGTAAAGGGAATTCCATCCTATATCTGGCACTGGAAGAACAAAGACAGACGAAGTGGGCTAAATCCCAACCACTCACCTCAAGGGGAAAAAAGCTCTTTTCTGTACAGAGAAATCCAGCTTATTCTAAGGAACAGGATGGAGTTCTGTGGACCTCCATCTATTGTTGGACTGCAACTCCAAGCATTCTTCACCACTTACCATATGGCTACAGCTGATGAAAGTTGAAACCTTGCAATATCTGGAGGGCTGCACAATCCCCACTTCTTCTGATGGTAGACAAGAAAAGATTATGGGCCTTTCTGCGCTATGCTGTTATAGTGCTAATATTCTACTTTCAACATCCCATGGAATTCCATGGAATGTTCAAAGTGGAACAATAGTACTATAACAGTATAGTGAAGAAAGGCCCTATGTTTCTCTTATCAACCATTCATGCTTCCTTATCAAAAATCAATTACATTTTCTGAAAAGAAAAACTGAGAAAGAGCAGCTCAAACAATGTCCTGTTATACATCAACAGCCTGTATAAACATGCAGCCAGTACTCATCACTCAAAAAAGTTTATCTCAGAGTGATAAGGAAAGTGATAAGAAAATATCTTGTAACAGAGCATTGCAGTTTTGCTTACAGACTTGTCCTCTGGTTTTTAGCTAAAATGCTAACAAGCCAAACAAACAGAAACCTATTATCAGTCTGCGTTTTCAACCCCAGGCAGTAATTAATAGTCAAAAGAGCAATTACTTAATTAAGCCTTAATTGTAACTGGCAAATAATCTCTAGCCCCCTTTTGGCCTTCAGTTTTTTGACACAGCCAGCTCCAGCTGCCGCAGGAAGAAAAGGAATAAAGAGAAGAGCGATGAACTCCATGAGGATTCCATTCTGTTTCTACTTCGGGGTTAACTACCACTTTTAGTATTATTCCTCTGTGGTATGAGCTACCTCTCCTAATTTGGTGTCATCTTCAAATTTGATAATCACGTTCTCTATTCCATCTTCCAAGCCACTTATAAAGATGTTGAATAGCACCAGGCCCAGGACAGAACCCTCTGGCACGCCACTAGTCCTTGCTCTCCAGAATGAAGAGGCGGCATTGGTGACCCTCTGGGTTTGGTTGGTTAACCAACTACAAATCCACCTAACAGTAGCACTGTCTAGTCCACATTTTACTAGCTTGTTTGCAAGAATATCATGAGGGAGCTTGCCAAAGGTAAGGTAAGATTAGTCTGGCATGACTTGTTTACCAGAAACCCACGTTGACTGTTAGCGATCACAGAATTCCTTTCTAACTTCATATAGACTATATAATAATCTGCTCTACAATTTTTCCTCATTGATGTCAGGCTGATTTGACAGTAATTGTTTGGGTCTTCTTTTTTATCTTTTGAAGGTGAGAACATCATTTGCTCTTCTCCAGTCTGCTGGGACTTTACCTGTTCTTCAGAAATTCTCAAGATTACTGCCAGTGATTCTGATATTACTTCAGCCAGTTCTTTTAATGTCCTTGGATGTAGTTCATCTGGCTCTGGATACTTGAATTCATTTAGAATAGCCAGATATTCCTGTATTACCTCTTTACCTATAATATGCTGCATTTCCCTTGCCACACCATCTGTTCCATTTCCTCCAGGACAAGCACTGTTTCTCTTCTGGGAGAAGACCAAGGCAAAAATGTGCTGAGTTCTGCCTTTTCTATGTCCCCTGTTAGCATTCCACTATCTTCTCCACATAGTGGGCCTACCACTTCCTTGTTCTTCCTTTTGCTTCAGACATCAACAAAAAAGCCATTTTTATTGTTTTTAACTTCTCTTAGCAACTGTGAGCTCATTCTGCACTTTACATTTTCTGACTTTCTCCCTATATGTGCTAGTTATTCATTTGAATTCCTCTTTGGTGATTTCCCCCTTTTTCAATTTCTTGTACACACACCTTTTAGATCTTAGCTCTGTTCCAAGTTCTTTAGACATCCATCCCAGATTCTTTAGACACCTCTCATTTTTCCTCTTCATTGGAGTTGTTTGAAATTGTGCTTACAGTATCTCAGTTTTAAAAAAACTCCTATCCATCACAAACTCCCTTCTCCAGCTGTAGCACTCCAGGTGTTAGTGGACTGGAACTCCAATACTCCCTAACTATTGGTTATCCTGACCAGGGTGAATAGGAATTGTAAGTCAAAATACCTGGGGAGCCACAGTTTCTCACCCCTGATATAAGTCATGGGACAGAAACCTATGGCTCTCACCAAATTCCCACCAGCTCCAATGCCACAGCCAATGGTTTAAGCACAAACATGATAAGGATCATAGTCCAGCAACATCTGAAGAGTAATAGGTTGCCCACCCTTGCTTTACGTTAACTTTGTACAAAAGCTAAGCTAGTACCTCAGTTGTTCTGATATCCACAGTGAAGATGGCTTTGTTTGGATTGCGTATAGCTGTTGGCAGGGCCTGAGTAGATTCTCCCAAGGCCAGGACATTTGAGAGGGAACAGGAAGAAGCACTGCATATTGAACAAGAAAGGGAAGTAGATTCGAAATGGGTCCAAGAGCTGTGAAGTTTGCTGGTACAGATGTTCCGGGCAGCTAATGAAGACAAGCAATAGGAACTCCATCCGTTTTCTAAGGAAGAAAGAATGCAAGTAACTTTCCAGCTCTCTAAATTGTATATATCTGAGAGAGATTTTAGGAGAGCCGCTTATAAATGATTAAACAGAACACTGCCAGCTCCAAACATGTAACTTAATAAAGGTGCAGGGAAAGGACTCATAACTGTTGTTCAGGCACATGAAAAACAAAGAAGTTTAAAAAGTACACTTAGCTCATTCCCTAATTCACAGGGATGGAATTAATAAGCATGGGCTCAGTTTCTTTGAAGTAATGCCTCACACAATGCTGGCCACAGGCAAAGGATGTTAAACATTATATGGATGGGATGGGATGGGATGGGATGGGATGGGATGGGATGGGATGGGATGGGATGGGATAGAAAAGCAGACACAGCAGACACAGCAAGATTTTGAACATCTTGTAGACAAAGGCCAGCATCTACCAGCAAACTTACAAATATCTCTGTAACTCAAAGGAAGTCATGATCTGCTACTGCTCCATTTTCCAGAAACTGTCCTCCACAGTTTCCAATCATCTAGAGAAGTGTCCTCCAATCTGTCCCTCAACATGGGTTTGACTATAGCCCCACAGACTGTGGGATTTGCAGTCCAGCACATCTGGAGCAACCCAGATTAGGAGGACCTGCTTTCATGTTTCCTTTTCTAAGCATATTCTTCCCAAAATACTTCCCGCCCAATAGCATGGCAACAAGCTCAAGTTGTTGAAGGGGACCCTTCTGTCTTCAATTAACAAACAAATGGCATACTTATCACCCTGCCAAGCAGATCACCTGACAAAGACGTTTTCTTCTTGCAAAGCCTGGAAAGGCCACTCTTCCTTTTGTTATTGGTCCGCGGAAAGGACTTGCTCAGCTCTTCACAGACCCCAGGAAGACTCAGGGTTGCCGAAGAGCCCACCAGGGTCTCTTTGGAAGAGGCACATTCCTTGGCTGCCATGGTCACATCTGAATGAGAGCACTTCTTTCCCCTAGAAAAGTCAGCATCTTTGTAATGAAAACAGAAACAGTTAGGTCAGATCTGGGACTCAGCAAATCAATTCCACTTGGCTTAACAAGAATTGGAGATAATGGTGAGGAAGAGACAGGACAAAGAAGTAGCAGAAGCAAGGAGACAAACAATAAACAGAGCGATCTCTCTGCAGAACAAGGATAAAGGGGAGTAGGGAAAAAATTTATTATTATTTTTTTTAATCAATTACCCCTTTCCTCCACAACTGAGACTCAAAGTGGTTGATGGGGAGGGGGGCCTAAAAGCACAATAAATTGTAATGTTAAACACAACAAGAACAAATTCATATTATAAGAACAATAATTAGAAAAATAATGTAAAAGCACATGAGAGAGGGGATAAGTACAAACTACAAAACACATGCACACATGTATACCAGTAAATGGGCTTCTTCTGCAACACGAGAGTCAGTCAGAATCCATTAATGTATAGAGATTAAATAATCTGAAAGGGGAGTGGGGAAGATGGTTCCTATTCGAACAAAGGGAAACCCAGCACAGAGTAAGGACAACGTGTTTCACATTTTTTTCCTATGTTGGTAGCAGTTTTCCCACTCAGAAGCAGCCAGAAAAAAAGCAAAGGGACCGAGATCTAAAGGAGCACGGCAGCGTGGGAGATAAAGGGAAGAGTTCCAATGAGGAGTCCTGGCATCACGGCTATATTCGGCTAACCCTACAACAAAGTAAAAAACAGCCATTGCCTAGGAAGCCCAAACCACCCTCTATTGCTTTGGGGTGGAGCAGTCGGTAAATAAGAAGCGTTCCCAGCGAGGGGTGAACTATGGTTACCCATCCAAGAGAGAAACGCACTCTGCTCATGCTCAGAGGCACCTTTGGCGTTTCTTCCAAAGTACCGCAACTGGTCCCTCCCGGCCCGAGCCGCAGCGCTTTCTTTACCGCTCATCTAAACTTCTCTGCCGTTGCTGAAACCTTCTACTCAACTCTCTGCCCTCCCGCCTCTCTCAAGGCGGCGAACCGGGGAGGCGGAGACCGGCGACCTAAAGCGCTATCAGGAAGCCAAAGACGCGGAGGAACTCGTAACTGACAACTCGGCAATCCAATCAATTTCGAGGGGCGGGGTCTGGCCCACGTTCGAAGGCGGCGGCGGCGGCGGCGGCAACGAAAATCTCGCGCAGACCGTTGCTACGGACGCGACAGAAGGCGGGTCTGGGCCGTTTCCGCGCTAGGCTGTTATAGCGCTATGATTCCACTTTCAACAGCCTATGGAATCCTGGGGTTTGCAGTGTAGGGAGGGGCCTTTGAGCAAACCCCAGGATTCCATACGATGTTGAAAGTGGAATCATAGCGCTATAACAGCCTAGCGCGGAAACGGCCCTGGTGGCGCAAGTTTGGAATGCCTGCAGTTTGCCCATCCTTTGCTCCCGGCTAACTTTTGTGGAGAGGGAGAAACTTTCTTGAATCATCCCATGGATAGGACAAAGCAGAACTGGGAAAGACGTGATCCTCTAAATCTGTGGTTCTCAACCTGTGGGTCCCCAGATGTTTGTGGACTTCAACTCCCAGAAGCCCTGAGCATTGACCATAGTGGCTGGGGCTTCTGGGAGCTGAAGTCCACGAACATCTGGGGACCCACGGGTTGAGAACCACTGCGGTTGGGTTGCCCGTCTCATCATCGCTCATTATGGTTGCCCACCATTCAGGCCAGCAACACTTAGAGGACCGCATGTTCCCCATCGACAGAACAAAAGTTTCTTTCCCTCCACAATGCTAATCGTCCACACACTTAAAGAATTGTCACTCACTCTTTTCACGACTGTTTCTTTTTTGAAATAAATGCATTTTTAAAAGAAGTAAAGCTGCAACCCTAAGCATGCTTTTTACGTTCTTTGCAGTAAACTAAACATGGATGGGAAGAGAACACAAATATAGGTAATGAAATAAATCCACCTGTGCAGAGGGGATTATTAGGACACTGATAACCTGAACATAATTTTAATCTCTTCATCAAGGAATTTTCCTTTGAATTGTTCCATGTGTTTACGGAGGTTACATAATTTCTTTGTTTCCATTATCAGAAGCAACATTACGCCATATTCTATAACTCTTTAAGGTGCCCAAATACTGTGTTGCTTTTGTTTCAGAAGTAAACCTGTAATAGGTCTTATGGCTTCCTGCTGGTTCTGTACTGCAAGTTTATAGCTATCAAGATGGTAATGTGATCCCCCCCTCAAAAAAATATTCAAAATTAAAAATATTTGTTTCACCTTCATTTTAAATACAAAGAAGTCAGGTCAGGCCAACCTATGTCCTCTATCCATGTTGCACGTGGCTTTTAGTACTTAGCACCTGTTGCACTTTTTATTCAACCGACAGAGTGGAATCCTATGCACATTTACTCAATGTGTAGCCCTGTAGATGTTGTTAGACTGCAACTCTCAGAATTCTTCACAATTAACTATGCTGACTAGGTTTGTTGAAACTTGCAGCCGAACAGCATCTGGAAAACTGCATGATCTCCACTGCTCTCCTGTAGTGTTTAATGACAGTTACTTCCTAATGAGTATTTTTAGAGTTGCAACCAATCTATCAGGGAAACATGTAAATTACATATTTTGAGATCTGAGGTTTGAAAATAATGTTTTCCGTTGAATGGCCTCATTATATTAACAAACCCTCCTCTGTCATAAAAGTGTAACATGGTTCTTTCTGTTCTTTTTCTGTGATTCTTTCTACTATTTTCTGCAAACTTGCCTCACTGCATTGCTGGTATATTTTCCTTCTTGAAATTTTTGCCATCAACTGTTGAAAAATTGAATTTTTCCAGTATTGTGGCTGTACTAGTAGTAGCAACATATGCCTTCAAGTTGCTCTGTCAATGTATGTTGCCCCTATTCGTTTCATAGGATTTTCTTAGCAATAAATAATCAAAGGTAGCTTGCCATTGTAATCTCAAGCTAAATTCTATGTGCCCTCACTGTTGTATCCTAGTGGTTCTGTGGCTTGTGATTTGTAGTTTGTACATTTTAGTACAATGAACATTGTATCCAGAGGTACCTACTTAGTAAACATGTGTAGAATTCTGTTCTTAGCTTTCTTAAAGAACTATTTCCCACATTAAAGAACTAATTCCTGTAACCTCCATAATACCTTTGAGAATCAGTCACAGAAGCACATCAGTATTTTGGATGATCAGAGACTATTGGCCATGATAACATAAAGCTTCTTTACTGTTGTTTTTAGGGCAATATAAATCATAACCAAGTAGATCTTTATATGAAATACCCAGTGAGTAGTCTATGCCTGTAGTATCTTTCACAATGTTTTTATCCCAGAGTGAATTCACTGATCTTTTAAAAAGCATTTTAGCATCTCTGGTGTTACCATTTATTAATTTTATTTAGAGTATTTGTATCCCATCCTTCAACCAAAAAGCTCCCAAGGCGGCTCACAAATCATTAATTTGACAGTTCGTTATGACATTCAGAAGGGCTGTAGATGAGTGAAACAAAATATCCCCTGTATGCTAAAGACCTCAGTGTGAGTTCATCTTTTGGCATGTCTAGGTAGTGCTGAAGAAGACTACAGTCTGAAATCCTGCAAGGATGTCACCATATTGACTAGTAGACAATAAAGACAATAATGTGCCAAACAGAGTAATGGTCTGCTGGCAGTAGTACAAGATTGCTTTCTGAGATCCTGTTGAACTTATATACTCCAAAAGGATATAGGAAAATTAATCAATAGTAATACATTGAAGGTAACAGATCCCTTCTGATCTCAGAACATTAGCGGGGTCAGACGTGGCTAGTACTTGGGAATGTGACCACCACAGAATACCAGGTACTGTAGGCTGGTGCTACTCAAAGTGGTGGTCCCTGGGAAAGTTTCCAAAAAAGAAGGAAATGACTATAGTCAGTGTTCACATATATGATGCTGATTGCTGGCACATTGGCAAAAAAATAAATATAAAAAAATTACTGGTCCCCAACATCATCCTGAGAAGCACTACTGTAGGCTATATTCACACAAAAGTAATGGCAAAGACATCTAAATATTAATTGACTTAGAAAACCCTATGAAATTCATGGAGTCACCATAAGTAGACAGACAACTTGAAGACACATGCTTTAGTTTTTAATACTGGATTGCAGAACGTTGTCACATATTATAAAATACTTCTGAAAATATTAAATATTATTTAAAATATTTTATTGTTCACAAATTATTTGATCTTTAAAGCAACACAATACATATTGTTGTCTAACACTGAGACAAACCAGGCTCCCATTTTTTAGTATCATCACCGTTTGGAATCTCTACATTTTCCAAGGTGGCAGAACATGTACTGTATGCAAATAACAGACAATTCTTCAGAAGGGGGCTTTCTTATTATCTCATGTTTACAGGTATGGGCTTAGAGCTCTTTAAAGGGGAATTAGATAAATGCAGGGAGGCTTACTCATTGCTGTGGAGGGCTAAGTGTATACGATATACCAATAAAATATATCCACATTCCATCTTCTCCATTCTATTGCACTATTGTTACACCTTATCATATCTATTAATCCCATCACCAAATTCTAAACATACTTTCCCTACAAAATCTATCTTCTAAATAAAAGAACCTACCAACCATCCCTTCTCTTCTTTTCAGAACTCAGATAATCCATGATTCCTTATCTATAATTTCCTTCGTTTATATTGTTTATGTTTCGTATATATTTCTCAACAAATTTCAACATATTCAACTTCATTTCAATCTGTATCTTGTTTGTTTTTTACCATTACACCTTTTCTTCTTTTTCATTTCCTTTTCTTAACCATTACTACCATTTCTACATTTTTCACAAATAGTATTTCTCTACTTCCAAGACTCCTTTTCACTTTCCTTTTCTCCTTCTTTTACTTAAATCCATTAAATCTCTTAAATCTATCATCTAAAACACTAAATTATTGAAACCAAATTTTTAGCTCATAAATATTGTCGCCTTCTCTCCCCAGCAATTTTCCCACAGTGGGAGTACCATTTTCCATGCTTCCAATATTTCTTTTCTCTTATCATCTTCCAATGATCCAATTACTATATCTGCCTCAGCCATATCATAAAGTTTAATTAACCAATCTTCTATTCTTGGAATTATGTTTTGTTTCCATACCTGGGCATAACATATCCTCGCTGCAGTTATCATATATAGCATAATTTTCTTTTGTGGTTTATTTATCCCTAGTTCTTCTATCATATTTAACAAATATATTTGGGGTGTCATTGCAAACCTTATTTTTAATACTTCTTGTATTTTACTATGTATTATTTCCCAAAAATTTTTCACTTGTTTACATTTCCACCAAATATGAAAAAAAGTACCGCTTTCTTCACATTTCCAACATAGATCTCTTGTTTAGAATGGTGGGAAGGAGAGGGAAGAACAGGGAAATAGATGATTGGGATAAAATGACATATATATGTTACATGTATGTTTAAAAATGTATATGTATAATCAAATAAAAATTAATAAAAAAAAGAAAATATATCCACATTCAGTGTCAGTATGCCATTGTTACATCAGTTACTGAGAGGAGGATGTGGAACAGAGAGGAAGGCCTTCATGTCAGCTCCCTGCTGCAAGCAGGATGCTAGATTAAACAGGGTTTTGATCTGACTCTTCTTATGCTTCTTATTTATGCGCTTATCCATGATATATATGGCAAAGATCTAGAACAGAAACAACAGCAGCACCACAGAACATTATACTGTAGCCAGAACTAAAGACAAACA